>PVJH01000144.1:0-440523 GCA_004026705.1 Nesogale talazaci
AAAAAAAAAAAAAAAAAAAAGAGCATCCAATAAAATGATATATTTTCTAAAAAAGGAAACAGAATGGGAATAAAGAGGTGAAGGTCAAAAAGCAGAGGAGTGGGATGGAGAAAATGCATTTGTGAGGAACTATAAAAAATTTATGAAGGCAATAGGATGAAAGTGTGAAAGGTCTTTATGAAATTAATAATTTCAAGGAATTGTTGAGAAAGAAGAGCTTAGTGCATAAATTGATACATACATTTGAATAACAGTTATACTGATTGCATTTGCTTCAATGTGAGTAGATATAATCTTGTCATGGACAGCAATGTGCTTCAATCTAAATCTTGAAATGTCCTTTGTGACAATGAATGCAAAACCATTCCTCTGGATTGTTTCATTTCCAGCATAGTAAATCATATGATTTTTCTGATTCAAAATAACATGCTTATCAATTTCTACTGACTAATGTCTCTCATGCTGACTTTTACATGTTCCATTTCATTTTCACAACTTTCATTTTATACTTCACAATGTCCCTGAGTTACTACTTTTGCCTTCTAAGTTATGATGATTTATAGATATTTGCAGTTGCTTATACTCATTTGGAGGTGTGCCCCATCGGAAAATAAAGGTCCTGAAGGTCTCCCTCCTACAGACTCTGCTCTAGTCCCATGATTAGGGTGAATTCCACTCTGAGAAGGTTGCTCTCTCTCAGTCATAGTCTGGGTGCCCTCCGACCAGAGTGACTCATCTTCTGGAACTATCTCTGATGATATGCTGCTTCTTTTCATGAGGTTTTCAATACCTGACTCTCCATCAATTCTCTCCATAAGGTTTCTGTGGCTAATTCCTCAGAACTGGATAGCTATTATCACAGCAACACAGAAACCACCAAAGTCTGACAAGTGGACTGACAAGTGGTACACAGTGATATTTAATGATCTTAAATTAGGAAATGTGTTGTATCATCTCACCACCTGTGTACTGATTAAAAAAACCAAGAAGATTATGAGATGTATGGGATATATGGAAAAGAACATGAGAAAAGCTCATTAACAGTTTTGTTAGGCAGATGGTACAACTTTGCTTACGGAAATTGGAGAGGACTTGAAGCCTTACTGATGAAAATTTAAGTCAGTAACCTTCACTATGAATTAAATCAAGAAATAAAACTCACAATTGGACCACAACAGCAAGACAAATTATGAAAAGGTTGAATTTGTTAAGAATTTCTCTTTAGTTGAATACTGAATAAACACCCAAAGAAGCAATAACCAATGAATCAACCAAGATACAAAGTGTTGACTAGGAAAATAGACTGCACAAGATCTCTTTAACATGCTACAAATCAAATATAACTTTTTAAGGACTGAGGTGCACCTGAAGCAAGTCATAGTATTTAAATTACCCCATATACGTTTGAAAACTGGATTAAAAATAAAGAAAGCTAAACAAAAATTGCTGCATTTGAATTATGGTGTTGACGAAACCATTATGCATGGCCAAAAGAACAATTTTTCTTGGAGGAAACACAGCTGGAATGCTCAATAGAGCTATGTTTGTTATGAAACAGCTATGAATGTTAAAACTATCTTTCACATTGTGAGCATATTTTCAGGAGAAACCCAGTCGCTGTAGAAGGACATCATCAGATTTGCTAAAGTAGAAAGTCCGTAACAAAGATGATGATGTTTTATTAGATAGATTAACACAGTGACTGACATTGAGATCAAATAAAAATATAATGAGAATGGCCAAAGTCTGGGTCAAGTTATGTTCTATTGTCCATAGCATCACTCAGAGTTGAAATTTTCTTGATGCCATCTCACAACAAAAATGACCCTTGCTTATGTGAGTAGCATCTTGTGTAAACAGAGGGGGGAAATTACTGGAACCTATTTTGTGCAACTGTTTACCTAATTCATTTGTGATTAAGAGAATGAAAGTAGTCATTTTGCGATTTAAAGATTATCCCCACACTTTATTTTTCTCTACACTTGCTGAACTCAAAGCTTTCTTTTTTCATCAGCGGGTGAGTTTTGACAGGTGATGGAACCTAGAAAAACCCATGAGGCAGTTCTGCTCTCTACGTCAGAGTTGCTGTGAGCCAGGATAAACTAGAAGGCACACAGAAATAATATCAAACCAAAATGTGAACGACCGCTTCTCATAAGAACTCCACAACTTGAAGCTGCTTAAAGTGGTTGGAGTTACGTGAGCATCCTAATTTGGGTGTAACGAGGACTGGTGAGTCAGACAGACTTCCTAGTCTGCAGCTAGCACACACTAACCTAGCCTAAAGAAGAGAAATTGGTGTATCGGGCAGGTAAATTCTGGAAACAGGGTAAGGAAGCTGGCTTGATACCACACATTCTTGTCAATAGAAGCAGAGTCCAATCCACGTCTCCTAACTCAAACAAACAAGGCACTTTGGGAATAAGCAAGTGAAACATTTTGGATGGTTATTAGATCTTTGATAACTGGATTGTTACTTTGGTTTTTTTTTTTTAAATGTTTTTCCCCCTAGAGTTTTTATGCCTCATGTATGCATTTGACTGGACTAGATGGATAAACACAAGCAGTGATTAATGCCACAGAGGAGAATTCACATCATAGGAGTCCTGAGATTATTGGTCTGCCTCTGAGACAACCTGTGTGTGTCATGCATCGATACAAAAGAAGGTTATTTTAAAGCATTTTGTTTCAGAAAATGAATACTAATGATTCTACATTCATTCTTCTAATTTCCTTGTCCTCCTCAAATCCATTTCCACTCTCCAGTTGAAATATCATCACCAAAAATTATTAATTTGATTTTCTGAGTTCAGTTATTTTTTCCTTCCTAAGAAGTAGGAACTTATGAGATACACACAACAAACAAGACTGTTCATTTCACATTTAGGGGTAAATGACTATCTGACTCTTTGCCTAAGAGATATTTCATTTCAGAACTTGAAAAGAGATCCATGGATACCCTAGATATCTACAAAGTAGAGAACTTGTGTTGTCTGTACTGAGGAGTGAGACTCTACTTAAGATAGCAGGGAATCCTTTATCCCCCAATTGACACTGTCAATGGTGCACAACAGAAAAAATCAAAGTCCTAAAGGAGAACAAACAATGACTTAAAAGTCCAGAGTTCTAGATCTATAGATCCATGTAGTTCCTTGGAGGAACTAATCATGTAGTTTTTAAAATTTTTTGTATTTGTTTCCTTTGTTCAAGTAGGGTTAATAAAATTTGACTTTAAATATATATCTTCATTAGGATCATCAAATGAACTTAGATGTCATAGCTATCCGCAAATCTAAAAAATACATTTAAATATAATTTATTTATACTGACCCCAAATAAGAATGTATGCTGCACAATGTAAAGTAAGTCAATTTGGTAGGTAGAAGCATTTTTGTTAGGCATGGATGGCAAGAATTTAAAGTGAATCATCAAAAGTTGCTGATTTTTATAGTATGCTTATTTTTAAATGGCCCCTCTATTAGATGTACAGTAGCCCAGACACATTGCATGCTGTGATTCTATTATTTTTTAAATTAAAAGACAAAATTTGTAGTTTTTTTTCTCATTATAAAAGCAATACATGGCCACAAAAGGGAAATTTAAATACAAAAATAAATGAAAAAGTTTTTCATTCCATTATACAAAAGTACAACTCCTAACCTTTGTAAATACAGCTAAAATATCCATCCATAATATTCAAAAGATAAATATGCAGAAAGAGATGAAGATATAACATAGTCTAAGAAAAAAAGGGGAGTGGCCTAAATGAAAGCATAGATTTTTCTGCTTTCTAACATTCCTTTTAAGATAGTCCAGGTAATGTAGAGAGAAAATTGTCTTCATTAATACAAACTATAGAGAGTTCAAACCAAGTAACAAACATCTCACTTTGCAGGAAATGTAAGAAAAAGGTAAGATGGGGGAAAAGTGTGCCCATGGCTCATCTTGGTCTGCCGATCTCCTAGAAAATTTAGATACTTAGGGGATCAAAAAAGAGGAAGATTCCTCACCAGATGCATTGTCTCAGTGGGTGCCACAATGGTATGAAACATTACAATTTGCAGGACTAGGTGCAGGATTAGGAACTGTTTCATTCTCTTTGATACAGGGTCTCTATGGGTTAGAACTAACTCTATGGGTTGCACAACAATGTGCTTAGGAGAGCCCATCGTCACTAGCTAAACCCAAGAGAACTCATCTCTAAAAGAAATTTGGTCCAACACACCTGGGAAGAAACTTTACTGTCTATTGTCTTAGAAATCTTCTCCAAAGTATTAAAAAAAAAGACCAACTACAATAATCCAGAAATATAACATGTATTATTTTTTCTACCGACACACACAGGGAAGAAACCTACATCTAGTTTAATCAATTTTGTGGGTCAGAGGTGGAAGGCACTGATTTCAAATCATCATGTTCTAGTGTTAAGCTGAGGTTTGCAAAGAGGGGTCTACGATATGCATAAATGCTGTTACAAAGTAATATCTGCTACCATTTCTAAACAATTGGGTATACATTTTTTAACAAACAAGCCCCTTGCTTGCTTTCCTTGTCATTATCATATTTTATGTTGGCATTTCTCAAAATAACTCCTATGAAGAATGCATTAGCATTCCATTCCATGAGCTTCCATATGATTTTCACATGGCTCACAACTTTATTTCCCATATGGAGGTCTTTCTTCATCTCTCTCACCTCCATCTTCCTGTTTTCCTTAGCTCCACAAAACAGGCCACCCTCTTAAACATTGAATGTTTAAGTTATTTATTTTATGATATATTATTTCTCCAGTTTGATATTATTTCTTCAAATTTCCTTATAAAATCTACGAGGACACACTCTGCCCCCATCCCATCCCCCTTTCATTGACCAGCTCCATGTTTATGATCATATGGCAGACAATAGGTAATCAGGACATAGTTATTGATTAAATAACTGAAGAAACTGACAGTGGGATATAACATAACTTCACTTCTTTCTGCATTTAAATTTATTTTACAAAGCTAATTTTCATCTAGAAACTCTGCTGGTATAATAGGTAGTGTATTGGGCTGCTTACCACAAAGTCTGCTGTCCCAAGTCAACAATTACGTATGGAAGAAAGATCAAACTTCCTACTCCAATAAAGACATACAGTCTTGAAGCTCCTCAGAAGCAGTTCTACTCTGTGCTACAGTGTTGCAATGAAGTAGTACAAACTCAATGGAAGTGGGGACTCATACAGTTCTTATACTAGTTCATACATCAATTGTGTCAAGGACATTTGTACATATGTTGCTATCATCATTTCCAAAACATTATCTACTTTAGCTTCTCTTTTTTCACCTCCTTCCTCTCCTCTCCTACCCACGTAAACCTTATCTATTATATATATATATATATATATTTATATATACACAGTTGTTATTATTTTGTATTTTACACTTCCCCTTGTCTCCCTTCACCCACATTTATGCTATTTGTCCCTTTTTGCCTGGGGGTGTGTGTCTAGATATCCATTGTTTTTGAGTTTTTATCATATGCATGGATGAAATATGGTGGAATCTGTTGTAATTGCATAAGTGGTACAGGTAATTTCAGATGTTACACTATGTATTTGACCTACATAAATTTCCTTTTCATGTTCCCCCCAAATTACATTTGGTATATCTTGACCTTAGTAATATGTTTGTGTCTATATATTATGATACAAGGGACTTCAAAAGGCTTGTGGGGAAATTATATTAATTTTGATCCCTTTTTTCTAAGAGACTTTTGAAACCCCTTCATATATTAGAAAGTTTCTATGTACAGCTTCCTACACCAAAGACAAGTGAAGATTAGTTTTATCAAGATGCTGATTGCTGTTTTTGATGTCTTTGTTTTGGTTCCCACACTGACTCTATGGACAACCAAATGACACGCGGGCCCAACGTGTGCGGGCCTTACAATCATGGCTCTGTTTGAAATCAGTGTTGTGCTCACAGCGTCAGTTCATCTCACTGAGGATTTTTTGTTTTTTACTAACTCTCTACTAAACATAATATCCACCTCCAGGGACTAGTTCTTCCTATTAGGATGTCTGTAGTGCACCACAACTTCTAAGAAGAACCATGACTAAACTTCCAATGTAGATTTGTTCATTCTACTGGTAGTTCATTTTCAATATCCTTTGCCTATGTAATTAAAAAACATCAACACTTCCCTCATTCAAATGCATAAATTGCTTATTTATTGCATAAGTTTTACATTCATACAATGGTATTGAAAGTACCCATGGTTTGGTCGGGTGCACCAACATTCTCTAAGTCACATGTCTGCTTTCCAGCACCTCAAGTAAATCATTTGCAACAGATTTTTCCAATGCTATTTCCATAGAGGTCGATTATGGATCGAAGCAAAATGACATTTTTGACCATTTTGAATTTTCCCCATTTAATCATAATGTTGCTTATGTGGGTATATATCTTTTCTTATAGTGAGGGTTAATCTGTATCAAAGCAATAGTCTTTGGTCTTCAAATCCTCTTCACCTTCATCGAGCATGGGTCAATGACTGGGTCATCTGCATAATATGATATTGGTGTCACATTCTTCTTGACAGAGTCCGGTTTTTCTGATTCCTTCTTCTGTACACTGATTAAATGTATATGATGCAAGGATACAACTGTTGCACATTCCTTTACTGATTGCGATGTAGCAGTTTGTCCTTGTTCTGTTTGAAGGACTGCCTCATGACCTATGGGGTCAGGTAAGTGTCTGGGATCCCATTTTGAGCCATGCTATGCATGATTTGTCATGATACATCTTTCTGATGTTCTTTTCTTCTAACGAATGTCCTCTTTACATCATATATACCCCTATTTCCATATGCTCTCTCGTAGATTTCTTTCCTCAATATTATCAGTTCTTAAATATTGATGAATTACTTTTGGTAAAGTGACTGTCAATTCTTTCTGTGCCACTTAATACTTTATTCATACAACCCATAATTTTCTCTTGTTTTTACACCTTGAAATATGTTGCACTGACTCTTCCACTTTGGTTGCTAAATCTAGGTCTTTGAACATGTATTTCATTGCAATACTGTCTTCAGCTGCACTTTGAAAAAACTTCCCTTAATTCTTTTGCACCATCAATTAGTTCATTGGTTTTTGTTATTCTATGTAAGAGTAAGTTCCTTATAACACTTATTTTTTCTTTCCTAACTTCTTTTTTAATTTTTAAAAGTTTTCTTGGCTTGTGATTCACATATCATATCTCATTAGTTCAATCACATCAAGAAGAATTGCAATGTGTAGGGATAGAACTATGTACTCATATCTATATTTTAAGAATTAAGGTTGCAGATGGACATTGGGCTTCAACTCAAACACCCCCTTAACACAAGTACACCTTGTTCTAACAATCCAACATTCTGTGATGCTCACCTTCCTGACATGATCGATGAAGACAAGATGGGTGCATAAGCTAATATGGAGAAGACAGCTGATGGTGACCAGGTATAAAAAGATATAGCATCTGAAGTCTTAAAGACTTGGAGATAACCAAGCAGCCATCTACCTGGGAGCCAACAAAGACTACATGGAACAAGCATTCCAGTCTGTGTGATCATGAGTTGTCGATGGGACCAGGTATCAGGTGTCTAAGACCCAGAATAAAACCACACTCAATGTGAATGAGGGAGGGCTTGGAGTGGAGACCCAATGCCCATCTGTAGACAATTTGGACATCCCCTTACAGAGGGGTCACAGGGAAGATATGCACCAATTAGGTTGCAGCATAGCCACCAAGAAATGCACAACCTTCCTATAGCTTTTCAGTGCTTCTTTCATACCACTATTATGATCTCAGTTCTACTTTACAAATCAGATTTGACCAGAGCTTACACACTACTGCAGATAAGAGCCTGCAACACAGGGAATCCAGAGTAGATAAACCCCTCAGGGCCAACAAGAGTTGGATTGGCCAGAAGGATTAGGGGAGGGTGCGGGGAGTAAGGGGGAATAAATCACAAGGATCAACCTATACCTCCCCCCAGGGGGATAAATAATAGAAAAGCGGGTGAGGAGCAATGAAGGGTGATGTAAGATATGGAAACATATTCTATAATTTATTAGGGTTTCGTGAGGTACGGCAGGCAGGGGAGAGAGGGGGAAGATATGGGGAGCTGATATTAGGGGCTCAAGTGGGAAGAGTGCTTTGAACATGCTGATGGCCATATATGTGTAAGTGTGTTTGAAACACTGGAGGAATGAATGGATCATGAAATATAAGAACTCACAATAAAGTATTTTAAAAAAAGAAGAGTTGTACAATCATCAGCACAAACAAGTTTAAAACATTTTCATTCTTATACTCACTGCTATTAGCATTCCATTTCCTGTGACTCTCACCTCTCCACCCTGAAAGCTTTCCCTATTCTTTCTTAATGGTCTTTGGTATTTAGTATTTAATAAGTCAAACCCATTCTTGAGATGGTATATAAATATGGATGGGATATACTCATGGTTGCAGTTTGGCTATTCTGATACTGTTTAATGTTTTGTTAAAATGAACTTGAATTTGCATATAATTGGTTGATAGCTTTCTATGCAGTCAGCCTCTGCCTTATTCTGATTTATTATACTGGGATTCTCCATCGTGTCTTCCTGTAGATATAGCAGATTCCTGTACTTTCCATCCTGCAAAGCCCATGTTGTTAAAAAGGATATTTGCTGTGAATAAACTGTTAGCATTGTAAAATTTATTATAGAATCTCTGACATTGATTCTTTTACTGAGACCATAATTTTCAATTATTGATCCTCCTTTGCTTCCAACTTTCTCATTTCAATCACCAGTCATTATCAATATATATTTTTTACATATTTGATTCAATTCAAACTTTTAAAGTTGATAAAGATCTTCAAATCCTTCATCTTTAGCATTTGTAGTTATTGCAGAAATTTGAACAAAAACTATTAATAATTTTCTAATCAAAATAGTCAATTTCACTTAAGCTCATTATCATCTAGGCTATAGCTTGCTCTGTGCTAGATTTCATTTTGACAACTTTAAATATTATGATTTTTATATTTCATACATTCCAGTTCTAATTATAATTATAAATTTACAACCATTTTCTTCTTAATTTGAGTCAGGCCATCTCAAGAAATGAGCTTCCTGTCAATTTTTCCCCATCCACATCATCAACACCGGATCTACTTGAGGAGGCAAACCTTTTCAGCCATCTTTACAGTGAGTTCTAATGTAAGGTGTTCATCTGCTGGATTACATCTGATGGAGCTTCAAGACTACTCATAAGTTTTTCTTTGGACTTTTTTTCCATTTTAATATTAGATAAACAGATTTTTATTTCTAACATGTTTTATTTAAAAGATTACTAAAAACTGCCCCCTAAGGATGATCCTGCCAGATTCTCAAATACTAGTGACTTAGTTTCCAGGATCACAGCAACATACAAGTTGTCACAGTATGTCAAACTGACAAATGAGAGGTGTAATTATCCTTTAGTAGTCAACTGCTAATCCTTTTGAAGTCGTATTGCCACCTAGTAATTAAAATTTTCAAAATGTTTTCTTCCCCTACTTGCTTTACAAATCCTTCATGACTTTCCATTTGGAATGTGATTTCTAGTTTTTTGAAATATTACTAATTTTCATATTGACACTAAGACAAGTAGTTATTTTTCTTCAACTGTGAGAAAGAATAAAAACTTCCCAACCTGCTTTTATATGCTCACTCAACTGACTGAAAACCTCATTTTTGCTATGAATTCATTGCAATATTGTTTCAAGAGTATTGTTTTCTTTTTTTTTTAGTTTTTCTTTTTTAGTAGGCATCACTGCCCTCTGGTGGTGGGAGTAGGAGGCCCAGCCTTTGCTCCTGTGAGCTGGAATTGAACATCCATCTCAGTGGGCCGCAGTCCCTTGCACAACCACTGTGACACCGGGGCTCAGCCAAGTATTGTTTCCTTAACAACAATTTTTTTCTAGGCAACATCTATTTCCTTTTGGTAAGTTCAGAGAACAGAGAGCGAAATGGTAGAAGATGTTCAGCATTCTACTTTCACCTGGTCTTTGTCACCTTTTGCAACATTCCATAGGAAAAGATGTGCTTTTCCTTGGGTCCACTTTCTGCTTTGGCACAAAACCTGATCTCACCTGTTTGTGATTTAGCAAATATGTCCTGTTCCAGATTACTTTAATTTCTAAAGTGAGAGAGCAAACAAAAGGAGGAAAGAGGAGAATAAAAAATAAAGTGATGTGAAAGTGCCTTCTTGTTTTCTTTTCATTAATATGAAATTAGAGAAAACAGACTGTTAGGATACACTATGCTAAAGGGTGAATTCAGAGACACTTAATCCAGAAGGATTTTGTATAGCCTATGTATTTTTTGGTTAAGTAATTATAATTATATTTTAATCACTGGCTGGTGGTTTTAAATTGAAATTACTCTGTAGTGTATTCACTTTATTCATAATTAAAGTTTCTTTTTTTAAAAAAAGCATTTTATTAATGAGAGAAATTAATGTGATTTTTGCAGTTCTGGGAATTCATTACAATAATTCCATTGAATGATAAAGGTCACTTCATATTGGGCATGCTTAAAATTTTTAAAATAAAATACACTGGAGGCACTAATTTGTACATATGTTAATAGAGAATAAAATGTTTATCACAACACTTTCAAAAAGACACATCAGCTGAAAGGAAGAGAGCAGTCGTGAGAGATCAAGGGCTCCAGGCCAACACAAAGCGAATGCAGCAAACAAGGCAGATTTCAAGAATACCAGAGTTCAAATTATCAGTATGATTTAAGAGGTTGTTACAGTACAAGAAATTATGCGACCCTAAAACATGAAGAATCAAAGAATGAGAGTGCTTACTATAGAACCTTGCTCCTGAAATTAACCAGAAGCATGTATATATAGCTAACACAATATGCATTTCTAATAAATGAATTGGGGGATTAGCTAAGACTTCAAAGGTATAATAATATTTTTAACAAATTAGAAAGCAAGAAAAGAAGCATAGAATATATTTCAGAATATTGATATCTACATATTAGGGCTTCTTGATAAATAATGAAAGGCAGATATAATAA
This sequence comes from Nesogale talazaci, assembly GCA_004026705.1. Taxonomy (NCBI): domain Eukaryota; kingdom Metazoa; phylum Chordata; class Mammalia; order Afrosoricida; family Tenrecidae; genus Nesogale; species Nesogale talazaci. The sequence goes on from PVJH01000144.1 coordinate 11,087, forward strand.
ATCCAATAATTTAAGGAATAGTGGTAGGTAACTTCTTGAATTGAAGAAAGACTGAGTTAGATTGTAGAACTAAATAATTTTATAACGCTTCAGAGAATTTTTATTTTCTTAATTCTTTTAGTACAGAAAAGAAAATAAGGAAAGAGGGAGTATGAAAATGAGAAAGTAATCAAGTTGAAATATGTAAAGTTTGCAGCATGAAATTCTAGAAGATAATTCAACAGTGTATTTGAGAATATTACCGATAGTCTATAATATCTATAGTTAACTATAGTGTTCCACCTTTCAAGTTTCACTAAAACCCACACCAAACCCACTGCTCTCCAGTTGCTGCTGATTCACAGCAGCATCCTATAGGACAAGATAGAACGGCCTTTTTGGTGTTTCTGAGGAGGTTTAGGGAAGGGGAGTTCCATCATTGTCCTGCAGATGAGCTGGTGGACATGATCTGCTGGTCTGGCACAACTGAAGTTCAACTCGTACCATTGTGCTACGAGGGCCCCTTCAAGTCTGCACGAGGCCGTAAACTACAATTGATATAGTATTCCAGCAAAAGATGCCAGATGAAAAATTGAACTATTCAAAGATTTGGTTAGAAAATTGCCCAATTTGTGGACATCCCTCATCCCATTCACCCTGAGTATTGGTGTTTGAGGTAGTTATAGATGCACTGTACACAATTTCCATCAAGGGGCTCAAGACTAACAAGAAGAGTGGGTAAACTTCATCAAAAGTGAGCTAATGAATGACATAAGACACCTTTAATTTTTACACGTGGACACGTGGGTTCTCATTGAGTTTCCAGAGGACAGTATGGTGCAGCTGAATCACATGAACATTGAGCACTGCATGCGCATCCCTGCCCAGCACCTCACACACAACCTGAGGTGCCTTAACCTGCTGGCCAAAGGCACTGAAGTAGGACAATCCCTGACTTTTGCTGTTGGGTTTGCTGTGGCCACAGCTGGCAAAAACCTAATGCTCCCTCAGCTTCCCTGCTGGTAGATGTGGTCCCTGGGAGGCACCGCGACGCCTTCACAGATTGCATCGCCAGTTCTGAGATGTAGAAGCTGGGCTCTCACCCATGCAAGTGTAAGAGGGTCAACTACAACTGTCTAGGAAGGTGTTGACAAAAAATTCATCAGAACTATCATCTGAGCTGACACCCCCCCCCCAACTTTTGAAAAGGCCATTTTGTGTGAAATCAGTGACTGTGATATGAAATTCAACACAAACGAAAACTCAAAGAAACATTTTGAGAGTAAATGTTAAAAGTAGCAGACAGTATGTGTCTGAGTTTGAAGGTTGTAAGGTGACCTTTAAGAAACATCTGTAGCTGAAAGTGATCAGTGCCAGCATGTCAATGTACCCATGTAACCATGAAGAACATAGAAAACAATGGATCATGAGTAGCTTGAAGCCACATGAAAGGTCATGAAGGTATATGTGTCAAATGGGATGCTCTTGTGGCAAAAAACAAAACAATACAAAACATGAACAGCGCTTCTGAAACACCCAAGGAAACCCTATAATAAACACATCACCTTTGAGGTATATGGGGAAGTATGCAAATGCAGATATTTTCTTAAGCAACCTATCAACATGCATATTCAAGGAAGAGATGGGTGTCTATGTCCACGGAAAGGCTTTAGAAGTGTCAGCATCATGGTTTCACTGCCAGAACTAGCTTCTCTGTTTTTGTGATAAACACACTCATTTTCTGTGTGAACAATTGATTGTGGCAAACATTTTGCCATGGAACAGAGTATCACAAGGCATGCCATTGAACACGGTCTGGACAGAATCAAATGAAGGTCAAAGTAAGGTCATCTTGTAAAAAATGAAGTTTGACCTCTCATCTCAGTGAAACAAGAACAAGTCTACAGCAGAGTCACTGAACTGTCGTGGGTCCAAATGCTTTTGACAGTTGCAGCCCTTAGCCTCAGTTCAAGGTCAGATGGTCCAAAAGAAAAGAGAATGAGTTTAGTTTTGTTTTCAGAACAATTCATCTTTATTAAACTTGCTGATGCATAAAAGGATGATAAGATCAATATGAGAAGGAAATAAAGAAAAAGGGAGACACTGAAAACTACATACTCTCAGTCCCCCACACCCGTGGAAAAAGACCAAAATAAAGCACACACACACACACACATATATCTGTATGGTGAGAGAATTGATGTTTCTCCTAGAGTGAGTGAATCAGTTGATTAATGTCTGACTTCTGGGAAATCTAAAAGGCAAAAATAGGCTGGAAAGTTTCTCTGATGGTGGGGTTGGTGAGGATGACGCTTGCATTCTTTTCACTCACAGCTTGCTAGATCCATGTCTCTAATGAATGAGAAATGTGTTTTCATGAGAAGGCACATGATATGTGCTGTCATAGATATTCAGGCAAGAATTAGAAGCTAAATATAACCCCAAGTTAAAACATATTATAAGGGTGAGTCATTAGTAGGTGAACTTGACATTATCTGAGTCAAGAAATATTTTAGTGGAAGTATGAATCAATATTCAGGAATTTTCCATCCAAATGGTCAATACCTGTTCATTTCCACTCAGTAATGTTGATTTTTGTATTTCATTTCGGTGTATTTTTTATGACTTCCATTTTTCCTAGATTCATAGTCCATGTGTCTTATGTTTGGGTCATCAGTGGATGCGTTATAGATCATATCAATATCTATATATTATATATAATCTTTTTTTGGGGGGGGCATCACTGCCTCTGGTGGTCATGGGTGGTACCCAGTGCCGCTCCTGAGAGCCACGAAGGACTTGAACCGCCAAGCTCACAGGCCACAGTCCTACACTCAAACACTTACCCCACCAGGGCTCAGCCCTGGTAATCTATTTTACATAGGCTCAAAAGTTAGGGTGTTTTGCAAACAGACAGGAATTGAGGATACAGGATGTCTATATGGAAATATAGGCAAGATGACTATTGGATTATGCAATGTTCTTTTTGTTTTGTTTTGGCATCACTTCCCTCTGGTGGTGGGAGTAGGAGGCACAGCCTTTGCTCCTGTGGAGCTGAAATTGAACCTCCATCCCAGGCGGGATGCATTCCTGCGCACAACCACTACGCCACAGGGGCTCAGCCCTCAATGTTCTTTTTGATGATAAATATGTCACTAGTGTTCCTTATTCCATGTCCAACTTTTCCATACTTTGGAGGTAATGGGGAATACCATCTCTTGGGTCAGGCACACCTGCGTCCTCAAAGAAACCTCCTTACTCTTTGTTCAATTCTCTAAAGAGGTCTCCTGCAGCAGAATTACCTAAGGTAATACATCATCGGGGCTCTTGACAGCTGTTAACTTAAGCATTGATTTTAGATCAAAGTAAGAGAAAATCATCGAAAGCTTCAATCCTTTCTTCATTTATGATGATGTTCTCTGCGGGTCCTGTTGTGAGACTTTTTCTTGTGGTAGTTATAAAACTTCCTGTCAACTTGAAAGTATGGAGAAGTGGAGGAGTGGAGGTTACCCTTTCAACCAGATCATAGCCTGATGGTGAATCCTTATGGCTTTCTCATAAAGAGGGTCCTTGGAACCTACCCTCACTTCCCTGCCTTCACCTTCCCACTGGTGTTCTACTCCGAGACCTGCCAGAACCCTGAGATGCTTCTACCATCACTGAATTCACACGACATTGCCTCACCAACCTGTGGTATTCCTATATTCTGTATCACTGCTGCAGCTGCTGTGTGTCTGAAGAGGGACCAGTATTGGGATTATGAAATTGAGTTGGAGTAGTTTGGGATTTTTTTGATATATAACTACTTCTTGATATAAATATATTTTTTACATGTATGTGAGTTTCTCTGGATGTGTTCTCTCGTCAATCTGGCCTAATGAGATCTTCCTTTACATTGCATTGTAATCCATACTGTAAGCATAAATCCTTAAACTTCATCTGCAAATGCTTCAAGCCCTCCTCACATTCAGCAAGCAAAGTTATGCCATTTAATTAGTATACATTAGAATTAGGATGCTGTTCATTTATTTCATAACCTTTAGTTTTGGAAATAAAAGAGCTTCCCAGCTTTAAAATTCTAATATGTACGTAAGATACAGAAAATGTCTCCTCCCAGTGTATTCTCCTGTGTCCCTTTGTAGTCAAGTCATTCCTCCTCCCTTCCTTGGGCAAGCCCATGTCCATTTTCTGTCCCTTTATAAACCAAATTCTCTGCTAGCAAGCAATGCTCACTCATAGCGACCCCTGTGGGTGAGGTTATAACGCTTTATGGGAGTAGAAAGTCCAGTCTTTTTCCCTTGGAGTTGCTGGTGGTTTTGAAATGTGGGCCATGTAGATCACAGCCCAATGCATAACCACTACAACACTAAGCCTCCCTTCTATCTTTTTCAGAAATTAATGGGAATGGAAGCATAAAGTATGTCATATTTTTATTCCACTCTAACTTTTTTGGTAAGGATACTCTGCTCATGCAATGATTGAAGTATTCCCTTGCTAACCTAAAAGTCAGCAATTTAAATCCACCAGCCCTTAGAAAGAGACATATGTGAAAATCTGCTTCAATGAAGATTGAAAACTTTGATGATAATGATACCAAGGGCTCGAGGAGAAAGCAAATGCTTAGAAAAGAATGATGACAGCATATATAAAAATATGCTGGTTATTTATGATTGATATATGAATTTTTTGGCATCACTGCCCTCTGGTGGTGGGAATAGGAGGCCCAGCCTTTGCTGCTGTGAAGCCACTGCTGGAATTGAACCTCCATCCCGGTGGGCCACAGTCCTGCATACAACCACTACGCCACCGAGGCTCAACCTGATTGATATATTAATTTTTATAAGAGTTGTGAAAGCCCCCAATAAGATCTTTTAAAAGATGTTTTTCCTCTTCTCTTTAAATTCACATTTTAATAGTTTCCCTCTATTATTTCTATCATTTATATTATAGCTAATCTTCTGCTGTCTACTATTTTCAGGATGAATTAAATTTAGTATCTCTATTTTCCTATTTCATGATTATCATATTTATTTGTGGCAATTCATAAACAATCAAAATACCTTGTTCTTCTTCTCAGAAAGGTATGTTCATCTCAATGAAAAAATTTCTGGTAGGCACTAGTTTCTACTCTGATCTTTATTACAGTAAATATTAATAGTCTACAATTACAGACAATTTAGTAGTCTACAAATCTGAACACAAGAAGCCAGCACCAGTGATGGCCTTCTCTCTGTGTTACCTCTGGGGCAAGGTCTTTGGCATCAGGCTTCTCCTGAGCCTGGGAACATCTCAACTCTGGGACTATGTGTTCACAGCACAACCTCTGCTCCTGTGGCTTGTTTTCCTGACCATGTGTCGCTTGCTTGTCTGTGCTTGTTTCGGTTTACTTTATCTTTTTGAAGATAGAGATGATGCAGGATGCTCCTCTCTGACATGCCCTTCGATCACATAAGTTCTGTGGTGTGGTTAAGAGTGCTGTCTCCCATCCTAAGGCCAGTGGTGAGATCATTAAAATCATTTAGCAACCTATTCACTGCCCTACTGATCACTTTTAAGTATTTATATACCAAAAGGTAATGTTATTTCATATAGTTAATACTTAAATTGGAGCCATTTATGATGTACACTAAACTCAAAGAAACCAGGATGAAACTCACTGTTGTGAATCAATGCCGACTCATAGCAAAGCCCTGTGGAGAGAAGAAAGCCCAGGCTTATTCCCGAGGAATTGCTAGGGGCTTTGATCTGCGACCTTGTGGGTCATGAGCCAGTGCATAACCACGTCTCCACCTGAACTAGACGACATGAAAGAGTTTCAAAATCATAATGAAAAAAATTAAGTAATACTTGACAAAAACAATAAGACATTTAAGGTATTTCTATATTGTTTCCTGGTGGTAGTATATTTATTTTCACTATTCTTTTATTTTTTTCCCAAGCGTCATCAGTATGGAATTTATCCATAGCCATCTATTCACTGTAGGAGTTGGTCACATTCTTTTAGAAGTAGGCCAATTAGATAATAGTCATTGTGCTTGCTATGTTAGATAATGTTAAGCAGTTTCTTTTCTTTGAATACATTACGTTCTTCTTTAAAAACACCTTCTACATTTGCTGGACTTGCAGCAGTTGTTCTGACACCATTTGTAGCTCTTTGGATACCTTCATGACCTGCATAATCACTCATATTATTGAGTGGGAATTTGGGGTGTAACCCAAAGCTGAAATGGCTGACAGCGTGGCATCACCCTCTGGTGGTCTGGCTTCTTCTCTTTATGTTACATGTGGGTTTACTGAAGATGCAAGGGGAGAAATAGAGTAATTCTCCAAAAGTAGAAACCATTTTATAAAATGAATAAATAAATTTGATATGCATAGTTCCATCCAACTTCTACACCAATGGACAGGACGTATACCACAGCAGGAGCTCTGTTGGAGATACTCCTACTCCTTCTTGAAATACTTCCAAGCATGCCATCCATGGAAACACAATCTCAATTTCCATGCCACAGACCAATGGACCATTTCCAGGGCTATAACTGATAGCAGTTCTATAAGAAATGTTGTATAATCTATGGTAACGTAGCACAGGCAGTCACGTGCTGTTGGCAGGTGCCATTGACTTCATGGCCACTGTATGCCCAGTGGAAGGAAACTGCCCGATCTGCTGTCAACCTTACATTTGCTATGCTTGACCCCGCCCTCTGCTGAGGGTCTGCATCTTTCTGACTGGCCCTCCACTTTACCAAGTACCATGGGAGTCTCCAGGGACGTTTCTCTTCAGACGACAAGTCCAAAGTTTGAGAGGGAATCTCCCCATCCTTGCCTCCAATGACCATTCTGCTTCCACTGATTCCAAGGGAGATTGTTTTCCTGGCAGGACATGTTACTTTCAATGTTCTATTCTAAGCTAGTACCATAACTCAAATATAGCCATTTTTCTTCTCCACTGTCCTTAGTCAATGTCCAACATCAACATGCCTCTGAGGCTATTGAAAGTATCATGACATTCGTATGGTTCTATGTAAAACTCCATGTGATATATCTGAGTGATAAGCGATACATGTGGGAGGTTCTTAAATCTATATTAACCCTTGAGAACCATTATTGATATCATTGTTAACCATTTAACCACAGACAAGTTTTGTATTGCATTGAATTATTCACATAAAAGTCATAATTTTAAAGACAATTGAGGAAGTTAAAAAAATGTCATATTTCCCCTCTGTAATTCTAGTTTTTACTTATTGCTAGCTCACAAAACAGGAAATTTTTGGGAAATACAAACTATTATAGCATGGTTGTCTGATGCATGAAGTGTATGGATATATAAAGGTATGTAAAATAGTAATGCATAATACGATGGATTTATTTAAACCAAAGTGTGTTTAAAAAGCTCTCTGACATCAGTGTATGGCTTCACATAAATTCTTTCAGTAATGCACTTTTTAAAATTTCATTATACTTCCATGTTAAAAAAATCTAGCATCTGGACTAAAAATAACACCGTGATAAAAAAAGAAAAAAAATGAACTTTTCAAGGATTTAACTTAGCTTGGATCCACAAGCAATGGCCCATAGAGGTAGTGACCAAGAAATAAAACAAGTTATTGTACAAGGTACACCTTTGGCAAAAGACTTCTTTAAAAGTGCTCAAGAACAAAAATGTCTTTTTAAGGATTAAGTTTCATCTGCTCCATGATATGGCATTTTCAATTGCTGCATTGGCATATGAAATATGAGCAATGAAGAAAGAATATCTAAGAGGAATCAATGCTTTTGGATTATTGGGCTGGCAAATAATAGTGAAAATATTGTGAACTAGCAGAAGAATAAACACATTTGTCTTGGATGAAGTACAGACAGAATTCTCCTTAGAATCAAGATGGCAATACTTTTTCTCACCCGCTTAGGACACGTTATCGGGAGGTCTCAGTCCTTGGAGAAGCACAGCAGGCTTGGTAAAGGAGAGCAGAAGCCAAAAGAGAAACCCTTTCCAAGAGATGAATTGACACTGAGGCTTCAATGATGGCTCCAAGCATAACAAAAACTGCGTGGATGATGCAGGTTCAGACAGGGTTTTGTTATGTTGTATATGGGTGTCACGGATCTAAATGAACTCCTTAATGTTTCACAGCAGTAACAGGATCTCATTATGGTGCTTCCCTAAAAAGGTTATTGTTTCTGTGTGCCATGGGTAAGAAAAAAAAATCAACAACAGGATTTGATGGTGGTGGGGTTGGGGTGTTCATTTTTACCAGCACTCAAGTGGACTTCTGAGATCATTAAAAAATTTGCAGCAAGTTTACGGGAATGCTACTTCCCATAAAACAGCAGGTTTTAGACGAATCAAGAAATATAAGGGATCAAGGGGGCTATTAGGGAGGGTAAGACCCTAAAGATGAATTTGAGACACATAGGCCTGCTGAGAAAACTATAACCACTGATTTGGGGGTTCCACTGAGATAATCTTGACAGATATTCTAGAAGGACTCTAGATAGTACTGGGGCATTATTATGAAGAAGCTGGAAGAAAATTAAGAAGCAGGTTGCTGCTAAGAAAAAAACCCAGAAATGTTGCAACAAAAGTTTTTATTCATCATGGTCATGTATCTTCTCATCCTCTGAGGGTAGGAAATGCTGTCCTTTATAAATTACAGTGGGACTCCATCCTTTAGTTGTGTCAAGTAGAAAGGAATTTGGATCCTGTCCCATCAAAGACAAGTCACTAAGCTTACTAACGCAAATATGCAGAGGGTAGAGAATGGGAAAAGTGCTCTAGTAATGTTGAGGACAGAGTTAATGGAGGAAGAAGAGGGACATAAACCTTATTTAAGAAGCACAGATATAGATAATGTTTTGGACTATAGTGGAGGAAGTGAGGACAGAAAAGATAATGCTATAATGTATGAACCAATTGACATTAGAAGAAATAAGTTCAGTTTCTGGTCAGAGTCACAGAAGAGATGCTAGTATCAAAAATGATAAAGGAAAAAAGGAAAAATTTGAAAAGAATAAGGTATAGGAGGGACTGGGGTAGATGCAAACAAATTCACTTTTGCACATAATGAGCACAAGACAAACATATGATTTCTAAGTAATGATATCTAATAACATGTTAGATATATGGTTCTAGAGTTTCACAAGAGGATTTAAATGAAGATATTGATTCTTAGGTAGTTGGTATAATTCATTATATAAAGGCTGGGAAGGAGACAGAGGATATCAGGCATTGCCATAGGTATATGGAATATACATGTAGTTGAATGAAATGCAGGTTATACTCTCGGAGGATTACTTTTATTGGAGGAAAAGGGCAACAGCCAGCTAGACAAACTTATAGATAACATAATTTAGACTATTATTTAAAAGATTCGGAATAGAGTACTGAAGAATATCAAATTTTAAGAATTAATTGAAAATACATGAATTAATACAAAAATAAAAGAACTGAATGAAAGGGAAAGATTGTTTTCCAGGAACAGAGAAGAAAAGATGTCAATGGGGAAAAACTCAAGAGGCAAGAGGAGTGTTAAAAAGTTGGACGCTAAAGCCATTGAACAATTAAAACATTTAATTTGAGTTAAAGGATCAAGGTCCTATGGCTCTGCAACTGAAATCAGACTTGTAACAAGGAGAAGATGGGGTCCTACACTTGCCGTTATCATAGCAGACACACTTTAATTCTCTCATCTCCAACAGTTTTCAATGAGTGAAATGGATTCTCGCTAAAGGAATGGAAAATACTTGTGTGCTTTGTTCCAGCTAATTACTATTTACCTCAGCAGGTTAGGGAGATTAATTGGTATATTATGCTGTTCTCTTTAATTAATGAAAATAAATTTCTGTCAGTACTTAGGCACTTTTTCTCTCAAACATTTTTTTATTTTGAGAATAATATTTGTGTATGCCCATGCAATGATCTTGAAAGTAAATGAGATTATAGAGTTCTTACAAGCACGAGTAGAAGTTTATAGTACAACCTTGTCTACCAATGCAATTGTTTGTTCTTTCAGTTGAACGTCATATAGTCAAGATTCTTCGGAAATATAAAGACCTGTGCCTCAAATTCATTATTCACTTGCTTTTCCATGTTGCTTAGAATAGATTCAATGTGAGAAGTTTTCATTTTGAATGCACTTGAGATGTATTTATATTCCAAGTCCTGTCAGATTTTACTAGTACGGTTAATGCATTAAGAGTGCATAAAATCCTGGTCTTCTTCCTCAATTTCTTTCTCATAGGCAAGAATCATAGTTTCAGAATAGTTAGTATCTGAATTAGCTCTAAGATAAGCAGAGCTTTTCTGTGGCATGCACTTTTTAGAAATGGCAGGGAAACAAGTTACACAGTGGGAAGTATCACTTTGAAAATGTGATTATTAATCCTTTTCTAAGCAAAAGTGTCATAGGTAAGGAAATCTGTTAAGTCAGAAAAGAGTCTGAAATTCGTTGAGTGTGTGTTGCATGGTGTGAGATTGAAAATAAAATAGAAAAGTTACAGTGAAAATTAATTTTCTGTAGAAAGTTATGACTCTACAGCAATGGAAAATATATAAGGGACTTTATTCATTTCTCTAAACTTGAGATGACACCAGCTATTCACCTTGCCAAGTACAGGAAAAAGAAAAATGGCTGAATTAGAAAATAATCACATCATTATTAACAAGCTCATTGTAAAAAAAGAGAGACTCCCAGAGTTGTGATAGATCATAGTCTTCTAATGAAAAATTCATTAGTATACGAAGAGGACCCCTCAGTAATAGAATAATGCCTAAGAGAAGGCTCAGGCCATTCACACTTGCTCCCCTGGTCAAGTCTATTATTAATTTTCTAGGTCTGTACTAGGGAATTTTTTTACTTTTATTCAAACTTATCCATTAATAAGAACACAAGACTGTTCTCTAAAGAAATAAAATGATATTATTTGGGTATTTTTCCAGAAGACAGCAATATTTAAATCTTGTGAAGCCATGAGAAACTTCAAGTACATCTACAAGTTCAAGTATTTATAAGAACTTTGTATTATGAGTAATGCAATATTGTATTTTCTAATGAAGCATTAAACTCCCAACTTCAAAGGAATCCCTGCTATGCTGGTTGTGCTCCAGGAGGACAATCTTTAACTACTTGGGGCAAACATGGGTTACCGTGGCGACCATGCTTGAACAGAACCTCTGCTGCTTTCCAAAGTGAAGAAAGCTCATTGATGCTAGAAAAAAAAAGCCCATTTGCCAGCATCATCTAGATGGAAATAACTGGCTTCCAGTGTGCCAGATCTTTTAACTGAGGGCAATTGCTCTTGGGATCAGAGTAAAAAGAAAAGAAAGGGAAAAAAAAGGGGGAAATGAGACGGATAAATTGGAAGGGAGACAATGAAAGAAAGAGGGAAGAGCATGCAATTGAGTTTATGATCTTTAAATTTTGCATTGTGAATCCCTTCTCTAACTCAATCCATTGCATTATTTATTTTTTGAAGATAAACATCAAGGGGTACTTAGAAACTGTGCCCCTTTATTTCTTGAGAGGCTAAGCTTCAACATGTATCTGTTCATAATTATCTTTAAAGTGAGTTTTACTTTAGTGGCACAAAGAAGAGTAATATACACAGTTGTTTCCCAAAATATTGGAGATTGAGGTATATCCAGAAGTGTCTAGGAAAAAAGGTCTGGCAGTCAACTTGCAGAGGAGCAGCTGCTGAGGATGTTGTGGAGCGTATTTCTCTCTCCTGCACGGATTCAGAATGAGGCCACACCACTGCTATGGCACAGATGTTTGGTTGTGGGTTAGTTTTACTGGACAGATGTCTCAAGATTGATAGTATTCTATATACAGATGAAATGTATAAAATACTTTTTCTGTGGCTTCAGGTTATTTTTTTAGAGTCCCCTTAATATCAGACTTTGAAAGCAAGAATTTACTTATTTTATATTAAAATATATATCAGATTGTTCTGCACAGTGAAATAGTAGCTTCACCTTTTAAGAACTGAGATATTTGTCCCTTGTTTGGTATTTGTTGATGTCTCCAAGAAGGACAAAATTAAATGGTATATCTCTTTTTCCATTCATTCTAGCAAATAGGTTTGTTCTTTGAAAATAAATTTCACTACATACTTTGGATCAAAACTCTTTAATATTCTGAAACTTTTCATCTGCTCTCAGGGGGCTTCTTTACAGTCACCTATATTTAGATTGGTTTTCTTCCCCTTCCTTCTACAGAAAAACATAAATAACTCAACTAAGCAGCAAACAAAGCAACACAAAAGAAAATGTTCTTTCACAGACAGAACTCTACTGCTGAGATTATAGGATTAGCAACTACAGTATTCAAAGTATGATATTTTGCCTCTCAGACTATAATTGTTCTAGAGTAGCCACAATGTTCCTTTTTGGGGTAAATTTTGGTGAAAATTCAAGAAATGTAAAGGTCACATAAAATACACCAATTATAAGGATCTACATATAACCTCCTCCATGGGTAAGAGGGTGAAGGGAGACAGCAGATCATGTAAGATATGGAAAAATAAGAGCTTGCAAACTATCAAGGGTTCATGAGGGAGGGGATAGTGGGGATGGAGGACAAACAATGAGGAACTGACAAGCAAATGCTTTAAGAATGATGAAGGCAGCAAATGTACAAATGTGCTTGACATACAGTGGATGTGTGTATGGAGTGTGATGAGTTGTATGAGCCCCCAATAAAATGATGAAAAAGGTACACGTAATTTATAAATTGATATTAAATTTCCTTATAGAGACTTGGAAAAGTCGATTGTTCCCCAAATAGAACCAATACACAGTTTGACTCTATTTTACTAAAACATAGATCAGATATAATTTTAATTATGTATTTATATTTTAAGATATAATTTTTAGAGTCTAACAAAGATAACCACATGAACCAACACATTGATTTCATGCAGTATCTTTTTAATGTTTATGTGTTTATTTGATATAAGATATTTTTGTGCTTTGCTTTAAGGAATTAACTGTTAAAGAAAGAAAAATTGAATTTTCATCGATGGAAAAAAAATAGTTTTATGCTAGATATTGGATGGCAGCTTTCCCTTAGTCATTGAGGGACAAAGAATTTTAATAAGTAGATTACATTTGAGATGAATATATAATCTGACAGATTTGACTCACTCACCTTGAAGAAAAAAAAAAGTTTTATTGAAACCTCTTATGAAGATATTTTACCTTTCGTCAAGCATTTCTGAACCTGAGTTTTTATATTTTAAAGCAATTCCCTGTGTCTTATTTCAAACAAATCTTTGATGTAAATCCATCTTTAGCCTTGTTTTAAATTTCAAAGTTTAATAGTGAGATGAAGGGCCACAGAATCTTAGAGTACAAAATATTGCACATAGAAAAGCTATCGCTGAATTTATGTCCAAACTAGGCAGAGTCATAATGATCATTATCTATATGTAAACCTTATTATGTGGAGTATTTCTTTGACCGTTAATGGGACAAGACACCAGCTGGAAAAGAGCACATAAGGTCATGATTCCTTGAAAAGTTTATTTAAAGAGTCAATTTGAAAGTGTGTGTTCAATTTAAGAGTCAATTTGAAAGTGTGTGTTCAGAGGAAAACAAAGAAGAGTAAAGTACCGTGGGACTGGTCCGGAAGGGCTCATGTGGCATCCACATACCAATGGAGAACATATTGACTCAAACCCAGAAATAAAGAAGAGAATACAAATAATGAGGCAGGAACTGAGATCATTGGCTGTAAGATAGTTCCTTCCTAGCACCCTGCAGAAAAGAAGCTGATAAATAAGCAGATTGACCTCACTTTTCTCTCTCCCGCTAACTGCCTTTCAGCTCTCTAGATTCCATATTGAACCTGGTACCGTTCCCTAGAGAGTAGTTGTGGGTGAGCTGAGAGAAGATACCCAGCACAACTCAATCTAAATATATCATGGTCTCTGGTGGACAAGATTTTGACTATAAATATAGAGTCAATACATTTGAAGAATAGCTTCTTTAGATGAAGGAATTCTTAGTTAATTTCTTCAATGCATTATACACATAATTATTTTTATATTACGCTTCCACTTATTGTCACACCGATTTTATTCTGAAGAATTTTACCTTTCAAATGTACTTTTCTACAAAATTCACCTAAGAGCAGGTAATGGACACAGTCGAATTGAGGCATTCTAGTAAGTACTGTAGCTACTGAAATGGACCTGCCATTCTCTATCATACAGGAAAACTGTCCACAGAACAGGTTAGACAAAGATATGGGCTGAATCTTACAGTACTTGGAGCAATAGCATAGTTATGAACAAATAGCCACATGTCTTGATCTATGGGTCTGATTTTTTTACAGGAAATAAGGAATGAGTCACCTTCCAGACAATTTTGTCAATCCTTACGAAAATGAATTTAATGGTAACCTGATCATAATTAAAGTCTCCTGTGAGTGTGGAATATAGATTTGAGTAGCTACAAGGACTCAGTCATTAAAACACCATGTTTTTATGTTTCAAAATTAAAATTAAATTAGTTTTTTATTTGGTTAATGTGAATTTACACTGGAAAGGTATATTCAAAGGTAATATGCTAACATTTTGAAGCTTTAGAACTGAGTTAGGATTGTGGATTGGGGAAACTTCAATAAGATAACATAGTCATTTTCAGAGACATTTTAGTTTAACCAAAAAAAGGTGCACTTTCCAAATAAGAGCTTATCTACTCCCATTTTATAGCATGATAATGTCTTCCTGAAAGTATTATGCTAACAGCACCACATGATAAAGTACCTCTGGTGGCACTGTGGTTAAGCAATTGGCTGCTGGGAGGTGTAGATTCTCCAGCCAGTTGCATTGCAGGGAGGACCTCATATGATCACACCCCAGGAAGCCCTACGCAGCAGTCCTGTAGCATTTTAGAGAGTCACTGTAAACTGGAATCAACCTGAAAGCACACAACAAAAAAAAGTGAAAAAAAATCAAGGAAAGATTATCAAACTGAAAGATGAGTGTTACAAAATTTTGTGTTTGTGCAAATTATGAAAGAGAAAATGTGATAAAGTATTCATATTGTTAAAAAATCAATTACATCGATTGTGAGCCATAATCCAGAGTTCAGTATTTTTGCATTATAAAGTTAAAAATGAATATAGGATAAAATAGAAGAAGTATGCTGTAGACATTATGAGAATTTGCTTAGAAAAGACCCCTGGTGGTTTGGTGGTTTACACACTTAACTGTTAACTCAAAGTCAGGACTTTGACACTATTGAGAAAGATGAAGATCTTGACTCTGATAAAGCTTTTCAAAATCTTGGACACGAAAGAGGCAGTTCTCCTCTGTCCTATAGGGTCCATATGAGTCAGACTGGAATCAAGGCAGTGGGTGGTTTGTGGGGTTGGGTGGATAGTTGGTTTCGGTTTTGGTGGGAGGTGAAGCAACAATCTTGTAACTGAAGACTGTCAGGTATGTGGAGAGAAACACACATACATTCTTGGTCATCCTGACATTGGATGTTTCCTACTAGCTCGGTTTCCAGTTCTGTTCTTGATAACTTAATGGGTTTTATGCAACTTTATTTCTCTAGATATGAAAGATTTTATATATGATTGAAAAAAAATGGACCTGTATATTTTAGTTATAAAAAGTTCAGGAGGAAAGCAGAGTAACCAGAATGCATGGTAAGCTTGTGGCTACTAATTCTCACTTAACGTGAGCTCCCCCATTCATTTGAAAAGCAGTAGCTTATAACCAGTCACACATAGGAAAAGGAAGTAGCCACCGCCACTGTTTATAGGGAGCCAAGTATATTTAATATGCGAACGGGTCTCAGGTGACTTAGGCTGAGCAGATTTGCTACCTGGTTAAATAAACACTCTTTTACAGTATGATGTCGGATTGATAATTTTTAACTTATCTGCCTGTACATATTTTTTAGTAGCTTGTAAATTTTTATTGCTTGCATTTACCCATTTATATACCACAGTCATGGAATGTCAATTATTTGAATTAAACTACCAGGAGCAAAAGTCATATTTGAATTTTCTGTTCATAAAGGTACCACCATCCACCTTATAATATCCTTTAAAAAAAGCATTATTCATTTTTGTCCCCTGAATCCAGTTTCCCACAAAAAAATCTATATCCTAGGAATATTCCTATAAAATAAAGTGCTAATAGTTTTTATATAACGCATTTCTTTTTAAAGCAGCATCCTCATGGCTGTTGCATAAAGTATCAGCTACTCCTAAAACTTAGCTGATCTACAAGAAAGATGGAAATTCACCTTAAATCATGACAATGCGAAAATATTCCTTATCACAATCATTGTATTAGTTATACATTTCGAAATTCCTTCCATATTCCAAATTGTAATATTTCAGGAAGTTCATTCCTTAATCAATGACAAATTTATTTTTATGTGGTAGGGGATGTTGGGCATTTTATTCCTATTTTAACGATTTCAAGTGACAGTGGTTACCCTTTAAAAAACTACTTAATTACTTCTTTGTCTCATCCCTCCACTCCTTCTGAAAATAGAATCAATATAAGTTATAATGGAACTCAATGAGTGACTAGAATGATAATGAAGAACGCATTAGGAATCTTTATAAATGGAATGTGAATGCCCAGTTCACTCTAGTGAAACCTCTCTGTACTGCCCTTCAGATGTTTGAAAGTTCTATATTATTTAGCAGGACCATTAAATATGGCTTATCTTTTCAAAGAAGCTGCAGAGATGAATGCAATATACCAAGTGGCTGACGTAAATGATGATGTACACTTTGATAAAATTAGTTCCAAATAGTTTCATGGAGCTAAATATATTGGGACGAGATGGTGAATTTCATATTGAAAGAAGAAAAACTCGGGCTGAGCCCCGGTGGCGTAGTGGTTGTGCGCGGGACTGCGGCCCACTGGGATGGAGGTTCAATTCCGGCTCCCAAGAGCAAAGGCTGGGCCTCCTACTCCCACCACCTGAGGGCAGTGATGCCTAAAAAAAAAAAAAAAGAAGAAGAAGAAGAAGAAAAACTCCCTTGTAACTGCCACATGCGGGTAATTATCTTTATGATAGAAATAAATTTTGCACTGTAGTTATATTTTACCAACATATAAAAACTTTGACAGTTATCCCTAATTTTTTTAAAATCAATATTACTTTGGCATATAAATTTATTTTCTTCATTCAGATGCCTTGGACTGGAACAGTTCTAATGGTGCTGTTTTATTTGAGGATACGGTGAGTGGATGAGCTATGGAGAAATCTCGTGTGCCTGTTTTCAAAGGGTGGTCGTTGGTCTCAGAGAGTGACAGGAGCTGGAGCAGGGGGAGGTACGCATTTGCCTTTTCTGCCATCTATTCACCTCTTCAGAAAAGGGATGCTTTTATGTATCAAAATTTTACCTTTTAAAACTCTGTGCTACCAACTAGTCAGGAAAAGAAATGAAGATGAAACAAGTTGAAGCACTCCCAGAGAGGGCTGCCTCTTTGGAATAAGCACAGAGAATTTTCAAAATGCTTTCATACTGGGTAGATAAAAGAACAGTTCTAAAGAATGGAGTTTATTCATAAAATATCTTTTTTCCACCATAGTACTAGGACATTACCTAGTGGGCAATGATTGTGATATTTTGATATATAGACATATCAAAATGTGATATTTAAAGATAACCAGAATGAAATGGTTTAAAATATACAATTGGATTCAGATAGGGAAAGTACCAACTGATACTGATGCCCAGCAAATGGAATTCTAGTCTGGTTCTTCGATAGACAACTAAGATTCTGGTGCTTAAAATAATTACTCAGTTCTTTTTACTCCACTGCCGTTACCTGTGAAACAAAGTGCTGTGAAGGAAAGGTGCTTACCACCTTGTAAGTCATAGACTCGTGGAGGTTGCAGGGTTATTTTCAGAAATTCTCAATTCACAGAAGCATCTGTAAATGGTACAATGATTCGCATACTTAAGCACAACACTTTTTATTATGGTGAAACACCTAATAACCATTTCTAGAATCATAGGAGCCATTTTCTATAATGTAATTTTTTTACCGAAAGAAACAATTAGTACTCGTAGCATCTGCAGATCTGGGAGCTTTTTATGTTGACCTTGGACAAGGGTCCTCAGACATGGATATATTTTACAGTCACTCGAAGGGATTAGCTTTCAATGAATTTCCTTGGTATATCATGATTTATTAATAATTTTACCATGTAAATCATATATTTCTTTAGATAAACCTGGAAATGATCTGATTTAAATAAATAAACTTGGGAAATTGAAGTCTATATTTTAAAATAGTATTTTTTTCTCTTTTATCTCTTTCTCTAAAATATATCCTCTGAAATTTAAAATGTGACCCAGTTCTTAACCCATATAAATGACCATGTTAGACAGTACCCTGAAGTGTTATATTTATAATGCTAGACACAAAGCACAATGAGTTTTGTATCTGAAGCCCAAGAAGACTGGCCCTACTAAAAATAAAAGGCAGCTCTTAGATTATGTATGATGCACAGAAGTATTTCCTGTCATAATTCTTTAATGTTGAATGTGGTGCTTGTCCCCTATGTGGACTTTCTTTATCCAAACAATAACCTGACTTTTCAATTACTGGTATAAACTTCTCTTCTATGACTCAGGAAACATTTGCACATCGTCTATCTCTGTCCCCACGCTCTCTTGAAGTGGCATGCACTTCTCAGTTATTATTGTTTAAGATCCATAAATTCATCAGAATAATAAGTGTTCAGCCACAGATATCTCCAACAAAATTGAAAAGCATAGCAATTCTTCCTACTCACATTTTTTTTCCTCAACTAATTCCCAAGGAAATATGATACAGGGAATATCTGTGTGGTGAATCCTTTTTGCAATCTGTACTCAGAGTGTCCATATTTCTAAGAACTATCCTTCCTCAGAACCTGCACCTTTGTGTCTGTATGTGTGATGGATGGCCCCAAATACATCCATTTACTACACTTGACCAGAGAAGACCTTGACTGTAGCGAAGGCAAACCAATGAGCTTGTCCCCTCTAGGACTTTTCACCTGGAGCACAGAGATGTCGATGAGTTGGTGGGCTGGAGAAGGAAGTTCAAGTGAAGCAAGAAGATTGGGTTCACAGTTTCTTTCTTCTTCCATAACTCTCCATAACACAGGAAGATTGTGAAGTGAGAATGACTTCAAAATGTAGTGCGAATGTGTTAGTCCGGGTAAACTAGAGAAACAAGTACATAAACTTGCATATAGATATAAGGAAAAGGTTCATATACCAGAGGAATGGGACATTGAGAAAGCATCCCAGCCTAGTCCAGTTCAAAGTCATAAGTCCAATATTAGCCCATATGCCTGATACCAGTCTATAAAATCTCCTTCCGACTCATGAAGCCACAGACCATTCGGTGTAGAGTCCCAGTGCTGACAGGCGTCTCCCTAGGGCTCCTCGCTTCAAGGGCTCAGGGTCCATCAACAGCATCCAGTGGTGGTAGAAGCAACTCAGTGCTGGCAGGGATCTCCTTGTGGCTTCCCAGCTTCAGAGGTCTGGTTCTACCATGGTAAGGCCATGTGGCTTCTCCTTCAGCTCCTCTGATGCTGCCATCTTGTATTGTCCGTAGTTTGTTGTCTCTGAGATTAACTCCCAATAATTGGGGAGATAGCTTCTCATCTCCACGAGGGAAATATGAGATTTCCCAGAAATCTCAGGAGAAAGCCATGCCCACACGGAGACCTCATTGGCTACTTAATGGCTCTCTCCAGATTAACAGGCTAGACTCCACATCTACATCTCAATCATGAAATTGACAGAAGGACATGACTGCCACAGTGAAAAAGAAAAAAAAATGGAGGAAAGCCATTTTCTAAATTGTTCTCTTTCCCTAACTCAGCACTTCTAATGGTTGTGGTCATGCTTCCTTTGAGTTTCACAGGTTAATTTTATATCTGTCAACAAATATCTCTTTTTTTCATTTGTTTTCATTGGAAGGCTGTGTCACTTCCAAGAAAAAAAGGAGAAAAAAAATAAGATTGACCAACACAGACTATGTTGCAGAGTGAGCAAGTCTCAGTTCTGTAGTGCTGGTCCCCTGTGCTGTTACTTGCTTTCAAAGTCGCTCTGTGGGTCATTATCTCCAATTTCCTTAGGGAAAACTTCCCACCTGGGTACCCAAGTTCCCCTCGCATTGTCTTCAATTGACCGAGGGAAAGACTTCCATATTGATGTACAAGGTATCTGCCTCGTTTCTTTTTTCAATCCCTACGGGAGAGACACGTTCAAAGTTCTTTTCCTTCTGCTCATAATAAGGTAAGAAAACCCATTTCCCCTTTCCCGTGTCATAAGTTTACAAAATCCTGCTGTCTGGTGCTACCAATTTCTGGTGGAGAATTTCATGTACTTGATCTTGCCATTTGAAATTATATTCCCTTGCTTTCTTATAATGACAGCAGATGATTCTTAAAACTCTGATGAATGAGTCACAGTAACTATAGCAAGCCCAAATAAGGAATATGTATCATGCATTTCTCAAAATAAGCTTTTAGTATCAAAGAAAATCTGTTAACAGTGAGTTAAACGTGTTTTTTGCTTGTTTTTTACCATTTTCACCCAAGAAAACTTATTTTCCAAGAGTTTCTTCCATTTTTTTGTACATGTGTTGATATCTGGTGGTCGTACTTAAATACGTTTTCAAAACATGCTTAGAAAAACTTGAATTCACAGAGTCTATAGTCACAAAGCACACAGCTTTGCTTTCCACTGAGTCATAGATATAGAAGCACTTCATGACGTAAGTTAGTCATATATGTCATGTCTTTAACTATCCAGAATATTTGTTATATGAACTAAAGTTGCCAACTACTGTCCACTTCCATTTATGAATATAGTCCAAATTTCATGTACATATTAGGTACTTGAAAATACTATGGGTGAGGTGAAATATACATAGTTCTCTAATTATATTTTCACTTTAAGAATGTCATCTGAGGCAGATTTTCTCAATATAAGTTGTGTGTTTTCTTGGCTGCTATTTCTGTGATAAAGTAGTTGTTGATATCAATGCTTTCTGCCAGAAATCTTAAAGCAGTTTATCGGTTCAGTGGTGAGGACCTGGATTCTCTTTATGTTGAGGTATTGTTCATACTATAGGTTGTAGTATTAGATCTTGGTGCCTTAGTAAGTTCTCTTCAATTTCAGGAACGACACTATGGTATCTGTATATGGCAGACCATTTGCCTTCCTCCAATCTAGGTATTCTTCACATAGTCCAGCTTCCCATATTATTTGTGCAGCTAGACGATTGAATAAGTATGGCAAAAGGGTACATCCTTCACACAACCCTTTCCTGATTTCAAGCCATGCAGTAAACCTTGTTCTATGTGAAATACTCTCTTTTGGACTCTGGGTAGGTTAACCACAGCTTATTTCATGGTTTACACACTCAAAGGACTTTGCATCATCAATAAAACATAGCTAAGCATCTTTCTGGTATTCTCTTCTTTCAACCAGGTTCTAGCTGTCACTGTTCAAAGATATCCCTGGTTACCCATCCTGCTCTGAACCTGGCTTGCTTTTTTTGGCAGTGTCCTTCTGCTGCAATCGTTTTTGAACCATCTTCAGCAAAATGTTGCTTCCATGTGATATGAATGATATAGTTTGATCGTTTTTGCATAACTTGGATCTCTTCTAATCAATTAGCCAGAGAAATAATTCCAAATTTCTTGGCATAACAAGTGAGCATTTCCAGCATGGCATCAAACTATTGAAAGAACTCAGCTGGTATTGTTTTAATTCCTAGAGCCTTGTTTTTGATCAATTCTTTTAATGAAGCTTAGACTTCTTCAATTGCTTCAGTTCTAACTCATATAGTACCTCTTCAAAGTTGACTGGTCTTTTTTTGTTTCAGTAAAAGTAAAACAAATCCTTCACTCTTATCTTGATGACTCTTTGCATGCCATACAGTATTTTGCTCATATCATTCTACATAGTGGTTCTCGACCTTCCTGATGCCATGGCCCTTTAATACAGTTGCTCATGTTGTGGTACCCTCATACAGTTCCCCCAACCATAGAATTATATTCCGTGCTACTTCATAACTGTCATTTTGCTACTGTTATGAATCAGGCTTCCCCTATAAATGGATCATTTGACCCTCAAAGGGGTTATGACCCACAACTTGAGAACTACTGAAAAAACACCTGGTATGGATTCTTTTCTCCCAGTTTCTTTAGTTCAGAAAACATGCAGTGTGGCGTCCCTATCCAACTATAGATGTTTGCAAATTTCATCATATTTCTTTGTCTTTTCAAGCCACCCTTTGAGATCTTTTGTTCAGTTCTTTTACTTTATAATTTTTCACTTGCTTTGGTCACCCAATTTTTCAAGAGCAGTTTCCAAGCCTCTGTTGACATTCCTTTCTTTCTGTTCTGTCTTTTTACTGATCATTTGCTTTCTGTGAGCTTTTTCTCCTGCTCCCTTTATGACTTCCTTGATATTATCCCACAACTTCCCTGGTCTTGCTTCATCAGTGTTTAATATGTCAAAATTGCTCAGACATGGTTTATAAATACAGGTAGATATGTTCAAATGTGCATTTTGGCTCACATGGACTAGTTTTTTTTCTTCATATTTTGCTTGTACTGTAAGGTTTTTCCAGTGGGTAAGACCTTGCTTCTTGGCTTTGCTTGATAAAAGAATTTACCTTTATGCCCATTTTGTAACCCAAGTGAGATTTTATGAAGGACAGGAAAAGTTGCCTTACAACTTGGCATGAGCAACCACATAGAAAAGAATATCCACAGGTGGAAAACTTGGGGTCGGGGGATGGCAAGTATCTCGGGTACTGGGGGGGGGGTGGCGGTTTGAGAGAGCAAGGTGCAGGGGCCAGAGATCCAGGGGGCCAGAACATCGGGCCAGAGCACTGGGGCAAGAGAGGCTGTGGACACCAACTGTGGACACCAACTAGACTTGGAGTGGACCCTGAAGGAGGCACACTCAGGCAGTTTGTTTGCACTCCACTTTCCAGGAGCAGGATAAAAGGACAGTGGACTTCCCACACCAGTTTATTTCAAGTCTCTCCCTGAGAAGGTGAGGTTGATGGTGTTGATTGACCCCATCGTCTTAGTTGAGCCCAACTCATGAGTCAGGGCCTAATTTGGACTGCCCACCTGGTCCAGAGTCTTGAGTATGAGCATGCTCAGTTTGGGGTCTTTCATATTGGCAATTGATGATCTGTTCTGCAGTAGACCCAGGATTTTTTTTTTGATTCATGGTATTGAGTCTCCCTACAGACATAATAGATATGAATCTAGGTCATTACCCCTGATGTGATTCACATGCACAGTGACCATTTATGTTGGTGAAACAAAATAGGTTTTTCTTTAATGAATAAGCCATACGTTAGGATTATAATTATAATATCTATAAGAAAATGCAGCAGGGTACTCCTGGTCCAATTTTTTTTTGGAATTTGACACCAGGAAATTGAGATTTCAGAAATACTTTCTCCTTCTTACCAACCAACTTAGTGCAAATTATCCTAAACTTGTTGGGCTGGAATCATTTACCCAAAGATTTAGCTTCTTTAGCCTTCTCAGGATAGATCAATGCGGTTTTAGCATACAAATTGGATTTACACAGGGTCGCTTTCATTTTCATGAAAAGGTCTGGTTCTCCAGTGACCTGAGTGCCCTGTGTACACTGTGTAAGTATAAGATGAAATGTGATACCAGCCCTCCTGGAGCCCTGTGGAGTAGGTTTCCTGCTCACTTTTGAAGTGAAGTCATACAGCTGGATAGTTCCAATCTAGTTACTGAAATCCAGCATCTGGCTGGTCTCTTCAGCTGCTATTCGGAAGGCATATAATGCACAGCTGGTGGTAAGCTGCTAGAGAAACTCTTTAAGAGGCACTATACTTAATCTTAAGGAGTCCATGCTATGCGCAGTGGGTTAAGTGCTGTGATACTACAGAAAGTTCCGTGACTCCAGGGGAACAAACTGAGGCAGGCTGCTGCCATAGATTTTACAGCTTTGGAAATATCGTAGGACAGTTCTGATCTTTCCCATAACAGAACTAGGAGTTTTAACAACTAGACAACAATGTATTTTTAGGGGATACTTAAGGTTTGGAATCTGTGGGTGGTTCAAAGTATCCAAAATATTAGCTAGATTAATTAACTAATAAGATCAAGTAACTAGATTAATTAATTAATTGAAAGATTAAGAGTTGAAACCTATCCAGAGATACTTCAGAAGAAAGACCTGGTATGTGTTTACTAAAGGTCAGCATATTGAAAATTTTATGGCACGTAATTCCATTCTTCAACACACGGAATGGCTGTAAATTGAAACCATCTGCTGGCAATAGTTTGCTAGTGCATTTTATATTTAACCTGTGGTCACTGTTTGGCATCTGCTGCTAACTGAAATATTGGCATTTAACTTCTTCCCAGAGTTACCTCCGAGAAAAGATCTGGCAGTTTAGTTTTGAAAAACCATCTATTGAAAAAGTTGTGTAGCACAGTTCAATTTTAAACATATTGGGGCACCATGAATTGAAGTTGACTGAATGACAAGAGTTCATTCTTAAAAGATGAACCTATTGATTGAGAGCATCACACAATTTATTTAGACCCTTCACACATGATTTAAGTTCTTTTTCATTAATTTTTCCATCCTTCCTTTCTTTTACATATTCTGGAAGGCATCACAATATCATTCTTAAAGTTGAAGAAACAAGAATATGTAGTGTGAACTTGTGTGAATTTTTTTTAATTTTAATTTTCAGGCTATGATGGTTCAGAGTGAAAATGGCTGAACTACAATTTTTGGAGATGTGACAATAATGATGTAGTCATCCCCATGGTTAGCTTTGACATAATGCCATCACCTTTCATGATATCTGATTCAAGCAGGCCATTGATTAAAAGGGAGTTTCCTCCAGAGTGTGAACTCTCTCCACTATAAATGGAGGCCTTGTATAGACTTGTTTTGCAATGTATCTGAAACCTTCACCTGTGCTGTCATCTGGCCTTTAGTTTTTTGAACTTGAGCCAGTAACCTGCCAAATAATCTGCTTATCCTGGAAATCATTGGCAGAATACCATTTTACATGCCTTAGATTCATTTTCTTCTGCTGTGAGATATCTGACCTACTGCTCTTGGGTTTGTCAGACCCTGCAGTTTCATGAGTCAGGAAAAGCCTCCAGTCTGACTACTGACCACAGAATTAGAACCCGTTAGCTTCTACAACTCTATTAACCATTTCTTGATCTCTATGTATATCTGTCTATCATCTCTCTATATATTTAGATTTACATATATCCCTATATTTTTAGCATCTACAGCTATATCTATATCTACATATGTATGGGTTTTATTGTTCTTATTTGTTTTAGAGAACCAGTCTAAGACATAGGTTAAAACAAACATTTCCTCAGTGTGTGAAGGTTTGTAGGAATGACTCTGGAAGAGCAACTGTGATAATTTGGTTAACATAAAGATCAGGTACTACAGCCTTTTTAGTTTTCCTAGGGAAAAATACAGGCCCAAA
The DNA here is from genome assembly GCA_004026705.1 of Nesogale talazaci. Taxonomy (NCBI): domain Eukaryota; kingdom Metazoa; phylum Chordata; class Mammalia; order Afrosoricida; family Tenrecidae; genus Nesogale; species Nesogale talazaci. The sequence continues at coordinate 36,593 of PVJH01000144.1, forward strand.
GAATAGGAATACACTTGCCAAAGGCACTTGTCCAAGAAATGGAAATGTCAGGAATTAAACCTGTCTTCAAGCTGTCCTTCCAGACTTCTTATCTTTATTTTCCTTTATTATTTTGTGTGTTTGCAGCTAATGTACTGAAAGAATTAGACAAGACAGTACTCCAAAAATTGATAATTACCAATTGAAATGTTTCAGCAAGCTGAGGAAGCACTTCAAACACTCATTAATTTATGCTGGGTTACCCCCAACTGAGTGGAGTGGAGCTTTCAAAGTATAGATCTTTTTCCCTCTAGTTGAGCATCCAGCAAGTTGCTCTGCACTAGTGCACTCAAGGGCATAGTCTGAGAAGGTTCTCTGTGGTTGCAGTGAAATATTTTATAAAACCATTTTCACACAGATGTTGATATATTTATTTGTTTGTTTGTTTGGGTGTTTTTTTTTTTGATGGCCAATTTAAGAGAACTTCATACAGTCCTGAAATTTTGTTTCCGCTTTTGAAAACTTCCACAGAAACTGTTGTAATATTGAACACAATGGACAAGGCTAGCACTTGGGGGAAAATCTCAAGTGTGCAAGTGTTTTTCTCATTTCAGAAAGGTGAAATGGTGGTCAACTGCATGTCAGGCAACTTCCTGAACAGTCAGAAATGTTGATTGTAGTACATCGGAGTTGATTCCTGCTGGTAAGACTGTTCATCAAGCTTTCTATTTAGAGGTTCTGAAAAGATAATAGCGTGTGACAAAAAAGGCCTGCTTTGTGGCAGAGTAGTTTTGCCACCACAACAATGCACGTGCTCATGCAGCCATCTCAGGGCACCAGTTTTGGGCAAAGATAAAAGCATGCGCTGGGACTTCTAGCAAGATGGCAACCAAGTAACACATAACAAAAGGTCGATGCAAAAATCAGTGCAGGACAGTCACAGAGAGGAAAATTCCACTCAGGGGGAGCATCATAAAGATAAGTAGACACAGATCTGCTAGGTTTTGAGCACTTCAGCTTTCCACTGTGGAGACCGGCCAAGGCTTAAATAACCTTAAGCCCACCACAGCTTCATTCAGAGTGAGGCTCCTTTGGCTGGTTCCTTCAATACAGCCACAGCTTGCCATCACTGCTGGGTAGGGTTTAAGCTCCTCCAGCCCCAAGGTCAAGTGAGAGGTTCTGCTACTTCTTTATTTTTGTTTATCTGTCTTCTTTCTTTCTCCTCATAGTCTCAGCAGCTCAGTTTTGGTTTTTGTTTTCTTCTCTCTTCTCTTGCCTCTCTCATACCACTGACAGCCTTCAGGCCACTCCCCTTTGCCTAGGGCAACAAGGCCCACTCTCCACCCTGCCCACTCTCTGCAGAATAACATGTGGCTAGGGAAATCCCACTTGCCTTCTGCTGCAGGGGAACTGCCACTTACCCTTCAAGGCCCTTTAAGCCGCTGGGGGAATTCCTGCCTGTGCTTTTGGGGCCTCAAATTGGGAACCTCTGCCTACCTTCATGGCACTCCATGTGGCTAAGGGAGCCTCTGCCCACCCTCATGGCACTCCATGTGACTAGGGGAGGCTCTGCCCATCCTCCACGACTCCACATGACAGAGGGAATCTTCCTCCTGCCAGCTGTAATGCTTCACACAGCCTAAGGCAGATCTGCCAACCCTCTCCAGCACTCTACGCTGCTTTGGGAACCTCCGCCCAACCTATGCATGATCAAGGTGACTAGGGCAATCCCACCCATCATCTGTGCTCTTCTACACCAAAGCAAACACCCCCATCTGCCCCTCCTTGGTGAACTTGAGAGAATTGCAGCAAGCTCTCAAATTGCTCTGTGGGCAAAAATTGTAAGGGGAGATCAGGGAAACAAATGTTAGTATATTGGGATTCTAATTCTAGTACCTGGCTCCCCCAATACTGTCCTCCTTACCTCTTAATTTTTTGTTCGAAGAACGGGAACACCAAATGGGTGATTGTACCCCGATGCCATCTTGAGACTCGGCTTTATTTCTTAAAGTGATTGCAGAGACAAAGTGTAAATTGCGAAAATAACTTTTTAGGTAAGTTATTGCTTATATTGACAAGGTAATGGGATTGGGAAAAATGAAAAAAATAGCTTAAAAGGTGGAGGGAGGTAATTTGACATCATTGTCTAATTCTTGGTATAGAACTAATTTGGGATTAGGATTTTTGCACAGCCCTCAAACTTTTTAAGAAATGTTTTTCTATTATATACTTTTTTCAGATTTATGGTCCATGTGGCATTCTGTTTCCATGAAACTTATTCTCTGCTCTTCTGCTCAGAGTTGGAATCTTTTTGAAAACTGAAAGCCAAACAGTGTACATCAATTACATCAGCATCATTGACACATTATCATTTTCTCCTTCTTTCAAGGCATAGACCACGGTAAGTCTCTAGACAAATGCTTAGCTTCTTGTGACACTGAGAACAATGGCTCACTTTCTTCATCTGCACAAGCTGATGCGTACTTCTCTAAACAAATGAGCTTGAAAGGACCTATTGTGGTGTCCTATAGGAGGGCACGTGGCTTCTTTACCAGCAATTCTGCATCTGTTGCCTTGTTTACTGAGCAGAGATGCCTTCTGAGTCCAGTTGAATAGAAATCCTTAGGGAAAATGTTCTGGGAATTTTGAAAACAAAACAAAATCTATTGTAGGAAAGGCACCTATCCATCTTTCAACTTTCCTTCATTGTTCACTTCTTGGAGTAAAAAGTGTTCACTTTTTTCAAAAAACCTTATGATGCGGCACAATTCCTAAGCTATCAAACTGGTTTATGCCACAAATCTTTGTCAAGCCCAAAGCAGGCAGGTATTAAGTGCTTCAGATCTATCAGCAAACAAGTCCTGGTCTCTGACCTCAGGAAACTTTATAGAGAATAAAACAGGGGAATCTCAGTGTTCTCTTTGTCCTATAACACACTGCCAGTAATGGACTCATGCTGATTTTTGAGCTCAAGCTGAGTCTCACGCTCGAGCCTAACTACCGTGCTGTAAGGCTGTGAAGGGAGACATGGCAGAACCATATGGCGCTCTCTAAATCCTTTCTAGCCTCTTTGGGGGTTTGTCTGTAGGTTGCTTTCTGGCATGCCAAGCAATTACTTGAATTATGAAGAAAGAATTATTTGAGACTGTTAATAAAACAATTATTTGAAGAGAAACTTCTAATAGAAACATAACTGCTTTTGTTTTATTTTATGTTGCTCATGGAAATCTCAAAACAAATATTCTATAATTGTCTTGAAGCAGTTACATCGCAAAGCAAAAGATGCTGTAAATTACCAGGAACTTTCTACCTGGATTCCCATCTTCTGTTAAAAACAGGAAAGGCACAATGGAGCTGGGTATTATCAAAAGCAAGCTTTCCTGTTAAACTACCCTCCTAGCTGAATGTGCATTGTCGCCATTTATATTTGCAGTTACAGTTACCCCACAAGTGATATTTTTAGAATCACTAACCAGCAAGCGACAAGATCAAAACTGAAGCTTGATAGATTTGAATTTTCACTTAAATGAAAAATTATATAACATTTGCTAGAAGCTAATAGGAAACACTCATCACTTCACCTTTTCAAAGGCCTTTAAACTATTATTTCATTCCCTCCAAGTCACTTTGAGGATGAGAATTTCCATCTCCATTTCAGAGATAAGAAAGAGAAGAAACCATGGGAGGTTCATCTGCCCTGGACTATGTAACAGATCAATATCAGAGTGGAGATCAGAACTTGGGTCCCTTTGACATTTCTGCTTTGAGGACAATATGTCTTGGGAATTGAGCATCTCTGAGAAGCCAGACTGCTTGGTACATTCCCTGGGTCCTTTGCAAGTGAAACTCTCCTGACCTTTATTTCGGGCTCTTTGGAAGCTCTCACCTCTTGAAAAGACATTTTTAAAAAGGAAACAAAGAATCAATGTGGAGATTAAAGGGATACAAAGTCCCATGCATCATTTTCATTTTCTAAACATGCTTCTCTAGTATTTTCAAAACCAATGTACTCTTCTTATGTTTGGTAAAGTATTCAAGTAGTAGTCTAGGGTACTTTCAGATGAACGGTAAGAAGAACTGAGTCAGATACAGAACTCAGCAAACTAGATCCTTTCAGAGAAAATAATTTCTGACCGTTTTGCTAACATCATTCCTCCAAGGCAAGGGTCAATGAGCAACAGTGACTCATGGAACAAAGAAAAATGTAAGGCTGGTCTTATACGTAGTAACTTGATTCCCTCTATCTTCCTTGGAGAGACATATATGCTCTTCTCCATCACATTTGAACCAGATTGTGGACCATGTGTATACAGCTTCATCACTCGGACCCCATTCACATTTAAAGTGGCTGAGAAACAAAAGAGCACTGGGACTGATTAGATTAGAAAATACTATGTGGAAATCCCCAGGTTGTTCCTAAGATCAGAGATGGCACAGAGAGACAGGATAGGCAAAGTAGGCAGAAGGAAATTGAAAAGGGGATGTAGAGGTTAGCAAATGGCACTGCATGCACACTGGAGGAAGTATGCTCTAAAACACTACTCTGTCTGACCCCCATGTCTACCACTGTTTATGTTTCATTTTACCTTTTCACAACAGTTCTACCGACTTTACTCAATTGCATATGCTGATGTGGAATACTTTTTAAAAATCTGAGTCAGTGTACATGCTTGAAATTTTCTTAAAGCATATCGATAGGATTTATTTCCTTTATTTAAAAAATTCTAACACTCTACTATTCATATTTATGGTTATATTTATATCCATAGACAGACATTTCAAAAACTGGAGTTAAAAATGATGGAATTTAAAGATGAAGATATTTTCTATGATTTTTGAGACCCTCTCATATTAGTTATCAACCCCACCAGCTGCTCTTTGGAGAAAGAGGAGGAAGCCTTTTCCAAGATGTCCATTCTGGGGAACACTAAAGAGCGGTGCTCAGAGTATCATGTCCAACAGAATCCATGTGGGCGGGGGTGGCTCCAATGGCAGTGAGTATTATTTAGCTGTTGCTGTATAACCTTGCTATTCTCCAATTTAGCAGATTTGCATAGCACCAGCTTTTGAGCTCACAGTTTGTGGGTCAGAACTCTGCTGAGAATAACTTACTTGAGTCTTTTATTAAGAGGAGTTGTCTACTCCTGTAAAGAGTTACAGTTTTGGAACCCTATCGGGGGGAAGTTCTACCCTGTCCTTTAGGGTCATCATGAGTCAGCATTGAGTCCATAGCAGTGGGTTTGAGTTCTTTTAGAATCAAGATAATATTGAGTGAAATTATAATCTCACCGAGAGGAAGTTTCAACTTAAAGTCTTACTCAATTTCCTCAGAGTTGCTGGGATGAGGATTATACTTCATTCATCACTAAGATAATATCCCTGTCATTTGAGCCACTCCCCCTTGCTTCATCTCAGCAAGCACAGGAGAAGAGCCAAGGAGAAAGAGGAAAGGAGGGGAGAGAGAGCAAACAAGTAGAAGGTCATGGTCTTTTTTTTAAATCCACTTATATAAGTAATATACTGTTACTCGAATTAGGTTCTTGCTTTATGCAAAGATATACATTTACTGTGATGAGATATAGAGGGAACATTGTAGAATTTTATTAGAGACTGCTGAGAGGAAGCAAGTCACATCCAGTTCAGAAAAGAAATTCTATTTCTTGCCCAGGCATGCAGATCATGGCCTTTTTAAGGGTTCCCATGGGCAAGATTCCTGGAACTACGGTCCAGATATACTCTGTTCTCCCGAGATGAAATCAGGTGTAAGGGGATATGGAGTGCCCAGGTGAGGCGTAGTCCACAGGACATTGCCAGTTTTACTTAGACCAGCTTCAGAATTTGGGTCAGAAAGAAAAGCACATACAAGGAAACAGCTCTTGCTCCAGTCTCTGATCAGGTCTCACCATTTTCTTCCTTGCCTGGTCACAAGAACATTGCCTTAAAGGTTTCTATCCACTAGAGGCAAACTACAAGTTCCAGTCCACATTCAATAGTAGGATTTCTTTTTTAAAAATGTTAAGCGCAACAAACAACAACAACAACAACAACAACAAAACAACCTGCTATGTAAAACCTAAATTAGTTTGTAGCTAGGCAACGTTGACTATGGCTCCAGTAATACCTTCTTCTTCATACAGCCTCAAATTTTCATTTGTGTAGTAAATTAAAGCAGGTGAGCTAATAGCAAATATGTCATTGTTGTTGTTCTTACCTGCCATAGAAAGAACTTCAGATCATGGTGACCTTAGTGCCCAACAGAAAGGACTGTTGTCTGCTCCTTTGTGATGCATTCGGTTGTCAGCATTTTAAAATCTATAGTTGTAGATTCTTCACCAATTCTTCTCAACAGAAGTCTCTGACAGCCTCCCTGCTCTGACTTTTCACCAAACAGATGCCTTCCTCCAGTGAATGGTCTCTCCTCATGAGATGACTCAAGCAAGTATGGCAGACAAGATTCTGTTGTAATTTATATGATTTTTGACAGCTAATTTTTAAAACATGTTGCCAGGCTTTCCTTTCAGATTTATGTTAGTCTGGAAGCTCTGCTGAAACCTATCAACTGGGGGTACTATTTTTTTTGAAATTTGTAATTAATTGGAAGTTAATACATAAATAATTCCATAGTGCAATTGTTACCTCAATCAATCAGTTTCCATACATTGTTTTCTGTCCTGGACTCCTTGTATCATCTCTTTTTAACTCCCTAATCAACTATCATCACTGCAGCCCCAATCTCCAAAACCCCTTGTTTCATTTGCTGTCACTATAGATTCATCAATCTTAAGTTTCATATACTGAAAAACAGAAAACGACATAACCCAACTTCAAGACAGCAACCCAGTGACATAACACTTCTGAGATACACACGAATATGAACAAACCAAACAAAATAAAATACAGAAACTATTGAAAACTAGCTCAGTTTCAGCTTGCATCAGAGCTTTGCAACTGACAAAGTTTTAACTGTTTAAATGAGATTTTTCCCTTTGAGCTTCTATACTCATCCATTCAATGCACTTTGTTTCATAATCATTTCCTTCTTATTCCTCAATATTGGAGAGAGGGAGATCGCTGGAGGCTTATTTTCTATGCAAACCCCACAAATGCCATCTTGGGCTCCTATGTCATCCATAGCCTTCTGTAACCTGGAGTCTCAAAATTTAAGCTCTGACACTAATCCCTCATTCAACTTTGAATGACATGATTTACAATCCTTTTGTGACTGATGTTGGTGTACTTCTTCCATGTGGACATACATGACATCTCACTTAGATAGCTGCTTGTTTAGAGACAAGCGTTGACTAGGTGTCATTTTGTTGGATAGGCATGCGCCATCTAATTTCTTTGCCACATTTTGCCACTGGTGGCATACTTTCCAACCTGAGAGTAATACACTATCCGCAAAAGTACAAGAAAGTGAAATGTGACTGGTGTCTAGCAAATGCAACCTCCCCCAAATCTTATTACAGGGACTTTTGGTGAGATATGCAAAAATAGGTAAGGTCTTACTGCAGATATACTAATACGAGGAGAAGGGACCAGTGAAGGATCATGCATTTGATCATGATGATTAGTGAGTATATGAAGGGTAAAAGTTGAATTCCTCAAGAGGATTATGGGAAAGTATCACAGTAAGATGAAGCCTCTCAGTAGACAGGACAATACTGTTTTGAGATCTATCTAAATTTACATCTCAAAATCTGCCCCATAAATCAGAACAAGTCAATCAGATAGAGTCTAATGGAATTTGCTATCACTTTGCATGAAGTTGGCCATGAAAGATACCACTTTTAAAAAAACCTAACCCAAAGTGGTATCTCCTAGTTCTGTTGGAATGACTGCTTGTTGGTCTCTGTACAAGTATAGCTTGAGCACAATTATTGTTCCAGAATTCCCATTCATCAAAATCTTATCTACAATTTGCTATGATTCACCCAGTTGAATGTTTTTATGTACTAAATAAGGCACAAGAAAACATCATTCTGGTATAATTCTCTGCTCACATACACCTGAGGTCAGCAGTGGCATACCTTACTTTACTTTCTCTTTTACATCCAGGTTGAATTAATTTCAAGTCCCTGATGATGTTTTGCTGTAGCTGCTTTTGAATTATCTTCAGAAAAATTTGACTTGTGTGTGATGGTAACAAAGCTGTTTGACACATCCCAAACTCTGGAGAGTCATCATTTCTTGAAGTGGAATAAAAATACAGATTATTTTTATCTGTCTGGTGGCCAGGTTTGTGTCTTATAAATATCTTCATATAAATGAGAGCATGCCCCATTACTGTATGGCTTACCTCTCAGATGGCCATTCCAAGAATTAATACAGTCTTGGTTTTCAGTAATGCCCTCAGTGCAATTTGAATTCCATCCTTCAATACCACCAGTTCCTGAAATGACTAAGGGTCGTTCAATTCTTTTCAGTTCAGTGATATTGTATTCTTTCTGCTCTTGATGCTTTCTACATTGTCCAATATTTTTCCCATAAAATTTTGCAAGGATGTTAAAATTTAAGGCTTGAATTAGTTTTTCAGTAGGTTGAGGTTATGTATATTCAGTGTATCCTTCCTATGTGGTTTTGAACATTTCATTTTAATGCTTTGTCTTTTCAACCTTTCCCTTTAAATGTTCTCTTCAGCTTCTTTACTTACTCCTTTCCCCCCTTTCCCTTTAACTATTCTACATTTAAAATCATATTTCAGAGTGCTCTCTAAAACCCATTTTGAATTTTTCTTTCTTTCCAGTAAAATTCACATGTTGAATAAATAGGTATTTTTTAATTTAATAATATTTTTGATGGGTATAGGCCTAAGGTAGCACTCTTGACGAGAAGAGGAAAACATTGTCTAAAACTGATATTGCCCAAACCTGTACAAATGATTTAGCTGAATGAATGAAATTATGCAGTTTCTATTTGCTATTAGAAGAAATTATGAAAACCTAAGTGGTATTATTTTAAAAGCCATGAGGACAGGAGTCAGGAAATTGGATCAGTGTTAGGTGTTTCAATATCTGCCTCTATGCCTATGGTACTAACCCTATTTGGTAACAGGTTGTCTTGCTATGTTAAACAATGGAAGCAAATATGGGAAAAGAGATGCCAAGGTTCGTAGAGATTGCCTAGGGGGCAAAGCTCAGACATAATAAGGAACTTGCTCTAATACCTATAGAGAGAGGAAGTCTCCCCCCAGGGCTGGGTCCCTGAATCCCAGATTTCTGGTATTCTAAACAATGACAAAATAAATCTCTGTTTGTTAAAGCCTCCCACATGTGGCGTTTTTTGCTACAGCAGCACAAGGTAATTAAGACAATCAAATTCATGGGGTACCCAGAGCCTTCTCAGAGCCCTTTCTGTGGACAAATTAGGGATGCAGGGGAGCACATTCACTCTTCAGTCCAGGAGAAGCCTCTTTAGTGAATAAAGAAGCTAGGCTGGTGTAATGAAGTGCATGTTTCATTTAGATGGTGAGAGTACTTTGGTGTATGGATGGCTGTTATTGAGCCTCCAGGTGTATTAATATCAGTAGGAATGAGTCCCCAGGGACTAGTGCTTTGTATTTCAGACTTAATCTTCTCCAGAAAAACAAACTATCAAAACCTTTTCCCTCTCTCTTTTCACAGTGAAAACAACAGTGCACCTAGCATTAAAAATAGGCATTATCTTTTACTCCCACAAAAGAGGAGTCAACTATAGAATCACCACAAAAAAAGAAGAAATGGAGCCAGATAATATGATTATCAAGATCCCTGGTTCTACAGCTTAGAAGGTAGCGTGTTAATTCTAGACTCTCCTAATTTTCCTTTCTCTAAAGGCCAGTATGTCCACCCCCCCCCTTCAAATCCCCAAATATAGACATAATTCAAAATGATAAGACTCATGTGAAAAGCACTTAGTTACCCCTCAGGTCCAGAAAGGGAACTCACTTTTATTATCAAATTTCAGCCAAGTAATAGACAGTTGTGTAAGAGAAACAATAAAATAAAGGGAGTATTTTCAAATGATTCACTGTGTTAGTCTGAGAAAAAAAATTCATAGAGACATATGTGTATAAAAAAAAGATGGTGCTGTCCATCCCAGGGATAAGGGAACAACAAATGATCCAAGATCAGTGACAGGGTGGGTGTAACAGGTCTGACAGGGATTAATCAGGAGTAAGATGACAGAGAGAGATTACTGAAATTCAAATGGGGGATGTGCATGATAGTGGGATAAAGGAAAAGTAGAAGAAAATAGAGGAGGGAGCTAGGAGGCAGAGGACATCTATAGAGGTCTAAATATAGCCATAAACTTAGATGAATATATTTATATATGATGATGGGGAACTAGATCTATGTGTATTTATAGGGTTAGCATTAAGGCACCAGATGGACACTGGACCCCCACTCAAGTACTTCTTTAATGCAAGAACACTTTGTTGTATTAAATTGGCACTCCTTGATGCTCACCCTCCTGACACAATCACTGAAGACAAATGTGTGCACAAGCAAAAGTGGTGAAGAAAGCTTATGTTGCCCAGTTATCAAAGATAGAGCATTTGGGGTCTTAAAGGCGTGAAAGTGAACAAGTGGATATCTAGATTAGAAGCAACAAAGTCCATATGGAAGAAGCACAACAGCCTGTGTGACCACAAGGGGTCAATGGAATCAGCTTGCAGTCATCAAAGAACAAAAATCATATCATTGCATGCCAACCTTCCTGATATGATCACCGAAGACAAAGGTATACATAAACAAATGTGGTGAAGAAAGCTGATGGTGCCCAGCTCTCAAAAAGGTTTTTTTTTCTTTTTTAAAGAGGAGCTTGTTCCAAGGGCTCAAGTGGAAAATGTTTGGAAATGTATGTGGCAACATGTGTGCAAATGTGTTTGATACAAATGATGTACCGAATGTTGTAGTAGCTGTAAGAGCCCCCAATAAAATTATTAAAAAGCAAAAAAAGAAGATATAGCATCTGGGGTCTTAAAGGCTTGAAGATAAACAAGCAGCCATCTAGCTGAGAAGTAACAAAGCCCACATGGAAGAAGCACAGCAGCCTGTGTGACCATGAGACATCAAAGGTATGAGACATCAGGCATTGAAGAACTAAAAATTATATCAATGTAAATGAGGAGGACTGCAGATTGGGGCCCCAAAGTCCATCTGCAGGCACAGTGACATTGCTTTACAGTAGGGTCATGGGGAGGAGACAAGCCAGTCAGGTAAAGTGTACCAAGATGAAATTTGCAACTTTCCTCTATTTCTTAAATGTTTCCTCCCCCCACCCCTCATTATCATGATATGACTTCTACATTACAAATCTGGTTAGACCAGGGGATATACACTGGTACAGATAGGAACTGGAAACATTGGGAATTCAGGACAGATGATCCCTTTAGGACTAGTGGTGAGAGGGGTGATACGGGAGATGAGAGGTAGGAGGAAGTTGGAGTAGAAAGGGGGAAACTATTAAAAGGATATACATATAACCTCCTCCTAGGAATACAGACAATAGGGTAGTGGGTGAGGGGAGATATCAGACAGTGTAAAATATGACAAAATCATCATCATAATAATAATTTATAAATTATCAAGGACCCTTGAGGGAGGGGTGAGTGGGAAGGGAGAGGAAAGTGGAGGAGCTTATACCAAGGGCTTAAATAGAAAGAAAATGTTTTGAGAAGGATGGTGACAACAAATGTACAAATGTGCTATACATACAATGAATGTATGTATAGATTTTGATGAGAGATGTATGAGTCCCCAATAAAATGATTAAAAAATACAACCTAAATAAATATAGATCTATTCCATAGTAATGGATTGAGGACACAGGTCATGAGGCAAAGCAAGAAGAGAGTTAGGATTAAGACTTCTGTATTCAAGGGGGAATGGATTGCAATTGTAGAAACATAATCCCCCCTCCAGGGGGATGGACAACAGAAACATGGATGAAGAGAGATAGCAGTCAGCGTAAGACATGAAAACAAAAATAATGTACAAGTTATCAAGGGGTCACGAGAGTGGGATTGTGGGAGGGAGGGGAAAAAGAGAAACTGATACCAAGGACTCAAATAGAAAGTAAATGCTTAGAAAATGATGATGGCAACATATGTACAAACATACTTGAAGCAATCAATGTATGGAATGTTAAAAGAGCCATAAGAGCCCCCAATAGAGTGATTTTTGAAAAGAGATTTATATTCAAGAGCAGTTGGATATTGAGAAAATATCCTAGGTCTGTCCAGATCAAGTCCATAACTCTAATATTAGCCCATATGTCTGATACCAATCTATAAAGTTCTCTTCAGACTCATGAAACACATGCAGTGACTACAAATGCAGGAAGATCACAGGCCTGTGGGTGGGAAGTCATATGGATCCAGTGGTGTTCTAAGCATCTCAGTGCTGGGAAGGGGTCTCCACATGGCTTCTCCAGCTCCAGAGGTCTGCCTCCATGAGTCTCTCTCCATGTGTCTTCTCCACAGGGATGTCTCTCAGAGAATGAGAGAGAGAGATTTTCTCCAGCCTCCACAGAGGAAATACTGGATTTCCCAGAATCCTTAAAAGAAGGCCATGCTCACACGGAGGCCTCATTGGTTATGACCTGATTGACATGCATAACACACCCCTTCACTAGTAAACCTCTCAAATTAACAACATGTCATATAACTACCATTTGAAATCAGAAGAATAGAATTTATCCCAGAATGCAGTTCAGACAAGTTCAGGAAGAAGGAATGGAAAAGTGTAACACATGAAGGAATTGGGATAAGTAATGTTACATGATGGTGATTGCAATCAATGGCATAAAATAAAATATAGAGTAGTTCAATGTATAACTGATGATCTACTATGTAAAGGTAGTCTTGAAAGACATCAAAGGTAATTAGTATAATAAGACCCACAAACTCAATGTCTTACATCTGACTTTTGTGAGAAAAAGTTGTGATCTTAAAAACTCATAAGCAGTGACTCTGGTGCCTGTGTTAGGCAAAGTTCCCTAGAGAAACAAAGCCAGGACACTTATGATTATGTATATATAAGAGGACAGATTTATACAGCATGGAGGAATATAAAAACTAATTAGTCCATACAGCACTACAGAGGGTTCAGTTCAACTCACTTCCATGGAACAGTTAATATACTGGAAGTCCTTCAACTCATGAGGGCTGTTGGGTCAATGGTCAAGGAAACAGACAGCTGAGTCCTCTCAGACAATGCAGAAAGGCGGACCACAGGCAGCAAATAGCAGGGTGGATCACTAACAGTCAGCATCTCGGGAGCTTAGCAAAGCAGGCTTGGATGGGATATCCAACAAAAGCAATACAAGACCACAGGAGCTGCCAGCCTCACGCTCAAGTGATGCATACACCGAGTGTGATGAATCAGGTCCCAAAGGAACCTTCTGCTCTAGCAGCATGATCCCCAGCTTGGTTGTTCCACAGGTAGTGGCGCTCACAAGTTGTGGCAGAGGGTTAGCACAGGTAGCTGCACATTGACTTGATCACCCTAGAGCAAGAGAGAGAGAGGGGTCAGCCTTGCTGCATCATTTATTTCTTTGCCCTCGAATCAAACTGCAACCTGATTCCTCCCACATGCTCCTATTGGCCAAGTGGACACAAGATATCTACCTATCACAGCGTGACTCTGGGTCTCTCTCTGTCCAGAGGAAAGAAGTGTGATAGAAATCAACAGACATTTGGAAACATTAATATGATAGACTAAAGGATCACACAAATATCATTCCCCATCCCTGAGACCAGGAAGAACTTGTTAGTTTGCAGCTATCACTCCAAAATGGATAACAGTGAAAGTTTCTAGGACAGAGTGGAAGAAACATGTCAATAAAACTAAAAATTAATTGTATGCAGGCCACATTTGCACACTTATTGCCATCATCACTCTCAAAACATCCTCTCTTCACTTAGGTCCCCAGCATCAGCTCCCTTTATTTCCCTTCCTCCCTCCCCCACCATGAACCCTTAGTAATTTACAAATTGTCATTATTTTTTCATACTGTACACTGTCAAATGTGTCCCTTCACTCATTTCCCTATTGTCTGTGCCCCAGAGAGGAAACTACATGTAAATGTAGTCTGAAATTGATTTCCCTTTCTATTCTACCATCCCCCCATCTTTCTTGTATCAAGACTCCTACTACTAGTCCTGAGGGATCATCTATCCTAAATTCCCCATGTTTCCAACTTCACTGTACATCTCCTGGTCCCCACTGGACCCATGTGACACAATCGGGATCATGATAGTGGGTGAGAGGAAGCATTTGAGAACTAGAGGAAAATTGCATATTTCATTATTATTACACTGTAATTTAGCTGGCTCATTTCCTCCCCACAACCCCTCTGTAAGAGGAAGTTGCTTCACCTGTTGATGGGCTTTGGGTTCCCAATCTGCACTCCCCCTCATTGATAATGATATAATTTTAGGTCTTTGATGCCTGACATTGGATCTCTTCAATGTCTCATGGTCACACAGGCTGGTATGCTTCTTCCTTGTGGGGTTAGTTTCTTCTGAGCTGAATGGCTGCGAGTTTACTCAAGCCTTTAAGATCTCAGATGCTATAATTGAAGTATGTATGGATTTGATGGGAGTTGTATGAGCCCCCAATAAAACGATTAATTTAAAAAGGGGGAGGGTGAAAAAAAAAGGGGGGAGGGTGAAGGAGGAGCTTATATCAAGGGCTCAAGTAGAAAAGATTTGTAAATGAATATGGCAATATGTGTACAAATATGCTTGATACAAATGATGTATTGAATGTTATAAGAGCTGTAAGAGTCCCCAATACAATTATTGAAAAAAAACCCTAAAAATTAAAATAAAAACAAAACCCAAACCAAGCATGCAAGACCGATTGGGTAGAAATCAGTGAAGCATGAAAGACTATGGCCTTTCATTTCCATTCAAGTCTGGAAATGAACTCATGACCATGGCTCAATTTTCAGCCAAACAATAGAGAGGTCTATAAAGGAAACAATGGCACTAATGTGGTATGTACATCTTAGATGATGAGATCAAAGGATGAACCTTAGAAAGGGTAAGAAAGAAGGAAGCAGAAGAAGTGGGTTAAATGATGTTGTGTGGTGAGTGGAGATTGCATAAAGCAATCTTTATGTCAATGACATAAAGCAAAGTGTGTATGAATTGTTGAGTGAGAAATGGGTTTTTTTCGGTAACATGCACCCAGTTCACAATAAGAATATTTCTAAAAGGTGTGGTCACCAGAAACACAGGCCTCATCTCAAAATTTAAAGATTTTTATCTGTTTTTCGACAAGATAACAATTTAAAAAGAGAATTTTGGATAGAATTCACATTATAAAATTCACCCAGTTATAGTGTTAAATTTGTTATTTTTAATAGGAAATTACAGAGGTAGGAAGCCATCACCACTATCTAATCTCAGGACATTTTCCTCTCCTACACTCCAATATTTTTCCAGCAGTTACTCTTCAGCATTCTATGAAGCCAACCACCTATTTTTGTGTTTTGACAGGTTTGTCTGTTTTCAAATGAATTCACGTATATGTGGTCTTTTCTGTCTTACTTCTTTCAATATAACTCATATGTATATAGACTCATATGAGTGGTGTTTACTCTCTGACTTCTTTTACTTACTCAGTACTTTCAGGGTTCATCTATGCTGTACTATCTCAGCACTTAATTCTTTTTAGTGTTCAATTATATTCCATTGCTCAGTTATAGTGCATTTATTTATCCAGTTCTTCAGCTGACAAGAGTTATGCTTTTTACCACCTTTTTAGCTATTGTGAATAATACTGCTCTGAACAGATATGTGGACACACATGCTTTTGGGGAGGCATCACTGCCCTCTGGTGGTTGTGGGTGCTACCCAGCCTTGCTCCTGGAGAGCCGCTGCTGGATTTGAATTGCCAAGCCCATGGACTGCAGTCCTGCACCCAACCACTATGCCACCGGGGCACAGCCCCACACATGCTTGTGTGTGTACATCTTTCCCATTTAAGTTTGCTTGTCTCTGTGACTACATTGCTCCTTATAACCCAGAAGCCATTAGCTTTAGAACTTATGAGTACAACATCCTCATTTTAATATAGAGTTCAAATGAGCAGCATTTTTTAAATCTAGGTGAACAGTGCTATTAAATTTAATATGATGTATTTGATATTCTGCCATTTAAAAAAGCATACAGAAGAAAAGCATCAAATGTTTACATTAAGAAGCCCCAATTTTGCATGACCGACTACCTCATTTGCCAGGTATTGAGGGACTTCCCAGAATGTAAGACTTTCAGCACTGGCACTGCGCTCTTCAGAGGAAATGGGTAAAACTGGTACACCTCCTTTTCAGAGCTGTGTACCTACCCTCAACTCTCAGATTGGAAAGTTCATGGATGAGACGGAACAGCATGAAACAGAGACAGAGGAAGTGAAAGGGCATTTTCTGAGAGCCTTTCCCACATTCCTCTCAGTTACTTCCAGGGTACCTCTTGCCCACTAGGACCCCCATGGGAGCAATTTTCCTCTGCTAGTTTCTCTCTCTGCTTTTTTGTGCATGTGAGAGTCAACAGTAGGTGGTTATTGACTGCAAAAACTGAATGAGTGTTGCCCAGAATCTGAGAAATTTTGGGGGAGGAGGTATCACTGCCCTGGTGGGAGTAGGAAGCCAGCCTTGCTCCTGGAGAGCTGCTGCTGGATTTGAAGCACCAACCCTGTGGGCCACAGTCCTGCATACAACCACTACACCACTGGGGCTCAGCTCCAGAATCTGCAAGTTCTTGATGTCATTTTACCCTTTTTATTTATTTGTAGAGAGTCTAACACTAGTAACAGGGTGTGCTTAGCAAAGTCTAGGGACGGGGCACAAGTCTAGGTCATGAGAGGTGGGTTCACCCATTGTCAGAAGCAGACAGTAATTAGGGGAAGCATACAACCTCTTCTTTTTATGGAGGCTTTGTGGCTCAGTGCTTGAATACAGAGTAGTGAGCTGGATTCATTACCATGAGGGAAGCATATGGGAAAAATGGTCATTTTATTGTCAAGATAGAAAAAGAGATAAAAAATTTCCCTTTTTAAACCCTGGAAGCCCAATAGAGAAAGGTTCAGTCCCATTCAGAGAACAAAGCGTTCATGACCCAGCACAGCCCCATTAAGCAGTGACAGATGGTTATTTTGTGGAGCATTCAAGAAATGTTCAAATTGGAGCATGTGTCAGTGGTACCTACAGATTTTGTTCAGCACAGAACCTCCCCCTGAACTCTTTGGTTAGATAGCTCTAGCATAGCATTTGAAGATTTGCGTTTCAAGATTCCAGCTATTCAAAGTGTCGAGAAAGGAACAGAGACATTAGGAACTCCTGGGAATTCTGAGGAAATGCAGACCTCAGGTCGACTCCAACTGACCAAATCAGAATGTGTTCTCTGCCAAAATGCTGCACTGTGGGATCAAAGTTTGGAAGCTTTGATCAGGATTGTTTTATCAGGGTGCTTATGCTGTTGCTGACCTTTTGAAATCAGAATTTATCAACTTTGACCGCATGTGAGAATCTTTTGTAAAACTTAAGGCATCTCCTGCCTAAAACATATCTAAAGTCAATTAAATTCAGAAACTTAGTGGGGTAGTTCTTAATGCTTTGGAATTTCCCAAATGATTTTAATATGAGAATCTCTGCTTTAAACACTGCCAGTCTTCATGCTGTTGTTAGCCTAGCAAAATGAGTCCAAGAAAACTGATGGGGGTTGCGGACAAGATCATGAATGGGATAACAAGTGGTCTGGAATGGATGGAAAGGAGGGTGTGGGAGGCCTGGCAGGGATTAAGCAAGGACAATAATACTGTGAGGAAGCACTGAAAGCCAGTGAAGGTGGAGCATGATGGATGGTGGGGCAGGAGGGAGACGGAAAGAAACGGAGGAAAGAGCTAGAAAGCAAAGGGCACTTGCTGAGGTCTAAACATAGGCATGCCCATACATAAATATAATAAGGGGATAAATTTAAGAGCATTTTTATAGGTTCAGTATTGGGGTAGCAAGTGTACCTTGGGCCCTCACCCACGTGCTCCCTCAATGCAAGAACACTTTGTTCTGTGAATCTGGTATTCCACGATGTTCACTGGCCCAATGTGATCACTGAAGTAAAATGGGTGCATAAGCAAATGTGGTAAAGAAAGCTGATGGTGCCCAGCTGTCAAAGGATATATCACCTGGGGTCTTAAAAGTCTGAAGATAAACTAAAGACCATTTACCTGAGAAGTGGCCTCGTCCACACAGAAGAAGCACAATAGCCAGTGTGGCCACAAGGTGTTGAAAGGACTAGGTAACAGGCATCAAACGGGGGGAAAAAACCCAAACAAACATCACTGTGTGTGCACCTCCCCAAGGCACCCACTGAGGACATGTAGGAGCATGAGCAAGGGTGGTGAAGAAAGTTGATGGTGCCCAGCTATCAAAAGATACAGTGTCTGGGGTCTTAAAGGCTTGAGCATAAACAAGCAGCCATCTAGTTTAGGAGGACCAAAGTCCACCATAAAAGAAGTACACTTGCCTGTGTGATCATGAGGTGCTGAAACAATCAGGTATCAGGCATCAAAGAATAAAATTCAAAATCAATGGATCAATTGACTCCTGATGTGATCGCTGAAGACAAATGGGTACAGAGACAAACAGAGTGGGAGAAATGTATGGTTCCCAGCTACCAAATGTTTAAGTGTCCAGAGTCTCAAATATTGGAAGATAAATGAGTCACCATTCAGTGCAAAAGCAGCAAAGCCCACAAGGAAGAAGTACACCAGCCTGTGTGATCAAGGGGGTGCTTAAGGGAGCAGGTATTGAGCATCAAAAAGCAAGAATCACATCATTACGAATGAGGGGGAAAGCAGGGTGGGAACCTAAGTCCCACTGGTGGGTTATTGGTCACCCTCTTACAGGGGAGTCATGGGGAGGAGACAGATCAGGCAAGGTGCAGTGAGGCCGTGATAATGTATACAACTTTCCTCTAGTTCCTGAAGGCTTCCTACCCCCAACTATCACGGTCCCAACTTTACCTTACAAATCCAGCTGGACTGGAGAAAGTACACTGGTAGAGAGGGGATCTGGAGATAAGGGGAAGCCAGGACAGATGAGCCCCTTGGGGCCAGTGGTGAGATTGGAGCTACTGGATGGGTTCAGAGAAGGTGGGGTAAAGAGATGGAACCAACTGCAAGGATATACATATAACCTCCTATCTGAAGGATAGACATTAACGGAGTGGGCTAGGGGAGAGGTCAGGAAGTGTAAGGTATGACAGAACAACAATAATTTATAAAATATTGAGGGTTGGTGGGGAAGAGAGAGTGGGGGAACAGGGGAAAGGATGGGAAGCTGATATCAAGGGCTCAAGTGGAAAATCGGATATTTGGAGAATGATAACAGCAGCAGACATTCGAAGGTGCTTGTCACAGTATATGTATTTATGTATTGTGAAAAATGATGTATGAGCCCCCAACAAAATGTTTTTTAATAAAAAAATCAAACCAATGGAAAGAGCATCCTAGGCTCCATGTGCTATACCCCAACACACACACACATACCACACAAATAAATAAATAAAAGAAAGGAAGAATGAAAAAGGAAAAAAGTGTGGTTATCTACTTCATCTATTATATTGGAAGACTGAAATTTTGAATTATCCTATATTGCTCCACTTAAATAGTGAAAGAATATTTCCAAATTTCCAAAAATTTGCCTTCAATTTTTACTAAAACCATTTGCCTTTCTCTTGTTAATGGTCTGTTCTGCAGCTTATGCCTACCTGGCTTGTGCTCTTGCTTTGAATGCATGGGGGCATTTTATCACTTCTCACACTCAAAAAGATTTGTAAAACCAAAAAGAAAAACATGCTGAGCATATCTTGAACTGAAAGAGCTTAAGAAAAAATCCATGCCTAAAGTTCAATACTAAAAGTTTCTTATGAACAAAATATTAAATGATGCAGGAAGCATCAAAAGTAGTTGAAAAGAGTACACAGAGTCATTTTACCAAAGAGAATGGGTAAGCATCTCTTCATTTTAGAGGTAGCACATGAACAAGAATTATTGCACTGAAAGAAGAAGTTCAAGCTGTACTGAAAACATTAGTAAAAAACAAGTTTCCAGGAATTGATGTAATAACAATTGAAGTGTTCCCACAAGACAATGACACCCTGGAAGTACTCGCTTCTCTGTGCCAGGATTTTGGAAGATAACTACTACTTAACCAACTGACTGGAAGAGACCCATATATGTGCCCACTCCAAAGGTGGCTCAACAGAACACACAATTCTAGAACAATATCATTTATATTACATGCAAGTGAGATTGTCGCCCAAGAGATTATAGCCATACAATGAGAAGAACTGTCAGAGATCCAAGGTCAGATTTATAAGAGGACATGGAACAAGGGATTTCATTGCTGATGTTATATAGATCTTGGCTGAAAGCAAAGAATACACAAAATGTGCTTATTTGTGTTTTGTTGACTATATAAAGGCATTTGACTCTGTGGATTATAATAAACTATAGATAACCTTGAAGGGAATGGGAATCCCAGAACACTTCGCTATAGTTATTCAGATCTTATATATTGGTTAAGGGATATTTGAGCAAACAGAAAAAGGGATTACCACATAGATTAAGGACAAAAAACGTGTATATCAGAGTATTCAATCTATATGCTGAGCAAATAATCAGAGAACCTGGGTTATACAGAGAAGAACGTGACATCAGAAATTGAGGAAGACTTATTCATAACCTTCTATATGCAAGTGACACACCTACACCTTGCTTGCTGCAAGTAAGGAGAACTTTAAGTACTTGTTCACAAAATCAAGAATTGCAACTTTCAATGTTTGTTGCAGCTTAGTTACTCAAATCCTCACAACTGAAGTAACATAACGATCAATGTAGAAAATGTTGAAATTGTCAGTGATCTCTTTCTGGATGGATGCACAATCATTGCTTCTGGTATCAGCAGTTATGTTTCCAAAAGATGTATTACTTTGAGAACTAAGGTGCACCTGACACAGCCATGAGATTTTCAATTGTCTTATAAATATTCATAAATGAATGTTGGACATAGATTAAGGAAAAGAATGAATGCATTTGAATTGTCGTACTGAAGACAAATATTGGAAGTACCACTGACAGCTAAAAGGACAGAGCAATCTGTCTTGCAAGAAGTACAACCAGAATGCTATTTGGAGGCAAGGATGACAAGACTATGTCTAATATACTTTAAAGACATTCTTAGGAGATACCAGTCCCTAGAGAGGGCCATCATATTTAATAAAGTAGACACACAGTGAAAAAGAGGAAGGCCCTCTGGGAGATGCATTGTCACAGTGGCTGCAACAATGGATTCAGGCCTAAGAATATTTGTGAAGATGGTGCAGGGGCCCGCAGGGTTTTCTTTGGCTATCCATAGAGTTTCTCTTGGTTGGAATTGCCTTGATGGCTCCTAATACTAGCAATGAAAATATTTATGATCAAGGTTAATCAATCTTGAGGGTACACAACCTATATCAGAATCATTTATGGATCTTTTTGAAAATGTGGATTCCTCAAGACAACTCAGATTTACTGAGTCGGATTTTTCTTGGGTTCTGTCCTTGGGCCCGTGATAGTTAACAAATAATCTAGATGATCTTGATGAACAAGGGAGTCGGGAATTTTCTGACTTAGAAATTCTGTTACATCTCCCTCTCCAGCTTCGTTGAGTTCCTATTAAGCATAGTATTTAAGAAATGTTTTCAAGCTGAGCCCTGGTGGCACAGTGATTGTGTGCGGGACTGCGGTCCATGGGGTTGACGATTCAAACCCAACAGCAGCTCTCCAGGAGCGAGGCTGGTCTTCCTACTCCCACCAGGACAGTGATAAGAGGAAAAATAAGGAAAGAAATGTTTTCTGAAGTCCAAACATGCATAACAGCACTTTAATAAGTGAACATTCAGCTCACGTTGGAGAATGAAATCTGGGCCAAAATCAAGCCCTATGTCAATACAAGTCCATTGCTCAGTCTTCATAGCCTCTCAGTCTCACCAAGGGATTAATTGCCTGCTTTCCCAGGCTCCTACGCACTAGACAGCTAACTGCAAGGTCAGCCACTCAGCTGTTCAAATTGACCAGCCATTCTCCAGAAGAAAGGGTATCTTGATTGTATACAGAATCTCAGCCACAGAAACCTGCAGTGGTTCTCAGCCTTCCTAATGCAGCAACCCTTTAATACAGTTCCTCATGATGTCATGACCCCCCAACCTAAAATATCCTTCATTGATACTTCATAGCTAGAATTTTACTACTGTTATGAATTGGGGGACCCCTGTGAAAGGCATTTGACCCCCAAAAGGGTTGCGACTCTAAAAACCTTGGATGGATGACCTCAAACAGGTTGATATCAGCTGCTAGAGCCACCATGAATTGGACTCAGCTCAGTGGCCCTGGGTTTGGACTTGTGCAGACCCAGGTTTCTTGCCATCTCTGCAGTTAAGTTCATGGGGAAATAAGCTGTGCTATGTCTTCTTTCAGGAGAGGGAGAATCTTAGAGAGATCTTTCTTTTACAATTTGTGTACATTCTTGAGCCGTGAGACTTTTCCTCCTGGGGGGGGGGGGACCAATTTTTGAAGGACAATTTCCCTCCTTCGCTTATCCATAGCACTACAGTGATTAGCACTGAAGAAATAGTGTGGGAATTGTGCCTGATCTGACACACACACACACACACACACACACACAACCAACTCGTCGTAGTGAAACACAAAGGGAGCACTATAGAGCAGCAAGGGGAGTGTGGCAGCCACCTAATCTGGTGTCAATTTGAGGATTGAGAGTGTGAAGGTGGAGTCTATCCTGTCAATCTGGAGATAGCTTATCAGACTTCTGTGTGGGCATGGTTTTCTCTTCTGAGAATTCTGGGAAATCTGGTAATTCCTTCTTGGAGGCAGAGATACTATCTCTCTCATCTTACTTCCTTGGGAACTTTCTACTGACAACACTCCCTGGAAGACGTTGCAGCTGACAAGACACATGGCGCCAGGCTGACAGACCTGAGCTCTGGAAACTGGAGGAACCATGGGGAGACCTCTGCCAGTGCTGAAATGTTTCTATTGCCATAGAATACACAAGACCCTGAATCCAATGGTCTGTGATTGTCCTGGTGTCATTGCATGTGCTTTGTGAGTTTGAAAAGTACTTTATAGATTGCTATCTGACATATGGGCTAATCTCAGACTTTTGGCCTTGGACTGCACTGAGGTGGGATGCTTCCTTGATGTACAGTTGCTCTTGTATATAAATCTCTTTCTTATACACATAAGAGTTTCTATGGATTTGTTTCTCTAGTCTATCTGGACTGACACAGGGAGCAAAGCAACAAAGTCCTCAAGGAATCCTAAAAATGGACTTGATTTAGAGGGGTGGGTTTGCCACCTCATTAGCCTCAATTGGAAAACATTCATAAGGGTCAGAAGACAGGCCAGGGACTGTTTATAGGCTCCTTCTCCTCCTCCTCCTCCTCCACTTCTTCCTCCTCCTCCTCCTACTATTTTTCCCCTCATGTCTATAAATATAAGTTAGGCAAGATAAAAAAAAAATCCTCAACAAAAAACAACAGGACCCATGGTTACGAGAGGCAGAGGTGGTGGAAAGGGAGGGGGGAGTTAACAAACTCAGGGACAAGGGAACAACAAAGATCTCACATTAATGGTGAGGAGGGTATAAAATGCCTGGTGGGGTTCAATCAAGGGCAATGTAGTTGTGAGGAATTCCTGAGAGCAGAATGGTCAAACTGATAGTGGAGCAAGAGGAAAGTAAAAGGAGATAGAGAAAAGAACTAGAAAGCAAAAGGCATTTAAGGAGGTATAAATATAGGCATGTTCATATGTAAGTGAATTAGCATGTAATAATAGAAGTATAGGCACATATTTACATGTTAAGTTTTAAGGGAGATGATGGACATTGGACCTCTTCTCCAGTATTCCCTCCATGTAAGAATATGCTGTTCCAATAACCTAGCATTCCACGATGAGCACCTTCCCAACACAATCACTGAAGACAAAATGGATTCATAAGCTAATGTGGTAAAGAAAGCTGATGGTGCCTATTAAAAAGTATAACATCAGAAGTCTTAAATGCTTGAAGTTAAACAAGTGGCCATCTAGTGGGAAAGCCCACATGGAAGAAGCACGTAAGCCTGTGTGATCATGAGGTGTCAACAGGATCACATATCAGACAATAGAAGACCCAAAACAACCATATCAATTTAAATGGGGTGGGCAGAGTAGCGATATCCATCTGGAGACAATTGAAAAGCCCATCTATAGACAATTGTGACCCCTTGAGGATCACAAGGAAGGGATAAATCAGCCAGGGTGCAGTATACATCAACAGAACACAACATTCCTCTAGGTTTTTAAAGCTTCCTTATGGCCACTATTTGATCCCGCTTCTACCTTACAAACCTGGCTAGATCACAGCATGTACACTTGTATAGCTAAAAGCGCTTGACACACAGAATCCAGATACCCCCCACCCATTCCTGGGAACAGTTATGGAGATAGTAATACCACAAGAGGAGGGGGAAGGTGGGGAGAAGAGAGAGAAAGGGGAAACTCATTACATGTATCAAATGTATCACACACACACACGGGGGTGAACAATAGAAACATTGGTGAAGGGGGACAGTGAACAGTGTAAGATGTGAAAACAATAATAATTTAGAATTTATCAACAGTTCAGAAGTTGGGAAGTGGGAAGGGAAAACAAAAGAGTCGATACCAAGTGCTAAAGTAGAAATTTTTAAAGTTTTGAAAATGATGGCAACATACACAGATGTGCATAATACAATTGATGTATGGATTGTTATAAGAGCTGAAAGAGCCCCTGATAAAACAATTTATTAAAAAGAATTTCATTGCAATTAGAAAAGAAGCAAGCTATACAAATATGACTTTTGTTTCATTTTTCACACGTTTCATAGGGGCCCTGAGGTTTCAAAGCGGGCTTCTCAGCAGAGTCTCCAGCAATGAGAGCATCCAATCTTTACACTGACAGGTTCCCACTCTAGCTATTGCCTGAGTCCTGCTCCCTAGAAAGCATGTTCCACATGTAGTATGGGGCTTCATTCCTTTGTATTTATAAAATAATGTTCAGTGTCTCTTATTACAAAATAATTTAGTTTACTAAGGACAGGTTCCTCTATCAAATCCCAAACAAGGATCTGTTAGGACTTCTCATTCTACAAATGCCATCAATGTGAGAAATGAGTGTGAGTTTGTATGAAAACATCAGGCTGCTGCTGAGGAGAGTGAGCTGTGAACTGGAGGATGGAATCCAGCCATTGGAACATGCTCATGAAAGCTGGCTCGGTTTCCATCGCACCACAAGCTGGCATCAGCTTCTGTGTAAGCTGCAGCTGAAGCATTTGCTCCAGTTGCTATTTGAAAACAAGCCTGCTGACAAACAGGGACAGTCCAGTTTGCCTTTCTACAACTTTGACATTCAGCCAGTTAAGTTGGGCTAAAGGCCCATTTAAATAGTGATAAAAATTTCATTGGAAGATTTCAGAAAACCTCTAATAAAGACACTAAAAGTGGGCCTCTGCTAACTAGAGGGCTATACCTAGATGTGGATATTAGAAACTAAAGCTCTGGTAGTCGAATAGTTAACTGGAAGGTGAACAGTTCAGAGAGCAGATCAGTTTATACCCATCAGCCACTCTGTGAGATAAAAACAACAAAAACATAACACAATTCTATGAGTAAATAGCTACTCATAGGGCCACTATAGGACAGATTCATGCTTTCCTTGTGGGTTTTGGAGACCTTAGCTCTGTAAGGTAGTAGGAATCCCCTCTCTTGCTCCTCTGTAGGATAAGGTAGAGCGATTTGCTTCTGTAAAGACGGAAAGATATAGAAAAACCTACGAGCAGTTCTACTTTGCCCCATAGATTTCCTACCATGACAAATTTACTCAAGAACCACTGGTTTGGGTTACTAGAGAGCAGATGCAAAGTGGGAAAAGAGCTGGACCCTGATAAACTGTGACAAAAGCTTAAGGTTCTCTTAGATCCTTTCCTGGCACTACCACATGCATCCTAAGTGAAAATTTACAAGAACAATACTAAAAGCCAGAATTTAAATAAAAGAGTAACAGTACCAATCTATGGTATTTCAACTAACATTGTACATGAGTAACAGTACCAATCTATGGTATTTCAACTAACATTGTACATGGGTCAATATCCAATATGTTGATAAGCCCTGAGGACTCCAGGGAACTTTTACCTTCTATTCACATAGTTTGCTCTATGAATTTATTTCATAGGTTGTATCATGATGCAGCGAATGGACACAGATTTGGATCAAATTTGCATTGGATTCCTAGTTCTACCTGTCTAAATGTGAGCAATATTGTCAATTTTGGAATGTCACAATGACCTTAGCTATTAAATGTTTACAATAATGGTACCTACTTTATTTTAGTTGTGAAATAATGAAACTCTAGTTTGTACATATTCCATTTGGAATTGCATTTCACAATCACAGAGGTTAGTCACCTTTGTTTCTAAACATTATCCCTGAACAAATCTCAGTCTATGCTAACTAATACAGGCAGTATCCGAAGGTGGAGCTTCTGTAAACAAAAATGAAACTACTAATGTATGGAGTAGGGATTACATATTGATTAAGAACACTTCCTACCTACAATTTAGGGGGTCTATCTTCCAAGTTATATTTCAAGATTGACATGGAGGTACACGACCTAACCAGATTACATGCTCAGTGGCTAACTTCAGGGTCAACAGTTTAAATATACTAACTATACTGTAGGAGGAGGATGTAATCCTTATCACCTTGGTGATTCAAATCTGACCAATATGGTCATTATGAGTTAGATTAACATTGGTAGCAATGTGCTTAGTTTAGGGATTTTGTTCATCTTATATTTTATACATTTTTGGCTTTGATAACCATATTGTATTCATTTTCTCTCTCCATACTTATATCCATTTTATGGCAAGCACATGTGTACATTTGTTGCCATCATTATTCTCAAAACATTTGCTTTCTACTTAAGCCCTTGCTATTAGCTCCTCATTTTCCCACCCTCCCCACTTCCTCCTCCCTCAGTAACCCCTGATAATTTATAAATTATTATTTTGTCATACCGTACACTGTCCATTGTCTTCCTTTACCCACTTCCCTGTTGTCCTTACCCCAGGAAGAAGGTTATATGTAGAACCTTATAATCATTTACTCCTTTCTACCCCAAATTCCCTCCAGTCTCCCAATATTGCCACTTTCACCACTGATTCTGAAGGGGTTATCTGTCCTGGATTCCTGAAGTTTGTGGTGCTTATCTGTACCAGTGTACATACTCTAGCCTAGCTGGGTTTGTAAGGTAGAACTGAGATCATTATAGGGGGCGAAGGGTTAGTGTTCTCTCTTATACATTTTCAGGCTTTGCATATTGGGCCTATGAATAATTAAATCTTTATAATTTTGTCCATTTAGGGGTAGCATACAGTTTTACAGTGGGGAAAAAAGCCTCATTTTGGTATCCTGATTTATAGAAAGAGACTGAATGGACTTTGAGCTATCTCCCTTTAGATGATGGTAAGGACTACTTTGGGGATAGAGAACTATTTTGTGGATTGTAGATTCTATTGCTTTTCTCTGTCTTTCTCTGCAGGAGAGTTTTACACCATACAGTGCTTCGGGTGAATGTGTGCATGGATATTTGAGCAGAGTAATGTATATTCTGCCTGAACAAAACCAAATGATCACTTTCTAAAAGTCTATTTCCTCGACAATGTTCCAGTTAGAAGGTTCCCTTTGAATAAAAATTCTGGAATTACTATAATGTGCATAGGAGCCATAGATCACCTTCATATTACCTATACCATAAGCCAAAAATGTTTTTATCTAACAAAGCTTTGGTTCTTTTGCAACCTTTGTGTTGTCTGGATTATTATAATAATATAGCAGTTGAGGTAATTATAGATATTACATTCAATATTTATCGGTATGGGTTCAATAAACTTTATTAGGATCAACTGCTTGTCATTAGGTGCCTGTTCTCATTCATAATGATCCCATGAATGACACTGTGAAACTCTGTGTGGTTCTGCCTCATCCCCACAATTGTTCTTATGTTTGAGCTCATTGTTGTAGTAACAACTGCTATGTCAACCTGTCTTGCCAAAAGTCTTTCTCTTCTTTTGCTCATCCTTTACTGTACGAAGTATGGCCTCTTTTACAGGGGCTAGTCTTTCCTGAGAGCATTCCCAAAGCACATGAGACAAAAACCTCACCTTCCTCACCTCTAAGGAGCATTCTGGTGTTCTGGGGGTACATCTTTCAAGACATATTTGATTGTTCTTTTGGCAGTCCGTGGCATTTTCAATATTTTTCACCAGCATCCTATTTCAAACGCACCAGTTCCTTCTTCAGTCTTCATAATTCAGTGTCCATTTTCAGATGCATATGAGATGATTGAAAACACCATGACTTAGATCAGGCACACCTCAGTCTTCAAAGCAACATCCTTGCTTTTTGTGGAAGTTTAGGTAGACTAGATAAACAATTTCATAAACATGCAAATGTAGTCTCTGAAACACACAGAGGCAGGTCCACCCTGTCTTAGAGGGTCATGATGAGTTGGTATTGACTTGATGGTGGTGAATTTGTTTGTTTAAACAAAAAATACACAAATGTATATAAACAAGAGTTTTAGACAAAGGGCAATTGTACATTAAGAAATAATCCCAACCCAGTCCAATCCAAGGTGATAAATCCAATATTAGCCCTCATGTCTGAAATCAATCTATAAAGTCCTCATTAGACTCATGAAAACACATGCAATGTCACTGAATGCAGGACAATCCCAGAACAGTGGGTAGAAAGTCTTTGGATACAGTGGTGTTGTAAGCATCTCAGTGCTAGCAGGGGTCTCTGTGTAACTCCTCTAGTTCCCAGGGTCTATTAGCATAGTGCCACATGTCTTGTTACTAGAGCGTCTTCAAGGGAGTGGGGGTTGGGGGACAGAGAGAGAGTGAAGAGAGAGATTGTGTCCTGCCTCCAAGGAGGAAATCCAGGAATTTCCAGAATTCTCAGAAGACCATGCCCAAACAAAGATCTCATTGGCTACTTCCATGAGCTTTGATTTTGGTTCCAAGCAAGATTAAATCCTTAACAACTTAGAATTTTTTTGCTTATCATTATATTGGTCTAATTGTAAGAATTTTGATCTTCTTTTCATTGAGTTGTAATCAGTAATGAAGGCAAGAATCCTTGTTCTTCATCAGCACGTGCTTCAAGTCCCTCTCATTTTCAACAAGCCAGATTGTGTCATCTGCATCTGCAATCCTGATGCCACATTCTCCTTCACATAATTCAGTTTCTCTGATGATTTGCTCAGATACAGATTGAATGAATATGATGAGAGGATACACCCCTTAGGACCACTTTTCCTGATTTTAATCCATACAGTATACCCTTGTTCTTTTCAAACAACTCCCTCCTGACCCATGTAGAAGTTCCCCATGAATATAATGAATTGTTCTGTAATTCCCTTTTTTCTCAAAATTGTCCACAGTTTATTATGATCCACACAATTGGATGTCTTTGCACAGTCAATAAACACAAGTATACATCTTTCTGGTGTTTTTGCTTTCTGCCCAAAGCCATGTGACATCAACAATGATATAACTTGTTCCATGTCCTCTTCTCAAATTGGCCTGAACTTCTGGCAATCCCTATTCATGTGCTGCTACGAACATTGTTGGATGATCTTCAGCAACATTTTACTTACATGTGATATTATGTTCTATAATTTGTAAATTCTGCTGGGACCCTTTTCTTTGAAATGGGTATAAATATGGATCTTTCCCTGTCAGTTGGCCATATAGCTGTCTTCCAACTTTCTAGCATCTATGAGTGAACGTTTCCAGTGCTTCATCAGCTGGTTGAAACATTTCAATTAGTATTCCATCAATTCATGGAGCCTTGTTGTTTCCTCATGCTCTCAGTGCAGCTTGAACGTCATTCCTTTGGTGCCATTCGTTCTTGCTCACCTGCTACCTCTTGAAAGGAAGGACCGTTGGCTAATGCACTTTGATACAGAGACTGTGATCTTGAGATGCTTCCTCCATCACTCAACATTTTGTCCACAGAATCTTTCATATTATAACCTGATGCTTGAAAGTTTTCATTAGTTCTTTCTGTTTAAAATACTCTGATAATATTCTTCCCATTTTGTTTCCTAATTCTATATTTGCACATTATATTTAATATTTTATTTTGTCTCCTCAAGCTGCCCTAAGAAATTTTCTGCTCAACTCTTTGACTTTATCCTTTCTGCCATTTGCCTTAGCTACTCTCTGATCAAAAGGAAGTTTCAGTGTCTTCTGACACCCACTTGACCTGTTCCTTCTTCCCTGTCTTTTTAATGACCTATGATGTTTTCATGAGTGATGTGCTTAATGCTATCTCACATCTCATGTGATCTTCTGTCATCTGTCTTCTGTGTGTTAAGTCTGTCCTTGAGATGCCCATGAAATCCAGGTGGGACCAGATCAATGTTGTCTTTTGACTCTCATGGCCATGCTTTTCTTCAGCCTCACCCTGAACAGACAGAGAGAATCGATGGTCTGCTCCACTGTCATTATTTAGCTGCTGCTATGGAGCTTCTCCATTGTCTCTTCTCACAAATGTAGCTAGTCTGATTTCTGTGTATTCCGTCTAGAGAAGTCCACATATTTTGTATTGCTGAGATGAAGTAGGTGTTCTAACTTAATTTTATCATGTGGTTTCGAGGTTGATTTCTGTCACATACATCATATTTTCAAAATAGAATCCCTTCTTTTTCATTCCACATGTCAGCAATTATAACCATATCTTGGTGATATGTTTGATTGATAGACTTCTTTAATTTCTTTCACTAGCTTTAGTGGCTAGTGCATAAACTTGGATAATAACTATATTGTTGGTTTCCTTGTGGGTAGAGAGATGATAGCATTGCGCTTCCAGATTGATCTTGAAATGTCCTTTTTGACAATAAATGTCATGCCATTCTCTTGAATCTTTTATTCCTAGAATAGTAATCAATATGATTTTATGATTAAAAATGTCAATAGCAGTCCCTTTGAGCTCACTAATACCTAGAATATTGATCTTTTGTGTTCTATTTAATTTTTGACACCTTCCAACGTTCCTAGATTTATATTTTGTACATTCTAAGTTCCAAATTATTAATTGATGCTTCTGGGTTTTCCTCATTTTGAATCAGGCTCCATAAGCAAATGAAAGTCCCCCAAACTTTATTTCCACAGTTTACTCTAGCCACATCACTATGGTAGACTCTACTTTAAAATGCATGTCTTTATCACATTTTGCTCGCCTTTTTACTTCGACGTTCCTCATTTGGTGATGTTCTGCATTTATTCATGATGTTTCCTATATCTGTCAATGTTTTTGATATTATCCATAAGGTATTGAGTGACTAATTCCTGTGAAGTGGACAGCCTATTCCTACTCCATAGTATGTTCTTCACCTGAACAGGACTTAGTGCTAAGACTTGTTCACATTGAATGCCCCTTCTGATATTTAAGATACCAGTGACATAGCTTCCCGTGCCACAGTGAGACATTAGCCACCACAGGACACACTGACAGATGAGTGGGGTGAATAAATTGTTAGTGTCACTTTTAACCAATCATGAGTGATTATAAACCTATGTTATCTAAGTTTCTCAAATTCTCTTCATAATTTCAATTTCTCATCTAAAATATAAAAAAAATATATACCCTTGGTAATTCAAATTGAGAACATACATATCCTTCAGGCAAAGTTTGGCTTATTTTTTTTCTTTCCACGGTGTTGGAAACAATGAAAATTTCATACAAATAGACATTCATACATTTCTACATTTCATACATATAGAAATGTATCGTGGCAATCTTGCCTTATGCTTTTAATACACAAAACCAGCTGTATGAAATATCATGTACTGAATAGCCTAGTTCATACAGCAAAAGAAAATTATATGTGTGTATATATATATATATATATATATATATATATATATATATATATAAAAGCTTTCCTCTGGCACATCCCAGTCTTTCTTTGACTTTTGGAAACTATCATGGGTATAATTAGGTAAGTACCTGAGAATGATTGATACCATTTAGAAGCACTTCAATATTAGGGGGTTCCTATGGCCTTGAGCAAACTAGATGTCACGTTTCCAACTGTCTTCATATACCAAATGGCAGTTAATGTATGTTACTTGAAGAAATATGTTGAGAATCTTTTTGAAGGGTTTCACAAAACAATGGGCATATAGTTGACACTCCATTATACCACAGATTTTTAAACCACAAAAATAAATTTCTTATGGTGCAATGATAAATGTTACTGCTGCTGTTTTATTTGTTGTGTCATTTACTTAGTCATTTTGCTTAGTGTTTGAAGGTGCTATCTCTGCCTTAAACCAATAATGAGCGAATTCTCTTGGCTCTCAAGGTCAGCATTACTAGGGGTTATCACACTGTCTCAAGACAAAATGTCCTGGATTCCTACAGCTAAAACAACCACCCCTATAAAAATGAGAGTCTGTAAATTATTGGAAAATGACAAGAAGGCTTAATTTATGATATTTCAATATCATAAAAAATAAAATTATTTTCCCATGTGCCCTGAGTCTTTGAAGCAAGCACATTTGGACAACCTCACTGAGTTATAGTCTTTTTGGTATAGTTTAAATCATCATCACTCAGAAAGCCGGAAACCATGACTTACTGGATTAAGACTTGGACTAGTAATGGTCCATTAAATCTGAAATGTTTGACTTCCCTTATGCTCTGTGATCCTATATATGTCATTTAGCTTCACTACACTTCAACTTTATTTATTTATTTTTCACACAATCAGATTTCCTTCCTCTCACTTTCAAGTTTGGAAACAAAAGTAAGAGAAAAAAGAGAACACAAAACATCTTGCAAAATCTTTAGTAATTACTGACATTATTATATATATTAAATAATACTTTACAGAAACAGAGTAATTAGTTTTATAAATAAATGTTAAAATTGGCTTTCTAAATGGATGCATACTTTTTTTTCCTTTGGGCATCACTGCTCTCTGGTGGTGGGAGTAGGAGGGATGTGTACTTTTAAGGCACACAAATATGAGTGTAAGATGCGCAATGATAGTTTTATTGAACTTTCTATTGCTCCATTATATTTTTACTTCTTCAGCCTGATTTTTGGAATACTACTTCATTATTTTTCAGATCCTCTTCTGAACTCTGAAATCACATTTACTCTTTTGGTTTGATAATATCTGTTTCATCACCACTTGTATTTTGCTATTCTATTTGATGTAGAGTCCTTAGTGTCATTGCAGAGTGAATTGTGACTTTTAAGAATTCATTGTGAATGGCCAGGGATATCTAGCTAAATTAAATGAGTGTTTCAGAAGTTATGATATGATCATAATAATTTCTGATATTTATTATGGTGACAGTTGCTAATAGTTAATGACTGTAGATGATATATCAGCTCTGGACTGGATTCAAGTTTAACTATTTAACTTAATTTCAAAAAGAACTTCGAATATTGGTTTTGGATTAGATACTATTGCTGCCAATAAGGAAACTAAGATTCATAGAGTTTCTTGGCAATACTCATAGGAGTAGAAGGCAGAGAAACCAGACTTTTGCAGCACATTTCTAGACTAAAACATGGCCATTTGCCTGCACTAATCAAGGAATATCCTCTCTCTCTCTCTCTCTCTTAAGAACAAGCAAAAAATTTGCTTCAATATAACAAACAATGACATTGATAGTTTGAGGAACTGACTAGTTGGTCATGTAAGAGTCTGCTGTGATATGAATAAGAAATAAGGGAATTAGAAGCAAATAAATAAATGAAAATAGCTGAAATAATTAAAATATTTGTGGTTGGAAGCACTTTCACAGGAATTGTGTCTACTACAGTCAGTCTTTGTCCCTGTCTCCCCCAGCTCTCCCCAGGCTATTTAATGGAGGCACATTGCTCTCTATAAGGGATCTGACTTCCCTCTTGGACTAATGCTAGGACATACCCAAAACTATTGCTATGTTGACTGTTACTTTGTCCATCATACCTAAAGATTAGCATTATATTTATTAGCACTGTTAATATAGGCTGCTGTGATGTACTACTAATAATATCATCTTATGATGATGTCTTTTAGATCTTTATCATTTTAATACCTTCCACTGTGATGATTTATAAGAGACAGGGTCATGTTATGCATCATGATGGGGTCTGCTTTCTGTAGGGGATGAAACTCCATTTACCCAAGACCAAATTGTTTTTGTACTATGCTGTTTTTCTTGGAAAATTTTGCCATGCATCTATTTATTTCTACTCTTACTACCCATTTTTTAGTCCCAAGGCAGTATCACCTTGACTTATCACTTATCACTTATCAATGATTTCTCTCTTCACCCTTCTAGGCACCTCTGTCCCTAATGATTGACAGATATTCCAGCTTACTTCTGTTTGCCCTTGACTTCTCATCTTTGTAGCCAGCAGGAAATACAAGGGGGAAAGACCACAAACATATCTAAGGCAAAGAAATTTACAAAGGAAACAAAGAAGAAAGAAAACATCATTATTTGCCTGAGCTAACTAGTGCTGTTCTTAACAGAAATACCACTGGATAGAGTGGGAGAATACAGAAGATAACAAAAATCAGTCCTACTATTTTGGTAGTGATCTATGCAAATGTATAAGACTAGGCCCCTTAATCATCCTTCAGGTCTGGAAGTGAACTAACCCCCATGGTTCAGTTTTTAGCTGGACAATCGTTCTGTAAGTGGAACAATAACACTAGGGAGGTCCACATGCCTTAGAATAATCAATATTGAAAGATCAAAAGGGCAACATTTACCTAAGGACAATGTTCAGATGGGTTATTAAAAAAGGAGGAATAGAAACAGGAAGGAAGTGGTATAAGAGAAGTTCCATAGTGGGATTGTCATTAATGATGTGATATAAAATGCATATGGAATTTCTGAATGGAAAGCAGACCTACGTTGTAATTTTTCACCAAATCATAATTAAACAATTTAAATTAAAAAAAAAGTTTTGCAAAATTTGAATAAGAGTGTTCTCAGCAGGATGGGGTTCTGGAAAATTTATAGAATGTAGCCAATACAATTTTGGACTTATGATGTCTAAGATGTCAGTGTCTTTCTCTATAATCCCTTTTTACCTTACCTTCTTAGGTATGTGGAAAAGTATTCTTAGGCATTACTAATATTGAGATTAGGTTGCTACTGCTTTTAGAAATTAAAAAGAGGATTATAGTTTGAGGGAATGCTTGCAGAGAGTTCTGGAGCTTGGGAGATGAAGCAAACAGATGGTGAGGAAATCTTGTGGGCATCACTCCCCTGGCTACACAAAAAGTGAGGTTCCACTTCCCCACCAACTCAAGAGCAATTGGCACAAGGCAGAGGTCAGGCAGGCCTTTGCCTTCTGTCCCTCTCAAGACATTTTACCTCTCTGTGGGGTTCAATCAGCTACAGCAATGACCAAACAGAACTCAGACCAGGGAGCCTCTTTAAACAGCGGGCCAGTTCCCTGTCCCACAGACTGTTGGAGGGCCGGAGAATAGTTAAAAAACAAAACAAAAAACACACTATGAACAGATTTACTGAGAGCCTGGGATGAGTCAGCTGCTAAGCAGGACAGCCACGGTGGCAAACACACCCAGGGGACCGGATAAATGTCCTTGGTGGGCCACATGTGGCCCACGGGCCATAGTTTGAGGACCCCTGCTCCCGACAATACTCCTGATGGTGGGGATTTTGTTGGGGAAGCATCCCTTTTCTGCTATGCAAGGAAGCATGTCTCTCCCCGATTCTCAGCTTTTGGCCACTCTCTCTTTGTCATGTGGATGAGAATCTCATCCATCACTCTTTCTCATGCCTCACTCCTCCTCTGCTTGGCTTCAGGACCTCAGCTCTGTTCTGTGGCTGCTGCGCGGTCACAGTGTGCTGCCCTCTGATGCCTATGCTGTGTCCCACACTTCACACAGGGCGCTCACCTGTGCACCACGGAATGCATTTCTTTCTTGGTGATCACTAGATTCCTCTCTCGCTTTTGGAAATGGCTCCCTTCAACCCAGAGGAATGGCAAAGCAAAACATTGTTAATTATTGATTCACATACTGTACATGCATGGTGCCATACAATCATTTGAGAGGAATTACAAAGACAGTCATAGAAGAGCCATATTTAAACAATTTCACTTTACGACAGGTGAGTGACAGGTGGGTCAGATGAATACCAAGGTGTATAGATCTTGGATCAGGAATTTCCAGAGAAACTGAATATGTAAAGGTAGCCAAAATAGAGTGCTATAAAATTATAGAATTCTTTATTAAACAAAAATATTTAAATGTGAAGCCTTTGCTTCTCTAGATATTTCCTATCTGCATTTCTCTACTTCTGAAAGTGGTGCTTCCATTCCTCTAAGGCAGTGGTTCACCACCTTCTTAATGCCATGATCCTTTCATAGAGTTCTCATGTGTTGGTGATCCCCAACCCATAAGGTTATTTTCATTGCTATTTCATAACTGTACTTTTGCTACTGTTAAGAATCACAATGTAAATATCTGATATGCAGGATATATTTTCGTTGTTACAAATTGAACATAAACATAATTAATGTAGACTAATAACAAAACAACATGTTATTATAAATTGTGAAATGTTTATGTGTTTTCCGATGGTCTTAGGTGACTCCTGTGAAAGTATTGCTCAATAACCCCAAAGAGATTGCGAGGCACAGGTTGAGAACCGCTGCTCTAAGCCTTCCATAAAAAAAAATCTTTGCACCTTGATTGACACTAAATTCAATATCAGGCTTGGCCTTTTGGTGTTGCTGGTAGGTGCTGCTGCATTGTTTTGGTCACTGTGACCCTGTGCACAACACAAAGAAACAGGACCCAGACCTGCAGCAGCTTCACCTTTGTTTGCACATCTAACGTCTTGGGGTGGGGGGAGTGGGCGGGGACTGTCAATGAAATCATCCTAGAACAAGCCTGGCGATCCTTGAGGAATGAGCAGGTGCATTCTAGTGGGGAAAAAATTACTTGAAGCAACACTTGCCTGGTCTTTTTCTCACTAATACAGTTTTCAATTTTCTTAAAACATCATAATAAGCCCTTGCAATTACCATTCCCTGAGTCCTTACAGAAAATCTATTATAATTCTTTGCCATCATCCCCCACAAAACAGCTGCCATAAATTTCTGAACTAGCCTCCCTGCCTTCAGTTTAACTGGCTCAGCAGAACCCACAGAAGCCACCATTTGGATTGACTATGCTCTTGGAAGGGACGTAATGAGAGTAGGATGAGTACATCACTGAACTTGTCTGTAGCCATCCATTGATCACAGAGATGTGTCTATGCGTCATCAGTTTCGTATACTCTCATGCCCATATAAGCTAGATCCCTAAGAGTAATCCCTTTTTTTTACTTACCTTCAGATATATTTTTCTCCAGTACCTTATTCATATAGTTTATCAATTTGTGCATATATACATATTTCCAACATTTTATGTTAACAAATATATTTTTCTATACACATTAAATAACCTGAATGAATGAAGTTAGAATTTTGCCCAAAGTGTAGACCTTAAGCATTTGTTAATTTGTTATTTTTTAGATATAATGACACAAAGGGATGTTATAAACAGAAAGTGAAAAAGTATTGTATCAAATATAAATTAGATTGCGATAGATAACTTGACACCGAGACTGATAATGCAGCGGTTTATGCCTTGAGGATAGAGTCTATGTTAATGGATGAATGATGTATTGCTTGTTTTTAGTGGCCTACACCATCTAGCATGATAATATTTTCAATAGAGATCTATGGATTGGGTTCTAGCAATTATAAATCAGGGGTACTTAAGAGCATGCTAAAAATAATGGAGATTTTGTAAAAATTCACAATGTAGTCATATAAACTAGATTCATTCATCAAAGCAGTTTACCTCCACAGGATGTTTGGGTCGCTACTAACCAGACAAGCATTACAGGGGTCCCGTCCACAGGGAGTGGCTTGGCAGTCCCTGTACACCATTTCCCTTAAAGACGCGCCACACCCTACCTCTGTCTGAATCAAGGGGAAGACCTAGAAGTCTGCTGCACGAACATGCCTGGAATGGAGAGCCAGACGGCAGCTTTTGAAGCTTGCAGCCAAGGCCGCTGTGCCAGATCTAGGTTGCCCTGAATGCTGCTTTTTCCTACTGTGGGAGTCTGGGCACACACAAGGCTGGAACCTCCCTGGTGCTGCGGCCTTAGCTCCTTGCTGTGGCCACAGGAGCTGGAGGCCTGCTGCTATGCTTAGCGCAGCTGTCTGGGCAGACACAAGGAGGTCAGGTGCCTGGTGCCTGGTGCCAGGGTGGTAGCTCCTCGACTGCTGGGAGCCTGTCTCACTGTCCTAGCACAGGAGTCTGAGTAGCAAAGGGGCCTACGGTGTGAACCTGTGGGTGGCAGGATGCTGCCCACAACTGTCCGTCTGTCCACTGTGCTCGGAGCTGTGGGTAGCAGAGTCACAAGCTAGGTTCTTATAGACCAGTCTCAAGCTGCCTCACCCAGAGTCATGGACTGGGTCTTTGCAGACCCAATGAGTGAGTAGATTAGTGGAGAGTGCTTCCTAAACCCATAGGGCACACCTGCCTCAAACCAAACCTAGTTCTAGAAATACAGTGTTGGCCAACCCAATTCTGGAAGCTCAACCAGTCCAGGCGGGTCACATCTACATAGGTCTGAACAGCAGAGCCACCAGTCCAGTGGTCTCAGAGTGTCCTAACACTAGACTGGAACTATCCATTAGTTAAAGTGAGTTCCCTATCGTTGACCCCAAAGGTGCTTGCAACCTCTTACCACTGCTGATTTTTGCATCTATGCAGCACCTGTCTACAGAGCATCTGAACCAATCTCCATAGTAGACCACAGGAAGCTTGTGAAAACATCATTGCCAATCATACTGTGAAAGTACGCAAGGCCTCTTGATCCACAGGAACATGGAACCAACCTCTTCAAAATCATCACGTAAACAACAGCATACCACATCATTCCCAATTAGTAAACAAGAAAGACAAACCACATCAAAATAACTAAGGGCACTCAGAGAAGAATCTGATGTGGAACTGAACAAAAAGAAATCTTCAGAAGATTGCTTGGAGTAATACAGGAGATGAGGGAAGCTACACACTAAAGATGATAGAGGGGGTGCCACACACTAAGGATGCAATGATAGAGGAGATAAAGTCCATGTTAGAGGGAATGAAGTCCATGCACCAAAAGATAATACAGGAGTTGACAGAGGAAGCAACAGAAGCTTCACATAAGATCGCTGATCTCACAATAGACTAGAAGAGGGTGACACCTATATTAATGATCTTGAAAACAAGCAGGCTGACAGCCAATGAGAAAGACAATCAAATAAGGTAATAAAGGAGGCAGAAGAAAACCTGAGATCAATGAGTGATGCTATGAAAAGGAA
Source organism: Nesogale talazaci (assembly GCA_004026705.1). Taxonomy (NCBI): domain Eukaryota; kingdom Metazoa; phylum Chordata; class Mammalia; order Afrosoricida; family Tenrecidae; genus Nesogale; species Nesogale talazaci. The sequence continues at coordinate 76,126 of PVJH01000144.1, forward strand.
CAACATCCAGATTACTGGCCTACCAGAACAAGATACAGTGAAGAAGTCAAGAGCTAATTTTTTGGGGGGAGAGGCATCACTGCCCTCTGGTGGTTGGAGTAGGAGGCCTAGCCCCTTGTTCCTGGAGAGCTGCTGCTGGATTTGGGCCAACTCAGTGGGCCGCAGTCCCATGCACAACCACTACGCCACCGAGGCTCAGCCCAATCAAGAGCTAATTTAACCAGGAAATTTCTGGAAGAAAATTTACCCACCCTAATGGAAGAGAACCAGTCACTCATACAGGAAGCAGAGAGAGCACCAAGTAGACTAAATCAAAGGAGAGGTCACCAAGGTATATTATAGTTAAACTATCCAACTCCAAGGAAAAAGAAAAAATCCTAAGAGCAGCAAGAGAAAGGAGGCTGGTCACATACAAGGGCTCCCAGGTAAGAACATGTGCAGACTTATTAACAGAAACTATGAAGAAGAGAAGAGAGTGAACCAACATCTTCCATCATCTGAAAGAAAACAACACCTCCCATATAATGTTTACTCTGCAAAATTATTTATTAAGATAGAAAGATAAGATTATTCCCAGACAAGGAAAAACTTAAAGAATATTCTGTAAGACACCCAACTGTGAGGAAGTTCCTTGCCATCTCACTATGATCAGGAGACCAACACCCACCAAGCACCAACATATAGAACATCATATAGTCCAACCTGATTCAGAAGCCAATGAACCAATACCAATTGCCAAGAAAATATGGCCTCAGGAGGAAAACTTGGCAATAAACACACAAAACTGACAAAAATACGACAGAGAAATAAAAAGGCTTATAGGAAAACACCCAAATCAAAAGTCAAGAGATGTCAGCAATGAGCCCACAGATTGGGATAATAACTCTAAATGCCAATGGCCTTAATTTCATGATTAAAATTAACAGGCTGGCTGACTGGCTTGGAAAACATAATTCATCAATCTGTTTCCTGCAGAAAACACATCTAAAGCTCACAGAAAAGAATAAATTAAGAACAAAAGGCTGGAGGAGGCTATACCAGGCAAATGGTGAATGAAAAAAAAAGCAGGAGTCACACTCCTAATCTCAGATAAAACTGATCACAACCTTTAAGCCATAAAAAGAGATAAGGAGAGGCACTTTATAATACTCAAAGGATCATTTTACCAGGAACCCACGAGCACGATAAACATATGCACCAAATGAGAGACCCACGGAATTTGTCAAACAGTCTATTCATAACATGAGAAAAGATGTTACAGACTCAACAATCATAGTAGGGGACTTTGACACACTACTTTCAGAGAAATGCAGATCTTTTGGGAAAGAAGCTCACCAAATAGACTATAATACTAAATGCCACCATTAAGCAACTACTTCTAATAGACTTATTTAGAGCTTTCTATCCAAATGCAAAAAATTACACATTTTTCTCAAGTCCAGATGGCATATTTTCAAAAATTGACCACATGCTGGAACACAAGTCAAGCCTAAGTAAATTCAAGCACATAGAGATGATTCAGATGTCCTTCTCTGATCATGATGCCATAATGCTGGAGATTAATGATGATGATCAGTAAAACAAGGGCAAATAGTTGGAGGACGAATAATGAATTTCTGCAGCATGAATTGGTACAGACCCAGATTAGACTAGAGATCAAAAAGTTTCTAAAAGTTAATAAGAATGAGAGTACTTTGTATTAATACTTTGGGATATGGTGAAAGCACTCATCAGAGGTAGCCTGATTGCAATAGGAGCATATATGAAAAAGGAAGAGAGACTTATGACAGATACACTCTCACAAACTCTCCAACAACTAGACCAAAGTCAACATAATAATCCCTCCTACAGCAAAAGAAAAGAAATATTAAAGTCAGAGCAGAGTTGAACCACTCGAAAGATAAAAGAACAATGCAGAAGACTAACACAGCAAAAAACTGGTTCTTTGAAAGGGTCAACAAAAACAACTGACTGCTGGCAAACCTAAGTAAAGAAAGGAAAGAGCAAGTGACAATAGACAGGATGAGATATTAAATAGGGATTTCAAGACAGACCCTAATGAGATTAAAAGGCCAATAACAAAGTACTATGAGAGACTGTACTCCAATGAGTACAACAATTTGGAAAACATGGACAAATGCCTAGAAAAACAATCCCTACCTAGACTATTCCAGAGAGAAATTAAGAACCTAAACAAACCCATAACAAGAGAACAAATAGATATGGTTATCAAGAAACTACCAACAAAAAAAGGTTCTGGGCCAAATGGCTTCACTGGAAAATCCTGTAAGACTTTCAGAGAGGAGCTAACAGTGACCCTCCATAAAAGTTTTTCAGAATGTACAAAAGGATGGCAAACTCTGAAATTCATTCTATGAATTCATTATAGATTTGATACTCAAAGAGAGAAGGGATCCCACAGGAATAGAAGCTGTACACCAAGGTCTCAAATGAACACAGATGAAAAATTTTCCACAAGATATTGGACAAAAGCAAACAAAATTATATAAAAACATAATACATCAGGATCAGGAAGGATTCATCCCAGGGTTGCAGGGATGGTTTAACATTCATAAATCCATCAATATTATATAGCACATTGATAAGATAAAGTATAAGAATCACATAATAATATCTATAGATGCAGAGAACATTTGGTAACATCCAGCACCTTTCCTAATTAAGATGCTCAGGAGGATATGAATGGAAATGCAGATTTTCAAGTTAATACTAGCTATCTATGAAAGATTGCCAGCTAAAATCATAGTCAATGGAGAAAAGACTAAATCAATCCCAGTGAAAAGGGAGACTAGACAAGGATGCCCCTTATCCCCACTAATATTCAATATTGTACTGAAAGTTCTAGCTAATAACATAAGACAACATAAGACATCAAAGGTAACCAACTAGGAGATGAGGAGGTGAATTTATCACTATTCGTTGAAGGCATGATTCTGTACATTGAAAATCCCCAAAACTCCACAACTGGAGTACTAACAGCAATTGAGGAATATGGAAGAGTGACCAGATACAAGATTAACAAACAGAAGTTGTTTGTTTTGTTGTATACATGCGACAGGATCATGGAAGAGGGGGAAGGCATTACCATTCAAAGCCAAGAATACATTGAAATATCTAGGGACATATCTAACCAAAAAAACCAAAAGACTTATACAAGGAAAATTACAAAACCCTAATACAGGAAACCAAAAGTGACCTTCACAAATGGAGAAATATCCCATGTGCATGGATTGGGAGACTCAAAGATGTCTATTATACCCAGTGCACATTATAAATTTAATGCTATCCTGATTCAAATAACAAAAACCTTCTTCAGAGAACTGGAAAAATTGACCACCAATTTCATATGGATAGGAAAAAAGCCCAGAATTAGCAGAGATCTTCTCAAGGAGAAGGACGCATATGGAGAGCTCACTTAACCTGACTTTGGCGGTGAGCTCTGGTGGCATAGTGGTTGTGCGCAGGACTGCGGCCCACTGGGTTGGAGGTTCAAATTCAGCAGCGCTCTCCAGGAGCAAGGCTGGGCCACCTACTCCCATCACCAAAGGGCAGTGATGCTCTCCCCCCCCCAAAAAAAAAGACCAACCAAACAAACAAACAAAAAATCTGACTTTGACACCCACTACAAAGCCATAGAGTTCAAAACAGTGTTGTACTAGCATAATAACAGATAAACAAACCAGTGGAAAAGAATAGAAAACCCAGAAATAAAACTGTTAGCATATAGAAAGCTCATTTTTAACAAAGGCCCCCAAAACATCAAGAGGGAGGTAGGCATTATATTTAATAAATGGTGCTGGAAACAATGGTAATCCATAAGTAGAAGAATGAAACAGGATCTCTACCTCACTTTATGCACAAGAACAAACTCAAAGTGGATCATGGACCTAGAAGTAAAACCCTAAGCCATCAGGACCATTAGCAAAAGAATCAGAAAAAAAAATCTAAGAAACTTGACCCTGAAAATACAAAAAACTAACTGCAATAAGGCATGGTACACACATAGGGGAATCTGAAATTAACAAATGGGAATTATTAAGATTAAAACACCTGTGTGCATCAAACAACTTTACCAAGAGGTTAGCTAGGCAATACACAGATAGAGAGAGGATTTTTAGGAAAGCACAACAGAAAAATGGCTTATTATGAAAATCTACAGTACTCTCTTTGCAAAAAGAGGAAAACAGTAACTAGTTGTATGCACTCCATTTTTTTGAATTGCAGTGCAATTCACAATAGCCAAGAGTTGGAAATAATCAAAATTTCCATCAGTAGATGAGTGGTTCAGCAAACTCTGGGACATTCACACAATGGAATACTATGCTTCATTCAAAAGCACTGATGAGCGCATGGAACACATCTTCTCAAGGGAAGAACTGGAGGAAATTATGCTAAGCAAAGTCAGTCAATCACAAAAGGAGAAATATTGCATGAGTCCCCTGAGGTAAATGTAACCAGCACGGTATGTATAAAGAGAAGTCTCTTATATTATAACAGTTGGGTTGAGATTTAGGGAAAGGGAAGAAGGGTGGACAAAACCCAGGGAGTTACATGTTGGGTACAACACAGTAATGGGGGAAGGATGGAGAGGGGAGGGAGGAAAAAGGGGTTCAAAAGTGAAACAATAACCGAAGGAGCAGGGCACTAAGTCACCCAGGGGGAGAGTACTTATCTTGTCTCCACAGAAGCTAGAGTGGGCATGTAGATTCTACCTTGAAAGATTCAACCATGAGCACAGCATGGACACATGGGAGGATGCATGAAAAGAGTGACTTACAGTGTGGGACACAACCAAAGCCAGACTGATGCCCTCCCTGGAAGGAGGTATGGCAGAGAAGAGGTTTGGGGGAAGGGTCAGCAAGCCACCCCCACATGGAGACTGGTGGGCAGGGAGAAAGAGAGCTGGCCTGGTCTCCAGGCTGACCCATGATGCGAAGAGGACAACGCCCCTACAGGAACCTAATGGGTCACAACTGAAGCAGACAGTGATAGGGGACATTTCAGGGGTCACATGGTGGGCAATCAATGTGGTCTGACCCCCCCAAAATGGACCGAATCAAGAAGGAAGCACTCCTGTATGGACAGTTGGGAGGATAGAAAGATGGAACCGACAGTTCCTCAGGGACGTTGGGTAAGGGGGAGGAAAAGGTGGGGCCTGGACAGGCTCAGGAGCAAGGGGAACAATGGGTGGTCCAGAATTGGTGGTGAGCAGTCTGTGGGAGTTCTTGTCGGGCTTAAGCAAGGGTAATGTAACTGAGAGGAAGTGCTGAAACTCAGATGAATGCTGAGCATGATGGTGGGGCAGTGGGAATATAGAAGAAAACCAAGGAAAGAAATAGAAGACAAAGGGCACTTACAGAAGTCTAAACACAGGCATGCACACATGTAAATATAATTATTTATGATAAGGAGGGGATAAATCCAGGTACATATATTTATAGGTTCAGTACTAAGGTAGCAGAGGGACATTGGGCCCTCACCCAGATACTCTCTCAATGCAAGAACACTTTGTTCTATTAAATTGGTATTCCATGATGATCACTGACCCAATATGATCACTAAAGTCTAATGGATGCATAAGCAAATGTGGTGAAAAAAGGTGATGGCTCTCAGCTATCAAAGGATATTGAGTCTGGGGTCTTAAAAGCTTGAAGATAGACAAATGACCATCTAACTGAGAAGTGGCCTAGCCCACATGGAAGAAGCACACCAGCCAGTGTGTCCACGAGGTTTACAAAGGATTAGGTCTCAGGCATCAAACAGAAAAAAAAAAAAAACATATCCTTGTGTGCTCACCTTTCCAAGGTGATCACTGAGGACATGTGGGGGCATGAACAAGAGTGGTAAAGCCTGGCTATCAAAAGATATAGAGATTGGGATCTTAAAGGGTGGAGGGTAAAAAAGCGGCCATCTAACTCAGGAGCAGCAAAGCCCACCATAGAAAAAGCATACCAGTTTGTGCTACCATGAAGTGTTGAAAGAATCAGGTATCAGGCATCGAAGTACAAAAATCATATCAATATGTACCCACCCTCCTGATATGATCACTGAAGACAAACTGGTATAGAGGCAAACACAGTGGAGGAAGCTAATAGTTCCTAGCTACCAAATGATAAAGCATCTGAGGTCTTACAGGGTTGAAGGTAAATAAGCGGCCATTTAGCGAAGAAGCAGCAAAACCCACTTGGAAGAAGCACACCAGCCTGTGTGATCACAAGGGGTCAAAGGGGCAGGCATCAAGCATCAAAGAGCAAGCAACACATCACTACAAATGAGGGGGAGAATAAGGTGAGGACCCAAGACCCTTTTGTGGTCAATTGGACAACCCCTTACAGAAGAGTCATGGGGAGGAGATGGATCAGCAAAGGTCCAGCGAAGTAGCCATGAAATATACAACTTTCCTCTAGTTCTTTTTGTTTTGTTTTGTTTGAGTATCACAGCCCCCTGTTGGGAGTAGGAAACCCAGCCTCACTCCTGGAGAGCTGCTGCTGGATATGAACAACTGGCCCTTTGGACTACAGTCCCACACTCAACCACTGTGCCACTGGGGATCAGCCCTTTCCTCTAGTTCTTAAAGACTTCTCCCTAACTATCATGATCCCAATTCTACCATACAAATTCACCTGGACTAGACGAAGTACACTGGTACAGATGGGAACTGGAAATACGGAGAACCCAGGACAGATGAACCATTAGGACCAATAGGGAGAGTGGAGTTTTGGGATGGGTGGAGGGAAAGTGGTAAGGAGAGGGGGAGTGAATTATAAGGGTCTACATCTGGAGGGTGGACATTGGAGGAGTGGACAAGGGGAGATATCAGGCAGTGTAATATATGACAAAATAATAATAATTCATAAAGTATTGAGGGGTGGCGGGACAGGGGAGGGCGGGGAGGGGATTAGAAGCTGAAATCATGGGCTCAAGTAGAAAAGTAGAGATTTGGAGAAAGATGACGGCAGCAGGCATGCGAAAGTGCTTGGCACTGTATATTTACTTATGTATTGTCATAAGTGATGTATGAACCCCACAATATAATTACTTTTAAAGTACCAAAATGTAAAACTATTGTTTCTCTGAAAATAATCTCCACCTAGGTATACCTGCTTCTGGAGACAGTTTTTCCATCTCTCTAACCTATCCCCCCAAAGTTCTGAACTCTTCAAAACAGCAGTTTGAGCTTTCTCAGGGAAGTCAAATCATGAACTGGCCCCATTTAAACAGTTTGTTTAGATGCTTGCTTGCCAATGGACATCAACAATTGATGGAAACACCCATAAAACATACTCAATCAACACAGTAAATTGTCTTCTGTGTCTTCTTTCTAGGTGAGAATTTGTTGGAACTTTTTCAGAACTTGTTAATCACCTCTTCTTTGGTCATGGAGTGAAAACAACATCAGAGTTTTTTTTTGCCTTTATCTCCCCTTTTATTCAGAAAAATTAAATAAATGTCTCCTGGTCCCCAGTAGATCGAAATTTGACAATAGAAAAAGACTTAATTTTTCTACTAGTTTCTCACTCCATTTGCCTGCATTTGAATCTCCTAATGTTTACAAACCATACATGTCACTGCTTATTTAAAATTAAACCTGCACAAATAAACAGTATTTTCTTTTCTTTTTATTACACTTATTTATTAATTAATCAACTTTGAAAAATAACTATTATTCCTCTGGATTTTTCATTTTTCCTTATCTTTAAACATGCTTACTTTAGACATCCATAAACTCTAATTTATTTCTTTTTCAAACTGTATTTTTCTAGTTTTATCTCACTTTTAAGCCATAGTTCCAAGGAACTACTCTCTTTTCATTGCTAGAGTTCCCTCAGAGGTACGAGTTTATGTAGGGGCTATGCTTTGATTTCACTGTCCCAATACATATCTGGCTTCCAAACAGGCTCCTTGGATATTTTTTCACTTATTCAGATATATTTTCAGATTTCCATATACCTAAAAGGAAAATATAACAAAGAAGATAAAAGTATGAGGTAACGTTCACTGTTTATAGATGTATGGCATACACATTTAAAAAATGCCCATGGAATACTATGCATTAGAAGATTAATTCTCAGGAAAATTGTCGGGATAATCCTGCTTTTTTATGTACTGGTAGGTTCATCCCTGGACTCTCACTTGGAAAAAAAAACACCCCATCTTACTAGAAAGGAATAATGGTAATGTAAAATCCTATAGAATAACTCAGGAACTTGAGGATTCTTAGAGAAGACAAAACTCTGAGAGACTGGAGGAAGGAGTGTGGCATGAGGGACCAGTCAAAGCAACATGAGCTTCCCCTCAAAGCCTTCCTGAAGCTTCTGATTCAGAGACCTTTCACCTGTAACTACCATGTTGGGGGCTCAAGAGGATTCCCACCCTTGCAAATGTTATCTGCTGAAGCACCCTACTCAGACAGGCCTGGAACAGTCGGTCCTGAAACAATCCAGAACTGTGTAGAGGAATCCCTGCTGCCTCAGTTCCAGCAAACTTCTACCTGTCATCTGGAACCCATACAAACTTTAGATTTCCTTTTAAATGTCTCCATAAGCATACAATCTAAAGATCGTATGAAGATGGATACTTTGCTCCATGCATTCAGGCAGTGACTGCATGACTTCCTTTATTGTTAGACTTCTTGTTTTAGAACTCTCTTGCCTTGATAACCTGGTTTTCCTTGGCCCTAGTATAGGGAGGTGAGGGTGAGGGGTGAAGGGTGAATATTGGGTTGCTATTTAAATGAAGATTCAATAATACCTTCGTGACAGTTTACTTTTGTTGCTATGCATAGCATGGTAAGTGATATCTGTGTCTATAATTAATTATATAGAATGCTGCCTTGAATATTTTTAGGATCTAGCCTCAATAGTAGGACCCCAAAGTAGAAAGGTATAGTGAAGGGTTATTTGTAGTGTATGAGGTTGGGGGTCTACTGACTAAACAATTTAGGGATAAGGCATTTCATTGATTTCCTCTATCTGTCTGCTTTAACTCTAAACCTAGCTTGTTTTTTATTTGTATTCTATTTTGTATTTTGCTGCATCATGGTAATAAGAGTTCCAACATCACTAACTGACTTTTCAATAGTGGTACAAACAAATACAAAGAATATCCATTTTATCATTAAAAATTAGACTATATTATTATTAATGAGGGGGAGTACAGATTGGGGACCCAAAGCCCATCAATAGGTGAGATAACATCCTCTTGCAGAAGGGTTACAAGGAGGAGATAAGCCAGTTAAGATACAGGGTAGTAGCAATGAAATATACAACCTTCTTCTAGTTCCCATGCTGCCTCCCACCCACTATCATGACCCCAATTCTACCACATAAATCCAGCTAGACCAGGAGATTTACAGTGAAGTTGGAAACATGGGAAACTTAGGATAGATGATCCATCAAGACTAGTAATAGAAGTGGTAATACCAGGAGGGTGGAGGGATGGAGGAATAGAAAGGGAGAACCAACCTCAGGGATCTACATGTAGCCTCCTCTCTGGTACATAAACAACAGGGAAGCGAGTGTTGGGGCACATTGTACAGTTTACAGTATGAAAAAAATGACAATTTTTAAATTTCTAAGGGTTCAAGGGGAAGGAGGGGAGGAAGGGTAATACAAGGAGCTGATATAGGGGGCCCGGAGGGAGGGAGGATGTTTTGAGAGTGATGATGGCAATGGGTGTGTAAATGTGGTCTGCATACAATTGATGTTGGTATGGATTATGATGGGAGTTGTGTGGGCCCCCAATAAAATGATTCATTAAAAAAAGGGGGGGGAGGAGCTTTTTTTTTTTCTTTTTTAAAGAGGAGCTTATACCAAGGGCTCAAGTGGAAAATGTTTGGAAGTGTATGTGGCAGCATGTGTGCAAATGTGCTTGATGCAAATGATGTACTGAATATTATAGTAGCTGTAAGAGCCCTCAATAAAATTATTTAAAAAAAACCCCAAAAACAGATATGTAATCTTAGAAATAAAATGAGACTATATTCTGAATATCAAATAATTAGGAGAACATATATTTATCTTTAGTTGAAAAATATGAAGTGGTCAAAAATTCTGTCTTGCTTACATCCACAATCAACACTCATGGAAGAAGCAGTGGAGAGATAATAAATGTGATGCATTAGACAAATCCATTGCACAAGACTTCTAATGAAGTAGTGAGACACAAGGAATGTTACTTTGAGGACTGAGGCATGCGTGACCCAAGCTGGGGTGTTCTCCATCACCTGATACGTATGTGAAAGGAGGGAACTGAAAAAAGAAGGTCTTAGAAGAATAGCTGCACCTGAATTGTGGAGTTCACTTCCTAATGGAATAAAAGTCAAAGAATCTGCAGTTACTTTAAGTATGGAAATTGATAGGAACAAGTACGTATACAAAACTAGACAACAAGCCACATGGCTATACATTACAACAATCTTAAAAACATGGATGGCTGCCATGAGGAATGTGGTCAACTTTACAGAGAATAGTAATAATTTTGATTTACATTAAGCTCAGGGTTGATTTATCCCACTATACTTATTCAATCTCTATGCTGACCAGAAAATCAGAGAAATTGGATTATATGAATAAGAATGGGGTAACAGGATTAGAGGAAGGATGGTTAACAACCTGAAATAAGCAGATGAGCACTTTCTTGTTGAAAGTGAGGAGGACTTGAAGAAATTGAATATGAAGATCAAGGACTTTAGCCTTCACTATGGATTACAACTCAATATAAAGAACACATACTCAAAAAAAAATAAAAGAACACATACTCGTGTCATATGTGTTTGAAAGTTGGACAACGAATAAAGAAAGCCAAATAATGCATTTCAATTGTGTTGCTGCTGAAAATATTGCAAGTTACTGCTGAGAAATATTGCAAAGACCATGGACTGTTCAAAGAACAACCATATCTTGTCTTGAAAGAAGTACAAAGAGAATGCTCCCTAGAAGCAGAGTTGGAAAAAGTTTACCCTAATTACTTTGGGGAGGGGTCATCACTGCTTCTGGTGGTCATGGGAGCTAACCAGTGCTGTTCCTGAGAGCAGCTGCTGGATTTGAACCGCCAAGCCCGCGGGCTGCAGTCCCGCACTCAACCACTTATGCCACCGGGACTCAGCCCTACCTTAATTGCTTTGAACATGTTGCCAGGAGAGACTGTTTTCTAGAAAATTACATTCAGCTTGGTAAAGTAAAGGGGTTACATAAAATGAGGAAAACTCTAAACAAAGAGGATTGACAGAGAAGCTCCAACAATGGGCTCAAAATTAAGAACTATTGTGAGGAAAGACACACAGGCAAGGCAGGACAAGGCAGTGTTTGTGTTGTTCTACATCAAGTTGCTGTGAGTTGCAATGGAACTGATGGTAGCAAACTAAACAGCATGCATAATTTAACATCCTTTTTTACTGCTATTTCACACGTGGTAGAGGGAAAAGGAACAACTTGAATGAAAATGATGTGCCTAGGCTATTATCAATACTCTAAAATATTTGACAGAGAACTTGCTTACATTGAAGTCCTGGTAAAGAATCAGAGGGGATTGAGTGGAAAAGCAGCACCATGAGTTCAAACCATTTGTCATGAACAACAATTCTGAGCCAACCTAAGTCCACATTAATCATCAATTTGCTACCCTCTATCTCTAATTCAGAAGAGATTATTTCCAAAACCCAAAATCCATTTGTGCTATCCAAATTTGCTTCTTGTAAATAGAACTTTGTTCTCATCCTATCTCCTGAACCAGTCCAAAATCATCTTGAGTATTTCCTATATATTTCTAACCCCTGTACTACAAAGGTAAGCTGGACAGATTTGGAGAAGCAAGAAGTTATATGCTTATCCCAAAGATAGATGAGGATAAGTGAACTAATTAAAGCATGCATGCATATGCACACACATATACTTAAATTTTGGAAACTTCTTAGATCTTGGACATGAAAGGGAAAAATGTTATATTTCTTTGTCCTTTCATTCTGGCCTGTTAGATAAACTAACAAACTTTATCTGAACTATTATTATAGTCAAGATGACATTAAGAATGTCTACAAATGAACTTAAGAATCTTTGGAGGGTCTTCATGCTGGCGTGCCTACATGAAGGGTAGAGTTGTCAAAAGCAAGTGTCTTATGAAGTTCAACATGGCAGAAGAAGAGGAGTACATGTCTGATTCATTTATTAATGTCCAGGAGGATATCAGCCCAGAATTACTAATGCTAAGACAGATCTGAGAAGCCTGTTGAAATGCAGAAAGAGAATAAGAAGCTAATTTGAAAAACAAGGATGAGAGTTTAAAAGAAGAAAAAGAAAAATGTGATATTGTGTTGGATACTGCCCTAGGTTGTGAAGACAAAGGGTTTTTATCTGCCCCAGAAGATGGGATATTTAAGGCTCTTAGCAAGAGTGGTGATGGTACTGTTGAACCTATTGTGCTCCACATCAAAACAAGGAAAAGTGGCATTGGCCATGAAACATTGCTAACATGAAAAGCAGAGGAAAACAGAAAGCTACAAAAGAAACTTTCACCTGATAAACCAAGACCAAGAAAGAGCTGCAGAAAAGTTTCGAATGTGACTGAAAACTAAGCACAATGAAATGAAGTTAGAAGGAGACCTTAGAAAAAGCCAGGGATCCAGTCAGCAGTTGGATACCCAGGAGAACATTCAGGTCCCCAGGGAAGCATAGTACTGGTTGAAGTCTAAAGAGGAGTGTGAAGATGAGGAAGAAGAAGAAACAGATCAAAGTGAAGATGGATATGAGTGAAGATTTAAGTGTACCGGAAAAGTTACAAATATTAACTAGTTATTTAAGAGAAAAACATCTGTATTGTGTTTGGTGTGGGACAGCCTATGAAGATAAGGAAGACTTTATCTTCAAATTGCTGTGGACTGACTCTGGCAGATCACGACTAAAATAATTCCTAGCACAGAGAAACCTAAAAGATGTTCACGTTTTCTCAAGCAAATAGCATTAGAACTCCCAGGTTTTCGTGTCAGTCTAGAAAGAGGGCCTTTCATAAAAGGTTTCATTCATTGTTGAAATTTATCCTCATGAACTCATTGACATTGAGTCAATGAGTCAATGACATTGAGTCATTGATTCCAATGACTCATTGATTCCAACTCAAAGTGAGCCTCTATTGGGATTTTCAGACTATGTGAGAACAGACCCATTCAATCCGGAGGAACATTGTCTGCAGAAATTAAAGAAAAACCTTTCTCCTGATCTCCACAAATTTACGCTACTTCCCTTAACTGAAAACTATAGGCTATGAACAGGTCTTTGTCTATGAACAAAGTACAGCCTCAGTTCATGCCTCTCTTTGTGGAAGAGTTCACTCCCCTTAACGTAGAGCACATTAGGAGAGATTTGAACTTAGACAGGTGATGCTTCACTCCATATAAACAGGAAGCAGCCAAAAAATGAGAGATCTCTGCTCCTTAGTCCATACATAATTACGGACATGAAGTTTTTCAGAGAGGGCAAGAAACTGAACACAAGCAAAAGTAGAGACCCAGACCAGAAACAGAGGCCGGAGTGGTTCCCTTGTGGGACAAGACTCTACAGCAGAGTCTCTCTATTTTTTTCTATATTCTTTATATATGTATACATTTTCATAATTACAACTTTAGGCAATTTTACAGAGATACTGCCTCATAGATTGAGAAGTGGTGGCATCTTGTGGACTGCATCCTGCTCAAGGACTACATTTCCCAGAACCCTGTGTACCCAAAATCATCTAGTGGAAACAGAGCATTTTTGAAGTTCCCTATGTCTCCACATGCCTATTCTCAGAGAAGTCAATATATCAGTGGCTTTTACTTCTCCTTCCTCGAAGCCTCTAATAAAATTCCACAGTACTACCTCTTAAAATAGAAGAAGAAGAAGAAGAAGAAGAAGAAGAAGAAGAAGAAGAAGAAGAAGAAGAAGAAGGACATAGCCCAGTCTTAAGTAAAATCTACACTTTCAAGGTTTCATTGACATCTCACTTAAAAAATTAATAGATAATGTACATACCTCTTTTCCCAAAGATATCAATGCTGTTGTTATTATTGCTAGGTGACAGGGAGTTAGCTGTGCCCATAGAGAGCTTATGCAGAACACAAAGAGATGTTGCCTGGTTCAGCACTCTACGTTATCAAGCATGATGATGGTCACCAGGGACTGGTCTCCGGACAACATGTCTAAAGTATGTAAGTAGAATCTTGCCATCTTTGCCTCTAAGGAGCAGAATTCTGGCAGTCCTTCTTCCAAGATAGATTTGTTTGCCCAATTGGCATTCTGTGGTACTTTCAATATTCTTCTCCAGCATCACAATTCAAGCAGAGTGTCTTCGTCAGTTACTCATGTTACTGTAGTAAGAAATGCTACTCTCGGTCACCCTTTCAACTATTTAATAATACCACTAAATACACATTCAGTTGTTATATTTTTTACTCAGAATCATAGACACTTCATGTTTTCAAAGTAGACTTGTGCTTCAAGCTTCTTTCCTCAGAGGCACCTCTATATGAATTTGAATCCTTAGTATTTTGGTTAGGAGGCAAATGCAAAGTCACCTGTTTCACAATAAAATCAGTACCTCCTCACCCCCAATCATGCCTTAAACAGAACCTCCCGAAGAACAAACATATCACAGATATTCCTCATTAGAACCTCGCATGACAGTTAAGACAATATTTACTCTGTGTTTGTGTGTTTTCTATGAAAGCTCTGAAGCTTACAGACGGTGATTTTCTATCAACTGTAACTATAAAACGCACCAACAATGTTTGGAAAAAAGGAATGATACAATAATGGAAAATTTTCCTGAACCTTTTATGACTGGTGTAATACTTCTGACATGACTTGAGTGTTTATTATGGGCCAAAGGCTTTACTTCATTATCATTTAATCCACTAATTGATTCTAAAAGGAGGTACTCAGACTTCCCTCAATTTAGAGAAAATGAAGGCTCAGAGATATTTAAGAAATGAGATTTTTTTCAACCTAAACATCTAATAATTATAAAATCAGACTTTTTTTGGGGGGGGCATCACTGCCCTGGTGGTGGGAGTAGGACGCCCAGCCTTTGCTCCTGTGAGCGGGAATTGAACCCCCATCCCAGTGGGCCGCAGTGCCGTGCACAACCACTACGCCAGTGGGGCTCAGCCCAAAATCAGAATTTTAACATCAAAATTATACCTTTAATTTCTGTACTGTACTATCAGTTCACCATGGCATTGTGCTAGGCTGCATTGACCCGAGAAACAAATCCAGTGACAATCATATATGGATAATGAAAAGCCTTATATTTAAAAGTAATTTGATATGGTTTCCGGCAGTCGCGCGCTCTTTTCTCAGGATGGTAGTGGCCGTGCAGCGTGGCCGTTACTCCGAGGAGAGATCCGTCGGTGCCGAGGTACAAAAATGCAGAGCAATAAAACCTTTAACTTAGAGAAGCAAAACCATACTCTATGGAAGCATCATCAGCGCCACCACCAGCAGCAATCCCTACCCCGCCAGTAGCGGCAACTGGGCAACAGGCCAGTAGCCAAAATGAAGGCTTGACTATTGACCTGAAGAATTTTAGAAAGCCAGGAGAGAAGAAATGAGGAAACGATTTGAAAAATATGGGAAGGCTGGCGAAGTCTTCCTTCATAAGGATAAAGGCTTTGGCTTTATCCGCTTAGAAACAAGAACTCTAGCGGTGATTGCCAAGGTGGAGCTGGACAACATGCCACTCTGTGGAAAGCAGCTGCGTGTGCGCTTTGCCTCCCATAGTGCTTCCCTTACAGTCCGAAACCTTCCTCAGTATGTGTCCAACGAACTGCTGGAGGAGACCTTCTCTGTGTTTGGCCAAGTAGAGAGGGCTGTAGTCATTGTGGATGATCGAGACAGGCCTTCCGGAAAAGGCCTTGTTGAATTCTCAGGGAAGCCAGCTGCTCGAAAAGCTCTAGACAGATGCAGTGAATCACATTTCCTCGACTTGTGACTGTGGAGCCCATGGACCAGCTAGATGATGAAGAGGGACTTCCGGAGAAGGTGGCTATAAAGAACCAGCAGTTTCACAAGGAACCAGAGCAGCCACCCAGATTCGCACAACCTGGCTCCTTTGAGTATGAATATGCCATGCGCTGGAAGGCACTAATTGAGATGGAAAAGCAGCAGCAGGACCAAGGACCGTAACAGTAAAGAAGCTCGAGAGAAGCTGGAATGGGAATGGAGGCTGCTCGCCATGAGCACCAGGTCATGCTAATGAGGCAGGACTTAATGAGGCACCAAGAAGAACTTCCTCAGATGGAAGAGCTGCACGACCAAGAGGAGCAAAAGGGAAAGCAACTGGCGCTCAGGCAGGAGGAGGAGCGCAGGCGCCGTGAGGAAGAGATGCGTCGGCAATAGGAAGAAATGATGCGACGACAGCAGGAAGGACTCAAGGGAACCTTTCCTGAGGCGAGAGAGCAAGAGATGCGGATGGGACAGATGGCTATGGGAGGTGCTATGGGCATAAACAATAGAGGTGCCATGTCTCCTGCTCCTGTTCCAGCTGGTACCCCAGCTCCTCCAGGACCTGCCACTATGAGGCCGGATGGAACCTTAGGATTGACCCCACCTACAACTGAGCGTTTTGGCCAAGCTGCTGCAATGGAAGGAATTGGACCAATGGGTGGAGCCCCTCCTGCGTTTAATCGTGCAGCTCCTGGAGCTGAATTTGCTCCAAACAAGTGCCGTCGATACTAATAAATTTGTGGTCTACTTCTCCAAAACCCGTCAACTAGCCAGAATTCTACTCTGGAAGAGTGTTAGGGATTCCTCCCTGCAGTTAGGTCCTTTTTGCCTGTTCTACTCTAGGGAGTACGCTGGAGGCAGAGGGCAAGGGAGGGGTAGTATTTAACAAATCAGTTATGTGTGGTATATTATTTTTTTAAATCATTTTATTGAGGGCTCATACAACTATTATTTCAATTCATACACACATCCATTGTATGCATTATTTAACAAGTCAATTCAGTTCCATGTGGTGCATTCCTGATGGATGTTAAGGGCCTGGAAGAAATCATAGCAAAAAAAATGGGTCCAGTTAGCACCCTAATGATCTTGATCATTCCGTTTTTGCTTTGTTGTTTTTTTTCATTATCATTCTTCCATCTCCCAAGACACTGCCACATATACCCCAAAAAAACATCCCTCACTGACCTTAGCTCCATTGCTCAATTCACTCCTAGGTCAGAGTTCAAGCAAATGTCCAGGGGTTACTGACAACATACATACATAAGGTTCTGTTATATTCTATATATTACCCCATCATGTCCTACTGGAGGCATTTTCTCTTATAGATTTTCATTTTAGTACATCTTTTTTGAAATGTGTAAACTTGCCTCTATCTTTTTCTTGGATGAGGACAAATCAGAAATGTCCCTTTTGTGTCTTACAATATTGCTATTCACAGCTTTTTTGGATAGACCTACTACAGTCTTGGGAACAGGGTTGCTGTGTCTTGAAGGTCTGACGGTAGCTCATAGCTTTGTCTGTCTTAGGTAGTTATGCTGTGAATTTTTTATTGTTATACCATGTTTGATTTTTTCCCTGGTACATTTAATTTGGAGTTCCCTGAGAAATGGAACAAAAATGCAGCATCAGCTTATTAAAATGCATTTTAAGCCTTTAAAAAAAGTAACTTGATATTAAGAAACATTTTAGGCCAATTCTGATCAAGTCCCTGGTCCAGTATTGGCTCATAAGTCCAATACTAGCCCATAAATACTTTTTCAGACTCAAAGAGCATATTCAATGCTGCCAAATGCAGGAAGATCAGAGGCTGTTGGCTGAAAAGTCTTGTGGATCCAATGACAGTGAAAACATCTCAGTGCCCGGGTGTGACTCCATCCACTCTGAGTGTGACTCTTCAGTAGGAAGGTGAGGTGGGGGGAGGGATTCCTTGCAGGTCTTAAAATCATAGCAAGTCTCCCTGGCTTATCAAGAAGAAGAAGGCAGAAAGAGAGCTGAAGTTCCCTGACACCTCATGAGAAGACCACACCCACAAGGAGGCATCAGCAGCCTGTGACCTGATGGACCTCCTAGACTCCATCCCTACAATTATCAACTTGACATTAAAGTATGCAATCACCACAGGCACAGAATATAGAAATATGTTTTCTCTCACATATGAACACTTTCTGTTTTATCAATGTACTTTTTTTTACAACAAATGGGGCTTAGTTTTTTATTAAATGTCCAGTATTATTTGGCAGAGTCTTTCTAAGATTTGATTTTACCTAGCACTAAATAATTGGGATAAACAACAGATTTCAGGTCCAGTCCAATGTGGGGCCTTTGTAGAGATCTAGGTCCATGATAGTTTCCCTGAGAAAGCAAAATGCTGGTGACTGTAGAAGCAGGGCAAGAAGGAAGGTCAGTAGAAGAATAATGTGCTCCCAACCTTTTGAACTCTTGGTTCTTGCTCGCCTTTCTCCCTATTACAAAGCATGAACTCAGCCATTTGCTGAGACCCTGATTCACACTGTATGCTGGGTGCTATGCCAGTCAGGAATACGAAGCTCAGAAAGGTTTCTGGGATGTCAGTGTCAAGTTCTACTGCTGAAGCAGCAGGCTCATTTCCAGTCAAGAGGCAAAGTGGGAACAATTTTTTAAATAGTGATTCTTTATACTTGTCTATTGCTTTGCAGTTTACAAAGTGCAACCATAATGTAAGTTGTCACATTTTTCACTACAATATGTTTAAACAATCTCACACTTATGGCATTCATTTAATAGATGATGAAGCTATTGCTTTGAAGTGGTAAATATGGACAAGGTCACACAGCTTATGACTCCAGGGACAGGTGAGAGTCTAGAAATCCTGATGCTGCTGGCTTCAGTTGCAGAGGGAAGGAGAAGCTACTCCAGACTGTCTGATTTACAACTTAGAGAAACACACTTGAAAAGAAACAATGCCACTCAAGCTCCTACCTGTGGATCTCCTTGCTTATGCTAATTTGTCAAACACTTTTAATTACCATCACCCTGTGATAATCTCCCAAGTAGCTACATTTTCATGTTTATATGACATGCTTTTGGGAATTCTCCTGTGAGATAGGAAACCTAATCTTTGATAGAAAGATAAATTGCACAAATGTACACAGTTGGTGAGAGAGCCGGCAAGGAGGGCGAGGGAGCAAGAAGCATGCTGTAAGTCTGGCAGGAGAAAGTCATTGATAGCAATGGTGCTTTTCTTGTTGCGTGAGGTTCTTGAAGTATAAATGCTAGTCCGCTCTAGTTAGTGTTCCTTCTAAGAGTGAAATAGTGTCTGGTTCTCTTGCTTAGGATTGAATATCCAATATTGTTAATTGTATCATTAATAACCTGTGTGTTAATAATCGGTTTCATTAATAACTGATGAGTATGAATAAACTTAATTACTCAATATAATCTGTTCAGAATTAACATGCAATTTATATATAAAGTATAATTCCAAGGAGCCACAAGATTCGTCCGCCAATCTTTTCATAGTTTCGTGGCATCTGATCTGCAAACAAAGCCTCCATCATGCAGATGCTTTATAGTTTATTAAGTAATTTCCACTCAAACTGTGATCTCTATAAGAAGCTAGTGAAGGCAGAGAGCAGTGTTTCTGCTCTTATTTTATGGAGACCAAAATAGAAGCAGACAGTCAGAATGGCTTGACAGTACTCACAGGAGTTATGTGGCAGTGAGGGGGCTTAAACTTACACAGTCGGATGCCTGGGTCATGGGCCCATTACAACACATAATGAATCTAGTGGATAGGGAACACACACATGCACATACACACTACTACTACTGCTACTACTACTACTACTACTACATAGACATACAACATTAGTTCATAACCACAACAGTTGCGCATCTCCAGAGATCAGACTCAGGATATAAAACAGTTAATTCTGCAATCACCAAAATGGTGTAGAATAAACATGGGTTATGTAGAAATAGAGAGAAAAGATGACTGGACTGGATCAAGTTGGACTAAATGTTCACAGAAAGGCTTGTCCTGATGACTGAACTTGAAATGACACGTGAACGATTGACATCATTTGGATGAAGGACAGAGGACAGAAAGCAAAGCATTCCAGGAAAACTAGGTTGTAGATGATCTTTTGCTGTGTCCCAGTAAACTCTTTAGAACAACTTTCTGATTCCCACCCCAAGTGAATACTAGATCATTTTACAGTCTGCTTTTAATTCTATCACATCAATGAAAAACATAAAACTCCAACCTTATGAAGAAAATGCTGAATTTGCCTGTACACCCTTATTTTTAATCTCACAAAAGGACTTGATTCCAATTTTGGCAATAGTTTTATTTATGGACTCATGGACTGAGGTGTTAGTCTGGGTAGACTAGAGATTTATATACAAGAGCAATTTAACATTAAGAAAGCATCCCAGCCCAGTCCAGATCAAGTCCATAAATCCGATAGTAGCCCATATGTCTGACAGTAATCTACAAAGCCCTCTTCAGACTCATGAAACACATACAGTGTTGCTGAGTGTAGAACCTCACAGGCCAGTGGGTAGAAAATCTTTGGATCCAGTGGCTTTTGAAACATCTCAGTGCTGGCAGGGGTCTCTGCCTGGCTTCACCAGCACCCAGGGCTGCATCAAGGTGTGCCCATGAGTCTTGTCAGCTGCAATGTCTCCCAGGGAAGTCAGTCTTGCCAGTAGAGAGTCTCCAAGGGAGTAAACTGAGAGAGACAGTGTCTCCTGCTTCTAAGAAGAAAGTACCAGATCGCCCAGAATGCTCAGGAGAACGCCATGCCCACACAGAAGCCTAATTGCCTTGATCTGATCAACAGACTAGACACTCCTCCAACACTATCAATCCTCAAATTGACAAACAATTATATATATATACCACAACTGAGATGAGAACTTCTGTCCTCATGAAATCTTAATCCTAAATTTACTGAGAAATAGAGTGCCAAGTTTTATTCTAATCTTCCCGAAACACCAAATTGTGGCAGAAAATATTTTTACACTAAGTTCATATTCATCAAGCTTTCCTCAGGTTTTCATGATATCCAACACACTCAAAATATTTATAGTATTTTGTATAAAGATTCTAGAACATATTTAAAGCATAAGCTTTGGATGATAAAAAGCAATTATGTGTAGATACATGTGTCTTGTACACAAAGTTCCACACTTGTGCCATCATCAGAGGTTCCTATCAGAACTGTTTTCTGCTTAGGGCATATTTATTTTATATTCTACTGTGAGGTCAGTTAGTGTTTGGTGGCAGAGTGATTAAAGAACTACTAACCTAATCATTAGTGGTTCAAATCCCACAGCGGCTCCATTGAGGAACAATGTGACAGTCTCCTTCCTTGAGGATGGCAACCTTGTAAAATCTATCTCGCTGCCATGGAATCAATTTTGACTAATTAAAATCACTGACTGACTGACTGACTCACTCACATTTGTTTTTCGCTCATAGTGAAGCAAATTATATATATATATATATATCACAATTGAGATGAGAACTTCTGTCCTCTTGAAATCCAAATCCTAAATTTACTGAGAAATAGAATGCCAAGCTTTATTCTAATCTCGAAACACCCACACACCATAAGACAGGGCAGAACCACCCCTGTGAGTTTCAGAGACTATAGTTCTTTTTTTTAAATCCTTTTATTTGGGGCTCCCACATCTCAGTGATTAATAATTTAAATTTTATCTGCACAATTAAGTGCTCTAGAATCCCACACTTTTGAAAGGTTATTCATAATTTCTTAAAATTCAGTATTGGTTAATGCATTTGCATAGTCAATAGGACACAAGCATCTTTCTGATATTTTCTGTTTTTACAAATGTTCCATCTTATATCAGCAATGATATCTATCATTTGAAATTTTTCTGAATCAGATTTAAACTTCTGTCATATCCTTGAAAATATATTGCTGTAACAAATTAGATTCTGGGAGTTTTATTTTTGTCTTATGTTAATGATATAATTAGACAATTTCCAAATTCTATCAGATCCTCTGAGGAATAGGGACAAATATCAGTCTGTTCAAGTGGATTGGATAGGAGAGCATCTCTCAGATTTCTTCATTTCCAGTAGCACATCTATTTATTGAACTCTTTCAGTTAGTATTCTTGGAGCCTTATTTTTTGCTAATCCCTTTGATGTACCATGGACTTCTTCCTTCAGTCTGTCTCCTCTTGACCCTATGCTAGCTCTGGAGAGAATTGCAAGCAAATTATTAATGATTATATGTAATCGATTATTTTTGGTTCAGTGTCTATTTATTCCTTCACTCTGTATTTGGTAATTCCTACCTTACTCCTTACTTTGTCCAAATAATGCTTCAATAATATTGTAACTACAGGATGAAGGTTTTCCTTCAATTCTTTCTTTTGTGAAATGTTTAGCATGTCCTCCCCTTTACTTACTTTAAATCTTTGCATATTTCATGATAATTTTTTGCTGTACTTTTGAATTGGATCTTGAAATTTTCTATACAGCAATTTTAACTCATGACTTCTTCCATTAGCTTTAGCTATTTTACATTCAGAGTCTCTTCCTGTATCCACAGGTCTTTTCTTTCTTTCTCATCCTTTTAATGTCCTTCTGCTTTCTTCATGTATAACACTCTTAGGTCATCTCACAGCCCTCGGTTCTTCTTTTATTAATATTTAACCATCACATTTCTTGATTATACCCAACTTCCTTCAATGGTCACACTTCAAACAATTATTTTCAGGACAATAACTGCTCTTGTGACTCTTTTTGTGATACATCTTATTCCACCCAACATCATCAGTGCTGTCAGTTCCAACTAACAACAGCCCTGTGTACTGCATACCAAATGACCACCCCATCCACATCATCTTCCCCACTGCTAGTTTGAGCTCACTGTTGCAGCCATGGCATCCGTGTATCTTGTTGAAGGATTTCCTCTTTTTCTCTGTCCCTCTACTTTACCAGGCACGGGGTTCTTTTCCAAGGGACTCTTCTCCTCCTGATACCATGCCTCAAAATCTCCCTATTTTTATTTCTAAAGAGCATTCTGGATCTATTTCTTCCAGGACTTATTTATTTGTTCATTTGGAAGTTTATGGTACTTTAATTTTTTTTGCCTGCACCATAACTCAATGCAGTGCAATACATTCTTTGATTTGTTGATTGCTCTTTCAATGAGCATTGATTGTACATCCAAGAAAGACCATATCCTTGATAATTTCAATCCTTTCTCCAGTTGTCATATTACCTATTTATCCAAGTGGGAGGATTTTCATTTTCTTTATACTGATCTATAATTCCTACTGAAGGCTGACATCCTTGATCCTCATCAGCTAGTCCTTCAGGTTGGCCTCAATCTCAGCCAAGATTATGCTCAATAGCATGCAAAAATCTGATTGATCTTTTTATATTAATCTTGTATCCTGCTATATTCTTATTTCCTGCAAAATCTCTTATTTCCCCCCAGGTTTTATGTTGTGTCCTTAATAGTATAACTGTTAAGTTTGGAAGGACTTCTGGGTCATATGAGCGTAGTTGTCTTTAACAAATAGTGTTGGCTGTGGGTGCTTTTAAATCACATGGCTGATGTTCAGAAGTCTGCCTGGAAGATTCTAACCCACAAAGCTACCAAATCTCATGAAATCAATGGTGTCAGACCAAAACTCAGATCTCAAGAACTGGAAGCTAAGCAGAGGCAAGCCAATCAACTCCAGGAACCAAGCCAGAAGAACAAAATGGCCAAAAGTCAAAGCAAGTCTTCTCACATTTCTATATTTGACTATCTTGCAGAGAGGGATTGATAAGTCATATAGTAACTAATGTTCAAAAATTGAGAGAATGCCAGGCTGTTCCAGAGTGATCAAAATTTTGTAATCCACCCTAGCACCAATTAAAGTTTCTAATTTAGCCATCTGTTTTCCCGAACTTATTATTATTTAGCATTCAGCTTTCAGTGAGTCAACTGAATGTGTGGTACACTGATGCTGCTGTTGAGTATGGAGTGGACTGCTGTCTGTAAGGTCAGTGATCCAAACCCATCAGGTGCTTCATAGGAGAAAAGATAAGGCTCTTTATTTCTGCAGAGTACCAGTCTTGGAAACTCTTTATAAGGCATGATCCAGAATAGACTGGATAGAGTAGGCGTTTTTTCTTTTTCTTTTTGTTGTGCATGCTTATGAAATATATGCAGAAAAGACAAAAATAAATCTTAAAAGATACTCTGAACCTTGCCCCTGAACATAGAATGACTAAAGAAAGTAGGAGAAATGATAAAGCAAATCTGAAACAAAAAGATCTTCAATGGAAATTACAGAAAGCAAAATAAATAGTGGATGAATTGTACAAAGAACCGGAGTTAGAAAAACAAAAGGAGATAGTAGACTTGACACTTCTCAAGCTGAGTGGCTGAAGAAAAATGCCAAGCCTCAAGTTGCAATATTGAATTTTACTACACAAGAGCATTAAAACATGGAAGGAATATGCATAGGCACTGCCCCAAAGTAATGATTTGATATTCAGCTCACTCAGGAAGTAGCAAAAACTGAGAGTATTGAAGCAAGAAGCTTCACTGAAGATACGGAGGAAGTACATGGATAAGACACATTTTGAGATATTTTAACAAATGGATACAATGCTGAACACTCTGATTTATTTCTGCCAAGTAATTTGGAAGGATATTTCATATAACCCAAAGATATATCTGTGTTTATGCCTGTGCTAGTCCAGGTGGACAAGAGCAAGAAATACAGAGACACTCATGTGTGTAGGAAAGAGCTTTGTGATGGTCATGTACTTGATGTCAATTTCATGACTGGGATGTAGGGGTGGAGTCTAGCCTGTCAATCTGGAGATAGCCATTAAGTAGCCAATGAGGTCTCCGTGTGGGCATGGCTTTCTCCTGAGAATTCTGGATGTTACTTCCCTTATGGAAGTTACTTCCCTTATGGAGATTAGGGACCATTTTTCCCAGTTATTGGGAGTCACTCAACAGACAAGACAAGAAGGCAGTGTCCGAGGAACCGGAATATCTGAAGGAGAAGGCACATGGCCTTATCTGGATGGACCCAGATCTCTGAAGCTGGAAAAGCCACAGAGAGGTCCCTGACAGCGCTGAGATGTTTCTGTCACCAATGGATACTACTGATGGACCCTGAGCCCTGGAAATGAGGAGACATGTGGGGACCCCTGCCAGAGCCGGGACCCTGAACCCACTGGTCTATGACTTTGTGAGTTGGAAGGAGACTTTTTACACTGATATCAAACATGTGGGATAATATCAAAGTTATACTTTGGACTGGACTGGGTTGGAATGCTTTCTCAAGGTTCCATTCCTCTTATATATAAACCTTTCCCTAATATGGATATAGTCTACCCAGATGAGCACAGTTTTTTTTTCACCAGTGATTTCATTGTGGGCTCTTACAGCTATTATAACATTCAATACATCATTTATATCAAGCACATTTATACGCATGCTGCCATATTCATTTACAAATATTTTCTACTGGAGCCCCTGGCTCCTGATATAAGCTCCCCTTTCTCCCTCCTTTTTTTAATAAATCATTTTTATTGGGGCCTCATACAACTCATATCAAGATACATACATATATCCATTGTATGCAGGCCACAATCACACAATTTTTGCCATCATCACTCTCAAAACATCCTCCCTCCACTTAGGCCTCCAGTACCAGCTCCAAAAAACCATCCTACCCCAGTACTGATCAAGTCCATAAGTCTGATACTAATCCATATATTGCTACCAGTCCACAAATTCCTTTTTAGACTCACATAATAGATGCAATCATGCTGAGTGTAGGAAGATCACAAGCCAGTGGGGGTAAAGGTTTAGGGATCCAATGGTGGGTGGAAGATTCTTTGCGCAGGTATGGGACTCCAAGTGGTTCCTCCACGTCCAATGCTCTGACTGCCTTCAACATAGCTCCATGTGACTTGTCAAAAGGAAGGTCTCAAAGGGAGACAAACAGAGAGAGGGTGTTCTCCCTTCAAGGAGGGAGACAGCAGTTCCCAAGATACTCAGAAGGCCATGCCCACACAGAGGCCTCATTGACTATGGCCTGATTGATAGTCTGGACTCCATTCCTTTGCAAGTTGACAGATTATGTAACCACTACATGCCCATTCAAGAGAAATGTGATTTAATATGATTCATAAATTACTTAACAATATAAAAAATGTCACATAGAGGTACAATTTGGCTGTGGATAATTTAAAAACTGCATAGGAGTATACCAGTAGAGCACTGTCAAAATGTGAGTTAAATAAGAAGATGTGAACTGAAGGTTATAATTGTTGATGTCTGATCAATTTTCCTTGATAACTGATGGATTTAAATTCTTGCTATTGTCTTTTGAAGCACTTTTTAAAATTTTTTGAAGAGGTACAGTACATCTATTTTTATTCTTTTTCATTTGATGGTTTGTGGTCATAGTTAAGCTATAGTTAAATTGAACATCATGAAGATTCATATCTTTGCTCTTAAAATTTTCAAAATTGAAGTTCTTCCCCAGTGAATTATGAGCCTTTTTGAGTTAAAAAAGAAAGAAACTAAAAAAAAAAAAAAGAAAGAAAGAAACTACAATAGGCAATGCTATTTCAATTCCCATGTTTGTAATAGAGATCCAGTTTTTTCAGAACCATTTGCTAAAGATTCTTTTTGATTGAATCATCTTGGTACCATGTTAAAAATTAATTGAACGTAAATGAAGGTCTATTTCTAGACACTCAGCCATTTTTTGTTTTTGCTTTTTATCCTTTTTATTGAAAGCTCTTACAGATATCATAACATTCCATAGTTCAATCACATCTAGCAATATTGTAAATTTGCTACCACGATCAGTTTCAAAATATTTTTCTTCTTCTTGAACTCCTTGATTCCCCTTTATCCTTTCTTTCCCTTCTCAAAGAACCCATATTTATGTATTTATTGTTGCATCTTACACAATACAATATATCTTTCACACACAATTCTGATGCTCGCTCCCCTACATTGGGGTTATAAAATCATCAGGGCTATCAGCAACTAATTTCCCCCACCCTCACTTCCTGTTCCCTCAGAGAACCATTGCTCCTGTTACTGTTTCTGAAGGGTTATCTAACTTGGCTTTCATGCATCCAATAATCTTATTTATACAAACAAACACATGCATTTCTAACACTATTAATGTGGAAAAACAAATAAAAACATAATAGAAAGGGGAGGAAATATTAAAGAACTAGAAAATAGTTACATGTTTCATAAGTGCAAGACCACACACTGGGTTTATCGTACCTTCTCTGTGGGCCTTCTGAGAGGGACTGTCCAATCAACCTGCTTGTCGGTTTTGCATATCCATTACATCCCCATCCCTTCACATTACTTTTTTTTGCTAGTTCTTGAACTTCTGATGCCTTTTTCCCATCAGTCAAGATCTCATGATCACATTGGTTGGTGTGCTTCTTCTGTGTGGCTTTGTGGTTTCCCTGCTACATGGATGCTTGCTTGAAATAAGCCTTCAAGTCCTCAACCAATATATCTTTTCATAGCTTGGCACCATTCTTCACCACATTTGCTTATGCACCCATTTTGTCTTCGGTGATCATGTGTCAGGAGATTGAGTAGGCACTCAGTTATTAATTGAACGAAATGTTCTACCTAAGGTAGAACCAAATTTTCTTGAGTAGTGTATATTTGTAATAAGCTTTGAAATTGTGAAGTGAGAGTTACTTAGCTTTATTATTTTTTAAGAATTTATAATATTTACTATTCCTCTACTGTATGACTTTAAGAATCATTTTATTGGAGACTCTTATCACAGTCCGTCCATCCATCCATTGTATTAAGTACATTTGCACATTTTCTTTCTATTTGAGCCCTTGGTATCAGCTCCTCATTTCCCCCCTTCCTCCCTCCCTCCTTCCCTCATGAACATTTCATAATTTGCAATTATTATTTTTCATGTCTTTCACTGTCTGACGTCTCCTTCAAAATCTATTTTTGGTTATTTTATCGCTATAAAATTTTAGGAGCAAGTTAGCAATTTCACACACAAAGCTGAAATTGCATTAGATTTGTAGATCAATTTGGAGAGTATTGTCTTCTAGATTATAAAGCATTCTAATTTGTATTTGGCTGGGTTGTCTAGAGAAACAAACCTGCGACCCTCATCTATGTTCCAAAAAGAACTTTATATCAAGAAATAACTTTACATCAAGAAGGCACATGAGCCATGTCCAAATCAAGTCCATCCATTGGATGTTAGCTAGGGCTCTTTTCTGACTCATTTAGTTGCAGGTGATGACATCCAAAGGTGAAGAAGGAGTATGGGGAATGAGCGGGGTGGGTGGGAGCAGAGTCACATGAATCCAGGATGGATGCAAACATGAGAGTGTGCTGACAGCCCTCAGGGTTGGGCAGGCCACATAAGGTTGCATTTGGAGATCAATAGAGACATAGGGGCAGAGAGAAAAATAACCAAATTCTCCCTTTTAAAAAGGTCACACCACAAGAAGGCATAATCAGTCTTTGGTTTGATTGACAGTTTAGACTCTAATCCTACACTTTCATACAAATTCAAGTTGATAAAATCTAATGTTGTCTGGGAGGGTATGAAGGGTAGGTTTGTTATACCAAGATGGCCACAGAAGATTGGTGGGTCTGTTGTGACGGCACGGCCAATGAACACAAGGGATGAATTGAAGGGCAGAGATAGGAAGGGCTCAGCGAGTCCCGTCCTCTTTCTTGCTTTCAGATCTTCAGACCAGAGAGCTGCATGGTTCGTTCTGTGTCTCGACTTCCAAACAATACGATCCGTGGGACACCAAATCATGGACTGTGGAGCTGTGAGTTGAGGTTCCTTCAAGCCCTACTTTGCCACGCTCCTGGGATATACATCTCTTGAGCTGGGGGCTGTTGGACTCTGTCATCTGGCTGACTGTTGGCGACCTGTTCTGCTGTTTGCTGCCTGTGACAGATAGCCTGGATTGCTCGACAAAGGACTACTCAGCGGCCCTCAAGACTTGAAGGACTGCCAGTCTTCTAGCTACCACATGCAAGTGAGTTGCACCAAGTAATCTGTACAGCTTTATAGTTAACTGTTTCTTTCTTATCTTATATACCTTTCTCTATATATAAATTTATAAAAAAGAATTACTAGTGTCCTGATTTTATTTCTCTAAGAGAACCCTGCCTGACACAGAGGGCCAAGTGGAAACCCAAAACCCATCTGTCAGCAATTGGACATCCCCTCACAGAAGGGTCACAAGGAAGAAACAAGCTAGCCAGAGTGCAGCATCTGACTGATGAAACACACAACTTTCCTCTAATTCTTCAATGCTTCCTCACCCCCAGTATCATGACCCCAATCTTACCTTACAAATCTGGCTAGACCAGAGCATGTACGCTGATACAGATAGGAGCACACAAAACAGGGAATCTAAGACAGATGGATCCCTCAAGACCAACAATGAGAATAGCAATACCAGGAGAGTAAGGGGAAGGTGAGGTGGTCGAGCAGGAACCAGTCACAACAATCTTCATATTAACCCTACACACCCTCCCTGCACATATCCAGGTGGATGAACAACAGAAAAGTGGGTGAAGGGAGACAGTGGTCAGCATAAGACATGAAAAAATTAATGGCATAAATTATCAAAGGTTCATGAAGGAGGGAGGCTGGGAGAGGGAGGGGGAAAATGAGCACTCAACTAGAAAGAAAATTTTGAAAATGATGATTGCCACATATGTACAAATGTGCTTGATACAATGGATGTATGTATAGATTGTGATAAGAGCTGTATGAGCCCCCAATAAAATGAGTTTTAAAAAATCTAATTACCATTAAATCCATGAATATGGAATATATTTATATAAATCTTCTTTAATTTCTCTCCTTTATGCTTTTTAATTCAGAGAGTACATGTTTTATCCCTCTTTTATTAAACTTGTTCCTAAACATTTGATTCTTTTTGAGGGTTTTATGATTATTTCCTTGTTTCATTTTTCTGTTGATCATTTTTAATGTATTAAAATAAAATTGAGTTTTCAATATTCTCTGTCCTGCAGAATTCTTGAGTTCACTTTCTAGTTCAAAATGTGCTTATTAGACTTTGCATTTCATCTACAATCATCCAATCTGGGCTTTTGTTTCCTTTTTCTTATTATTGGTGAAATATCATTTTAGCAGCAAGAGAAATTTCCACATTTTTGTTGTGGCAAAAAAGTCCTATCACCCTCAAGTATGATGTTAAATGTGAGTCCCATATGCAACCTTTGTAAAGTTGAGAATTTTCTTTCCTATCTATAGATTGTTAAAAATCTTTATTATAAAAATATATTGGACATCATCAAATTCTTTTCTTGAATTGATATATCATAAGAAGTTTTCTCATTTTATTAATATTGAATTTTAATAATTTACCATAAAACGTTTTCCATTTCAATCATCTCCACATATATAGTTCAGTGATATTAATTATGATCATGTGATTCAAAAATAAACATTTTATTTAAAAGCAGGAATTTGTAAGTAACATTTCTTAGCCATTCCTGATTTTTCCTAAGATTTTCAGATTTTTTCACTAACCACTGGTGTTCACTAACCACTGTTTATTTTTCTTTCCCCTCCTTCTTAGCTCTATACACATGCCTATTGTAGACATGTCCTGTAAATTAGATGATACAATATTTTTCATAAATCATTGACTTATTTCACTTCATAAAATTGTTTCTTATCTATGCTGTGTCATATATGTGGATTTTATCTTCATGATTGAGTAATCTTACATTTATGGATGCACCAAATTTTGTCTGTTTATTAATTTACTAATAGTAATTTATGCTATATCCATCTTTTGGTTACTGCAACTAGAACTATAATGCACATCTTTGTGTAAGCACCTGTTTGAATATTCTTGCTTTCAGTTATTTGGGTATATACCTAGGACTTAAATTGTAGGAGTATATGTAGGAGTATATTTCAAGAAACAATCAAATTATTTTCCCCAGCTGCTGTAATATTTAAGATCCCACCAGCAATGAATGAATGTTCCAATCTTTCCATATCTTTTTCAACACCTGCTATTTTCTGTTGCTGTGGTATTTAATCATAAATGTTTGATTGGATTTATTTTGATTTGCATTTAACTTACAACTAATGATGTTGAACATCTTTTGATATTTATAGGCCACTAGAATTTATTATTTGGAGAAATTTCCATTGGTTTATTTTGCCCATTATTTAATTGTGCTATTTTTCTTTAAACTGAAAGCATTAGTAACAAAAGGAAAAGAAAAACAGATAAATTAGGTTCATCAAAATTAAAACAGTAAACATAATAAAGGGGTAACGTAAAAATTGGCAGAAATTTTGAAAAACATATATTGTATTAATATTCAGAATATATAAGTAACTTTTAAACATTGGTTGCTTTTAATATTAAACCCAAATTGTATTCCTGATCTAAATCATACTTGATGGTTGCATAACTTTTTTATGGTGTAGAATTCTACCTGCCAATATTTTCTAGAGGAATTTTGTCTTTATACTTAAAATTAATTTTGGTCTTTCCAGTGATACATTTGATTTTGATGTCAGAACAGCTCACAGAGCTGGTTCTTGGAAGATTTTGTAAAGCTACAGTGTCAATTTCAATTCTTATTTAAATATTCGATAGAGTTCACCCTTCAAAAATTTCAGCATAGGTTTTATTTAAAGTATTCCAGTTATTCAACCCCCTTGTATGTCATATCTATATTTTGAATTTCTATTTTTATTGTCAGTTAACTCCTTCTTAACATTTTTTCCATTAATATGATCATCTAATTTATTGACAGAATTATTTAGAGTATGTTTTTATTATTTTTTTAAAGAAAAGTGAAGATTTCTCTTTCATTCATATTTTAGCAATCTGATAACTTTCTCTCATAACTTTTTCAATTTTCTTGAACTTTAAAAATAATTTATTTTCGTTTTCCTGCTTTTCTCTATTATATTTATTTTTACCTAATCTTTATAACTTCCTCCTTTATGATTGCTTTGAGTTATGTTTACTTCTTTATTGTTTTCGTGGGTGGATCATTAAACTCTTAATTTGAGTTTGTTTTTACTTTTTGGTACTAGTAGTTACAACTATAAGTTATTTTAATGCAATTGCTTTAATGAAGTTTTTGATATATATTCAATTTTGTCCATCTAAATGTATTTTTATGTAAAGCATTATTTTATTCAAATCTGTTAAAAATATATGGCAATAGCAAATCGCTATATTAAATATAATTTTAATAAAGCATAATATATTCATATGCTCAACATAACTAAGTGATAATAAAAAATTCTTGAATTTGGGTACTTTACTTATGTTTAAAAATAATCTAGCTTGTGATTTTTTTTTTTTTTTGTGGGCATCACTGCCTCTGATGGTCGTGGGCGCTACCCAGCCACCGCTGGATTTGAACCACCAAGCCTGTGGGCTGCAGTTCCGCACTCAACCACTTACGCCACCGGGGCTCAGCCCTAGCTTGTGATTTTTTTATGACCTGATTGTAATCTAAGAAGGGATAATGTAAATTTATATACATTTTTTACTTTGCCTGTTTTTTCTGTTTTGTTATATTACTTATGTTTATCCCACTCTGGTTAAAGAACACACTTTCATGACTTCAGACAGTTAAATTATTATTTGTTACATCTGGTACTGTTACATTCTCTGTATTTATCTCAAAAGTTCTAATTTTCTTTCAATGTCAAAGAATAGTTTAAGACTAAAAATGATATTTTGACAGTGTCTATCACCATATGCTTTCCAGAGAGAGGGGCTTCATAAGTCCTCATTCCTTTATAAAATTTTTCTGCTCTCAGTCTTTCTCCTTTACTCTGGATAGAATATCACAACTAGTCAATCTTTTAGTATCAAATTAAAGATTCATCCTACACGTTGTTCCTACCTCTTTATTTAATATTGATGATATAAATAAGCCTACATTCTCCAGCTGATTTCAAAGCACTTTATCTCCTACTTTTCACCCTTCTTATGTTCATTTTTCTAGGTCACACAATTTTAAAAGATTTTCATTTTCTTCTAATGGCTGTACTTAATTATTTCCTCTATTTTGTGTTTCATTCTTTCTTTACCTTTCTATACATTCAGACTCTGATAGTTTTTCAAAGGTTTCGTATCTATCCAGCCTTCGACTACTCTCGCCTTTCTGGTCCATTACACTCTCTTCCTTCTGAGAATTCGTATAAAGCTACGAATCATTATAACCCCTGTTTGACCTACAATTATGATTCACTTTGTATTGCTTCTTTACTTCAATTAAACTGAAAACGCTTTGAGTGTGCAGTTTGAATTCATACCACACCGATAAGCATCAGGTGATTTGATGATGTGCATTGTAAGTATAAACCATGTCTGAATGACAAGGAGACCTCGTTCTTTAAACCACCACAGGGATTGAGAGACAAAACAATTGAACGGAGAGTCTATGATTCTTGGGCCATCACAGATGCAATTATTCATCCATTTATTGTTCACAACATATGTTTAGGAAAAATAAGTCAAGTTATAGATTTGGATTTTTGAGTAAATTAGAAAGACAAACTTCATAATGGATTGCGCAGAGTTGAACAATGCAGAGTGGAGTTGCTCTGCGAGACTGAGGAGAGTAGAAAAAAAAGGCAAATGATCGAGGACCAGTGAAAGCTGAGCACTGGAAGAACAAAAATTCTATTAAAAAAGACAGGTGGCTTGTTACAAACTTGAGGGTCCTGTGCCCCACCTGGAGCACCTCTCTGAGACAGCTGCACCCTGTAGAGCCGGGGATAGTCTAACAGCTGCTAATATTTTCAAGACCTGGTCCCTGGACTAGCAGTATCAGCACTATTTGGAAGCATTTTCAAAATGAAGCGTCTAAAAAAAAAAAAATGAAGCGTCTAACCACAGCCTACTGAATAAGGTTCTCAGTAAGGAGAGTCCCAGACATTTATCTTTGCAGCAAGTTTTGCAGGTTATTCAGAAGCACAAACAAGCTTCAGGACCACTGCTCTGACAAACAACTTTTCTGGATTTCTGAAGGTAATCCTTGGAATTTAGCATGCTGTTTGGGGCTGAGATGCTACTTTGGCTCATAATTTAGTCATATGTTCTGATTGTTCTATTTATTTACTAATTGAGGGGGGTATCAATCTAAAGTAGGAATTCTTCCAGGCACAAATTATTAGTAATGTTATTATATATTATAGCATTAGGATAACCTAATATAGATCCTTAAATATCTGCCAAATTGTGCAAAATTGGAGAAAGTAGATGAGATTTTAACAATAAAAACAAATTTAAAACTAACCATATCTATCCTAATAAACAACAAGGAAAGATAAGGTTCAATCAAAAACTCCAAACTCACTGCTTCCAAACCAATTCCAACTCAGAGAGATCGCATAGAACAGGAAGTATTGCTCTTGTAGTTTACTGAGTCTGTGATTCTTTAGAAGACCTCATATTTCTCCCTGAAGTCTTGTGATGAACTCAATAAAAAATAAACATCTAATTATGTATTAAAATCACCAAGGCAGAAAAGATTTCAAATACTTTAGGATAATACTAAAAATAAAATAAACCTCAAATAATAAACAAATATATTAAAAAAGTAAAATCAAACAAGCAAAACAAAAATCCCTTGTCTTGTGAAGCCAGAAATTTTTACACACTCAAGGAAGAGTTTAAAAGTTTGTGGAAAATGAATGAAAAAAAAATACATTCCTTCCACATAATTTAAGCAACTTGTATTTTAGGAAATGAGAAAGTAATATTGTTAAAGCACATTTTACATGTTAAGTGTGGCAGTCATGTGCTTAATGTTAATTTTATGATTGAAATGTAGGGGTGGAGTCTAGCCTGTTAATCTGGAGATAGCCATTGAGTAGCCAATGAGGCCTCTATGTTGGCATGGCTTTCTCCTGAGATTTGTAGGAAATCTTGCAATATTTCCCTCATGAAGATGAGAAGCTATCTCCCAGTTTTTGGTAGTTAGTCTTTGAGACAATGAATCATGGAGAAGACAAGATGGCAGCATCCAAGAAGCTGGAGGAGCCGGTGGAGAGACCACACAGCTTGGCCCTGATGGAACCAGACCTCTGAAGCTGGGGTGGCCACATGGAGACCTCTGCCAGCGATGAGTTGCTTCTGCTGTTGATGGACCCTGAGTCCTGGAAGAAAGGAGCCATGTGGAGATCCCTGCCAGCGCCGGGATTCTGCACCCACTGACCTGTGGCTTCATGAGTTGGAAGGAGACTTTAAAGACTGATTTTGGGCATATGGGTTAATATCAGACTTATGACTGAACTGGACTGGGTTTAATGTCCTATTCCTCTTGTATATAAACCTTTTCTCTATATCTATATGCATGTCTATGAAATTTGTTCTTCTAGCCTACTCGGACTAACACATTAAGTATACTAACTCATATTTAAGACAATGACTAGGATTTAAAGGATGGCTACTGCATGTTGGGTCTCATACTAAGATAATTACATATGTTTTTATGAGGAAACCTGTCTTGATGTTTCATGAGAATACCTGTCAGAAGGTATTCATATATCCAATTTACAGATAGGAACCCAGAGACTCAAGAAAATTAAGGTGATGCCCAATATCACTTAGATAATGAACAATATTAAGAAGCAAATTAGTTTTGAATCTAATGACAAATCAAACATTACATAATTTACTATCTCAATATACTCTCAGGAATTTGAAACATCAGAATCCTGACACTGACATCTATTATTTTAAAATTCTTGCTACATGTAAATATTATGCAACCTGCATAGGAAGCAGTCCATGCCTGTTGCCCCGCTGTGCAGGTCATGCTGAAAGAACACCTTCCAGAGTCCCTCAGACCGCTGTGCTTCAGCTCTTTCAGCGCAAATGGAATTTTCGTTTTCAATGCCCATTTATTATTATCAACCATGCAGTTGGAGAAATGGAAGGGGCTCCCCTCTCTGTGTCTTATTCTTGATATACTCATACATTTGAAATGTAAATAAAGAAGTGTAGAAGTACATATTTGAAGTTTTATATCATGCTGAGACAACAGTGGAAAATCTCTTTTTGAGATAGCTTAAATGAAAAAGTCAACATTATTGCTATGAAAGAAAGCTCAGGTTTATTTTTCTAAATCAATGCAATTTCGAGTCCTCAGACACTTTTTGGTGTTCATTCCTTCTTTTATCCTCTATTAGGATGGAGATTTTTATTGCTAAATTCTCATCATCTTGTCAGCATTTAAGAAGGTCTGGCAGTATAAAGGAAAAATGCCAAGTTACTAACAGAGTGGTCAGCAGTTTCACTCCACTATCAGCTGCTCCACGGGATAAAGATGTGGAATTTTGCTTTCCTAGAGATCTCTGCCTTCGAAATCCTGTGGGGACAGTTATACTCTGTCCTGTACTGGTCTCTACAATTCAGAGGGACTTGACGACTGACCCCAACATTTTATTTGTAGAATTGCTTTGTTTTTAAGGTTTGATTCTTTGTCCCCAGACATCTGCTGCTGAGGCTCACTATAGCTTGTCCAGGCTGCCAGGAAGGAATAGGTCCCTTGCCCAAGGCTTCCCTCTGGTCACAGTGAGTAAACAGAGAATGCATTCAATGTTGGCCAGCGAGAAATGAAGAAAGGATGAGTCAATAAATCTATCCAGAAATTGGCCCTGAATGCAGATTTTACTCTGCCTTCAAGGTCTGTTCAACCCCCATGTCAATCAGTCCCAAACTGAGGGCTTATATCTAAAGACCATAATGGGACACTTGGGTGAAAAAATTCTTAACAGCAATTGAACTACATGATTAAGGTGAGTGCTTTTCCCTTGTCCCGTAGTGCCTGGAGGAGGCCGAATGGCCCAGAGCTGGGAAGAGAGCAGCACCTGGGGGGTCTAGTGGTCTGAAGAGCCAGAAAGAAATCAGAAAACTAAAGGGGAAAGAATTACCTGGAGGTGATCCTTCAAAAGGCAGGGCTTGATGATGACGTGTACAAACTTCTGATATAAAACTATTAGTCCATGATTGAGGGCTGAGGGAGAACAAGTGAGTGGCCAAGACTATTAGCACAGGACACGTACAGAGCTTGTCCTTGCTTGTGCTTATCACCTGCAGTCCATGATAGGAAATTTGGGTTTGGCAGGGCACCTTTCTGTGTGTAAGTATCTTTGACTCTTCCATTTTTACTGATTCATGTATTTGATATAACTAGAAACATTCATTATAGATGAGAGACCAGAAACCTTTTTTTTCTGGGAAAGGCCAGGTAGTAAATATTTTAGGCTTTCTTTTTTGGCTAAACAGTTTCACTATGAGAATTCACTTTTGCCATGGATAATTAAAAATCAAGGGAACATGATTATGTGATGCCTCTGTCATAGTTTGCAAACCTCTGGCCTAGATATTGGGTTCACTCACCATGCATGCTTTCGCTGGTAAATAGAACATTACTATGAGTTAGAATTGATTTGCTGGCATGTAGAAAAAAAAAACAGTCAGATATAAATGAACTCCCAAATGCAAAACCTACTGCCATGAAGTTGATTCTGCCTGTGACAATCCTATAGAACAGTGTGTAGTTAGCCTTCAGGGTTCCTCAGGCTGTAACTGTTGAGGGGCAGACAGACTCCCCTTTCTCCAACACAATGGCTGCTGTGCTAACAAGACCCTGAGTAAAGCAGCCTTGTCTTTACACCTCTATGGTGCCTTCAAAGAATGCCTGGATGGGGTAAATGGTTAACCCTGTTGAAAACCCCAAGAATAAAAATTGTAGTTCACTAGCGTCACCTGCAGAGAAAGGTCCAGTGCTATGTTTGTGTAAAATTAGCCATTGGAAAATCAACAGAGCAGTTCTACTCTGACCTATACCTGGCCACTAAGAATTACAGTCTACTTGACAGCAACTGGTTTTATGCTAACCTCTACGAAACCATGATGCTTTCGATGTTGCTGCTGCAACCTAGTCCCTTGGTCTCGTAGGTGAGCTCTCTGATACACCAGAAGGAGGGCTTGGGAGAATGTAATGTAGACTGCTTTCTCCTTGATTCCAAACTTCAATATGAACTTTTGGTTCATGATAAGACTTCTCCAATTTCTTAGCAAATCCTTATCCAAAACTCCCTCTAATAGTTCAAAGGAAAAACTAGAATAAATCCAAAGCAATATATTCAGAACAGGTAACATATTAAGCCATTTGGATATATCTCAAAATGACACGTTCATAAATGAAATTTACTTGGATAAAAATTGGCTTATAATACTGATATTCTTATTTGTCCAAAAATTATGGAAATGAAGTCTAGAATTCATGGGTTACCATTAGAGGTAATATGGGAGAATAGATTGATACATGATTGAGAGAAAAGTTGAGGAGATTATAATGTCATCTTACACTTCTATATTATTCAAGAAGAGTTCACCAGAGTCAATGCAGTAAGTTGTAGGGACAGATTTCCTCCTAAAGGGAAAAGTCTATACTTCTTGGAAAGAGTAACTGAAATTGGGGGGAAATAAATAAAATGAAATATTTCTATTATTTAGATCTGGATTAAGAAAACTAACAAACAAAACAAAATGTCTTACATTTGATAGAAAGATGAAAGATCACTTATAACCAAATCACTTTCTCCTAGTTTATTCAAGTAAACAGCATAATTCAAGAAATATATTAAGC
This sequence comes from Nesogale talazaci, assembly GCA_004026705.1. NCBI lineage: Eukaryota > Metazoa > Chordata > Mammalia > Afrosoricida > Tenrecidae > Nesogale > Nesogale talazaci. The sequence continues at coordinate 114,824 of PVJH01000144.1, forward strand.
CTGCCATTAAGCTATTCAAATTGTGCAAGAATTTTCACTGCCCTTTTCTGAATTGCCTCTTCCTCTTTAACATAATTGCTGCTGAACCCATGGTATTGCTACTATTGGTGTTTCGGTGCATCCATCCCTCACTGCATGAGGCCATGGTCTTTCTTCCATATGAAACTTCACAAAATATTAATTCCTATAAATTTATTCATACAATGATATTCAATGAATGCAAGTAGTGTTATATGTATATTTATAAGTTTTAGCCAAATTTTATCTATGATCACCCCCTTCCCAGTGCACTCTATATAGTAGCAAGGCTTTCCATGTCCCTGCTCTGGGATCAGACGGAATTCACCAGAGGCAGAATCCATGCATCTTTCCCCTTCAATTTTTAAAAATAAATCATTTTATTAGGGGCTCATTCAACACCTATCATGATCAATACATACATCAATTGTATGCAGACTACATTTGTACATTTGTTATCATCATCATTCTAGAAACATTCTCCTTCTACTTAGACCCCCAGTACCAGCTCCCCATATTTCTCCTCCCTCTCTTCTTCCCCTCCCGTATGAACATTTAACAATTTACAAATTGTCATTTTTTGTCATCATACACTGTGCAATGTGTCCCTTTACCCGCTTCCCTGTTGTCCATACCCTAGAGAGGAAGTCATAGTTAGATTCCTACAATAGGTTCCCCCTATCTACTCCACCTTCTCTCCACTGTCCTGGCACCACCACTCTTGCCCCTGGTCCTGAAAAGATCATCTGTCCTGAATGACCCGTGTTTCCAGCTCCAGTGTACATCCCCTGGTCTAGCTGGAGTTGTAAGGTAGAATTGGGGTCATGATAGTGGGTGGAAGGAAGAATTTAAGAACTAAAGGAAAGTTGCATACTTCATTGTTGCTATACTGTACCTTGATTGGCTCATCTCCTCCCTACAACCTCTCTGTAAGGGGCTATTGCTTTACCTATAGATGAACTTTGGGTCCCCAATCTTCACTCCCCCTCATATATAATGATATAATTTTTAGTTCATTGATGCCTGATACATAATGCCTTCAACACCTTGTCATTGCACAGGCTGGTGTGCTTCTTCCATGTAGGCTATGTTGTTCCTGAGCTGGAGACCACTTGTTTACTTTCAAGACTTTAAGAACCCCAGGTGCTATATCTTTTTATAGCCAGGCACCACCAGCTTTCTTCAGCACATTTGCTTATGCACACATTTGTCATCATGGATCACATCAGGAAGGTGGACACACAATAATATGATTTTTAGTTCTTGAAGCCTGATAACTAATTCCTTTGACACCTCATGGTCACACAAACTGGTGTGCTTCTACCCTATGGGCTTTGTTGCTTCTGAGCTAGATGGCCACTTGTTTACTTTCAAGCCTTTGAGACTTCAGACACTACATCTTTTGATTGCCGGGCACATCGGCTTTCTTCACCTCTTTTGCTTATGCACACATTTGTCTTCAGTGATCATGTTGGGAAGGTGAGAATTATGGAATTACAATTTAATCGAACAATGTGTTCTTGCATCAAGGAAATACTTGAGTGGAGGTCTGATGACCATCTGCTTTCTTAATACTAAGCCTATAAGGGTACACATATAGATCTATTTCCCCATCATCATATATAAATATATTCACCTTTGTATAAGCCTGTATTTAGACCTCTATAAAGGCCTTTTACATCCCCCCCAGTTCTTTCCTCTATTTCCTTTTACTTTCCTCTTGTCCCACTATCATGCTCAGTCTCCATTGGGGTTTCAATATTTTCTTTCTATTCCTTTACTCTTGCTTTATTCCTATCAGGCCCCTCACATCAAACTTGTCACTGGTTGTCAATCGCTTGTTGTCTCCTTAACCCTGGGCTGGTCAACACCACCTCCTTTCCCCCTCCTTCCTATCTCCCGTGCTCCTCACTCCCAGAATCATCAGTCCCATTATTTTCTCCTCCACTGTTCATCCAGTCTATCTTATCTAGATAGACCGGCAGAGATAACAATATGGATTAGATAAAACCAGCCACCCTAAGATGAAGCAACTAAAGAAGATAAAATGATGATAACAACAAACCCCCCATGTCATATATATACATATATATGTACGTAAATAAGAAATAAAAAATAATAACAAAAAACCCTGTAAATAGTCCAAGGTCTGTTCATTGACCTCCAGGAGTGTCCCTCAGTTGTGTCCAATGGGGTGCCACACCCTGGCCCCAAAGTACATCCTTGGCACTCCCTCAAGAACTGCATGCTTTGTTGCACACCATTAGTGTTTTGCCATGGCGTGGTTGGGTCAGACAGCATACAATCCTGACCCAGTTTCTCCATTGTTGCCCTCATAGGGCCTTGTGTCAGTGAGAAATGCCTTGATTCCTAGTGGGGTCAGTCATATGGTCCTCTCTGAGCATCCGTTGTTCTGATTGGGAATATCATCCTGAAGGCTCAGTGGGCCAGGATGTACTCCATTCTTGCTTCCTCTCCCTTCATTTGTTCTAGTGTGCTCTGATCAGGCATGTCTCACTCCCCAAGCTGCAGCTTCAGTACTGTCCTCCAATACAACCGCACTCCCTGGGAAGAGAGTCAGCTGTCCACATAATTGGGATTGGAGTTTGACCCTCAGACCCCTCCATGCTTTCCCTGCTCCATGTCATCATGCTGTATTCACATCCTGGATCACCAGATTTGAGGGGGGGACATCACTGCCCCCAGGTGGTGGGAGTAGGAGGCCCACCCTTTGCTCCTTTGAGCTGGAATCGAACCTCCATCCCAGTGGGCCGCAGTCCCGTGCACAACCAATACGCCACCGGGGCTCAGCCCTGGTCCCTCTTTTCTTATGCAGATGTAAACAATATGCTCCTCTTAGGTGGGGTGGTATCCCATTCCATCTTTACACATCACCATCTACCCCTCTCCACCATAGTTGGCTACAATATGGAGCCCTGAATTTGGTCTGACCTCTGCCATACTACCTGGGCCTCCACCCAGGAACTTCTGTACACAATAGCTTTATTCCCTATGCCACGTTAGCATTTATTAAGCTTAGATGTAATATTTCTAAGTTTAAGTGAAAACTAACATCAGCAAAAGAAATATGTTTGCTTATGTTTCATTGATTACTCAAAGGTTGTATAAAATATAACAAACTATGGACGTCCTTGAGAAGAAGCAGAATTCCAAAACAAATCATTGTGTTCAGGAAGAACTTGTGCATGGGTCAAGAGGCAGTTGTGCAAACAGAACAAGGAAGTATTCCATGGTTTAAAATCTGAAAAGGTGTATGTTAGGGTTGTATCCTGTCCATCAAATGTAGTCAATCTGTATGCAGATCATATCGTCACCTATGTGAAGAAGAATGTGGCATCAAGAGTGGAGCAGTCTTTTTTTTTTTTCTCCCTCCACCGCTGCGAGAGAGTGGAGCAGTCTTTTGAAATACCCTTGATGTTCAGATAACATCTTGCTTGCAGAAAAGGAACTGGGATGGAATCACTTACTGATGAAGATCAAGGATTGCAGCTTTCAGTTTGGAACACAATTCAATGTAAGGAAGACAAAACCCTCATCACTAGACCAATAAGTAGCATCATGATAAAAAGAGAAAAGATGGAAATTGTCAAGGATTTTGTCTTGCTTGGATCCACAATCAATCCTCAGGGAAGCAGCAGTTGGGATAAAAATACAAGCTTCATTGGGTACATCATATGCACAAGATCTCTTTAGGGTATTGAAAAGCGTGGAGGTACTTTGAGTGTTAAGGTGCACCTGACCTGAGTGATGGTATTTTCCATTGCCTCATGTGCATGGGAAGTTGGACAGACATTGGATAAGAGAAAAAAAAACCAAGCATTTGAATTGTGGTTCCAACGAAGAATATCAAAAGTACCATGGACTGCCAAAGAGACAAACAAATCTGTCCTGTAAAAAGTACGGCCAAAGTACTCCTGTCCTCCTTAGAGGCAAGGATGGAAGGCTTTATCTTACATCTTGCATTCTGTGGCCATGTTGTCTGGAGAGAACCGTTCCTAGAGAAGGACATGATGCTGCGTAAGGGAGAGGGGGAGAGAAAATGAGGAGGGCCCTCAAGGAGATGGATTGACACCGTGCCTGCAGCCATGAGCTCGAGCTCAACAACTGTGAGGACGGCAAGGGACGGAGCAGTGTTTTGCTCTTGGGGCACAGGGTCACTTTGGTTTGGATCAACTCAATGGCAACTACCAACAACAAATCATTCTGTAAAGTACTTTGTCATTAAATCACAACACTATTGGTTACAATGCTATTAGTAACTGAGAAGCCTTAAAAAAGCTTTGTCCTCTTTTACAAATTTCATCTTCTCAAAATGTATTGCTATAGATTCATAAGTAATAATTAACACAATGTTATACCCATTACAGTAGAAAATTTGACAAATAAAGGAATATAAACATGAAGTGTGCTTAAAGCAAGTGCAGGTGAAACTACATGCATCAGGGTCATTGAATAATAATGATATCTCTAACCAGAGCACATTAGGAGGTTCAAAATTAACTTAGTAGAGAGTTCTAGGTTTGTGAGTATACTGATATATGTAAGGTATGTTTATAGAAGTTGCTCTTGCTGTTTTAATGAGTACAACGTTTTTTTATTAAAAGAATACTTTTCTGATGAAACACTGCACAAATATTTTATACACATTTGGTATAACCCTCTCTGACAGTGTTACCTCGTTTAGTCTGGACTCTGATCCTCCCCAGTACCTGTACTGGCACAACAAGCTAAACTACCTATCTAATAATTTGAGTTGCCAATTTGATTACATATGGAGGGTCCCATTAGAGAGAACAATGCTTAATGAAGACATCTGTAACTAATTAAGCTGTAGGTCCTGGTGTTACTGTGAGGTAAGTGTGAGATTGCTGACCACAATGTTGGCAACAACCCACCAACCCCTCTGAAGCAGAGAGATGAAACTACCTGTTCCGGAAAAGATTTACAGTCCCAGGCACCCTTTGTAGGATTTTTATTCATCAGCATCACCTTCATAAGAAAGTGTTTGTTTTGTTTTTTCTCGGTGTAGTTTGGTTTAAAGATCTATTTGGTTCAATGTTTAAAGGCTCACATGTTTCTCCTTTTGATCAGAACACTTGGTTGCAGAGGTTGAATAAAGTACATCAATGTCAAATAATGGTACATGTTTAATTAGGTGAATTGGTTTATGTGCTGCCATATATATTTTCAACAAGTAGAACCCAATGATTAAAAATAAATCATAAATCTGCATTTGGGGCAGTGTGAAGGCATTTAGGTTTCATCTGTGCTATATGTTAAGGGTTTGAGGGGAGGGTTGGTGATTTTTAAAAGATTCACTGCTTTGGGTACCAACAAATCATGGATTTTTGTCCCTCACCTGAAATGTACTAAGCTGGAATTTCTTGGGGTGGGACACGGACAGCCATGATGTGTGTGTACACACAACATGAATCTTAGTGTGTTATGCTAGGTCTAGAGAACCAAATCTAGTAACACTCATATATGTAAAAGAATGAGTTTTATATCAAGAACTAATTACATATTAAAAGGGCATTCCCAGCCCAGTCTAACTCAAGTCCATAAATCTAATAGTAGTCCATAAGTTCCTGTTTAGTCTCATGTAGCCCCCTGCTGGTGAAGCAGAATGACAAACAGGGAAGCAGGAAGATCAGAGGCAGGTGGTTTCCATCTCAGGAGTCCCAAACCAGTGGAAACATGGCAGGCTGCTGACAAGTATTTTGGGTGGGTGGTGGAGTCACCAGAAGCAGTGTTGCAAAGGCTGATGCAGTTCTCAGGTAGTGCTTCTCTTTCTCCAAGACTTTTCCAAAGAATTTTTTTTTAACGGTGAAATTTATACCAGTTCATTACAGCAGTTTTCACAGTCTTGAGGAACTGAAATCACGCGCAGTGAGCTTGGGGAACAAAAATAAGAGGAGAGCCAGATCAAGAATGTATGATGGCTAGCGTAAGCATGTCCAACAGAATTCTAAGAGGACAACCACTTCTACCTTCACACTGATGAGGAGGTACTTTATCCTGGCATAGAAAAAAATAAATCCTTAGAGCAATTTTTCTGGCCTTTTTCTCAACAACACAGCTTTTTTGTTTCTTCTCACTTCATGAGTCCCCCTGATAATCTTGTGGCCCTTAAGATAGTCAATCAAAACCCCATGATTTGGGTCTTCCACATTTACCCCAACTTTCTGAATTGATGTTTCAGTAGATCCCCTTGGAAATCACGGTTTGGGTAGGACTTTGGGCAGTTCATTACAGAGAAAACTTTTCTGTAGTTACTCACTCTTTACAGAGACATTTTAAAACAGTTTTTTTTTAATAAGCCCATGCATGTGTTAACTGAAACCCTACTATGGCAGTCGAACAAAAAGTCGTCAGAAAGTTCATGGTGATTGCAAGTGTTCACATCCAAATCTGAAGGAGGCTACAATAGTTGAGCTTAAATTCTGAACACCTGATTTGCAGAAGGCTACAGATGACAGTGAAAGCCCCAACCCATTTGTAGGGTCCTTGAAGGGTATTAGCCATCTGGTGAATCCTTTCCGACTAAGACCCAGGCATGGGAAGAGCCTTGTTACCTGATAAAGGGCACGATAGTAGTTGAATCATTGAGGTTGTTGTTAAGCTGAAATGTGACAACTTCTCATTTGATCTCTCTTTTGATCCAAGCCACACTTGTTCCAGTTTTGACTATCTTCTGGTTTCTTTCCTATTGAGAGTTTTCTCTTTTACTCTATCCTTATTATGGGTTTGTTCATATATTTTTACTTGGATTTTATATATGTATATGTTGCCTGTGAATTCCAGGATAGGAAAATCTACAGAGACAGCAACTGGGTTAGTAGTTTTCTGGGCACATGGTGCAGAAAGTTGGTTGGAAATAAAGTGTTAACCACAATAAATACAAGTGCCTGCACATTGATTATGGTGATTATCATTGAACTATTGAAATGTGTGATATATGAATTATATGCCAATAAAATTGCAAAAACGATGATGGAATTTTTCTAAGACATTCTTGAAATTGCTTTATCTTTTGACATATTGGATAATATGAAATATGAAAATGCTAATTGGATAATATGAAATATGAAAATGCTAAATGGAAGAGCATTCTTTGGTTCTCTTATCTGAAAAACAGAAATACTTCAAATTTGAGGCTTGAAGTAAAATACAAATTACATTAAGAAAACTAGACAACTGATTGCTCAATGTATTCATGATCATGCATTCTATTGATATTAAATTGATAAAATTCAATACAAAGAAGATCCAGGATCTTCTTGGTTGGTTATTTACCATGTTTTAAATAAAACATGAAAGGAAAAATACAAAGTGCTGCAAAAAGAAATAAATCAAGTTTAATTAGTTTCCAGGTACACATCTCTCTTTCAGGGCCCCAGCAGGTTTTTCTTCTTGTCCCTGTCAACTTGAAGAATAGGGAATGACCAAGTTAATGCAGATACACAGAGGGCAAAGACAAACAATTGTACTTCTTGGGAGTTGAATGGGAAAGAAATGGTTTTGCAGATGGTTTGTAAAATCAGAGTTTGTGCATGTCAAGAATGTGTGTGCAGCTTCCTCAAAGGCTTACTCTCAAGTAATCATAAAAATAATTAGCCACTTTACATAATCATTGTCACTTGATGATATAATTGTGTAATAATAAAACACACATCATTGACTATTATCCTGTAGATAAAAAAACATATTTTTCTCTAAATTAGTCTCATTGAAAGCATAAGAAAACACAACATACATACGTAGCTGAACCATGATGTAATTTGCATACATTTTAGACCATGCTGCTTTTTCTTTGATCTTTCAAAATTCTAAGTCAACTTACTCCCCCTGCTTAATTTATTGTGACAGATCACCATCAGCTTCCTCACATTCTGTCAGTGACACACAGATGTTTGGGGGCAAAGAAAACTTTGTTGAATAAATGTGACCTTGCTATTTTCTCTATGAACAGAAGATGACAAGAAATCACCTTTAACCAAGCATATACTTACTTAGCATAAATATGTTTTTAATTTGTAAAATGTGCAAAAATCTTTCTTTTGTCTCATTTGTTTCTTAACATTGCTTAGAGCTGCAGATTTCCCTCCATCGTTTTTCATCTGGGAATTGCAGTTGTTCATTTGCATGCTTCCAGTCTCATTAACTTTTAAGGGTACAAGACCTAGGTGACTGATGTTTCATTCTACTTGACACCCAGGATGCAAATTGCTCTGGAATTGATCCAACTGAAAATTTTATTTTATCATATTATGGAACAAAATCATGTTTCTAGTGAGAACACATTATCACAAGTTTGATTTTTATTAAAGAAAAATTATTCAGTCTGTCATGATGATTTTTTTTAAAATAACGTACACTGTTGTTTCTATTATTTTCTGTTAATATGTTCTCCCAGGCTCCTCTTTCCAATTACGTGACTTTATGACAGCTCTCTTTTAATTCAAACTGGTGGGTCTCCCTAGGAAGATTTCCCTTTGAGCTCTGAATTTTCTATGGATCTGTGAATCACATAAACCCAAACAACAAACCAGGTAAAGTTTGGTTGTATCCAGGGAAGATAGAGTATAATTTAATACAGGTGGCTTTTGTTTTGCAGAAAAGTGTATTCTGGAGATAAAACTAGAAAAATATTGACTGCTTGATGAGTTCTTTATGCGATAGTGTTTTCACGTAGAGGATATGGCAGAAGAAAGAGGAGGATGGCTGTGTTTTAGGACACAAAGATTAGTTGGCAAGGCCAAGAAAGGAAGTAGTTATCAGTATCTGCTCCACCCTTCCTGGATTCTTGCAGATTCCAGAAAACATCACTATGGGTAGCATTTGGCAGGCCTAGAACAACCTCAGGGTATTTTGGACACCATGGTGCTGTGAGGCTATAGGTACATTGACATGATAATGAAAAGGTGGGTTGTAAAACTTTGTAAATGCATCTGTGGTTGAAACATTTGTATTTCCTATTACTAGTAATATACAAGAAATGTAAATAAATAGAAACTCATAGTTATGAATGCTATTTCCAAAGTATTTCTGATTCTGTACCTTGTGAGAACATTCAGGTTTCCTGTGGAGGAGGTTTGAGGATGTCCTGTGGATAAGGTCCTGTAGGAATTCTGCAAAATTCTAAGAAATACTATGAATCACCAGCTTCTGACCTTTCTGGTCTCTTTGTCACAGACCCCTGCTTTGTAAGCCTGAATTCTTGAGAAGTTGCCAGTATCCTTGCACTGTGTGATGAACATCTAATTTGTGTGACAACTAAGCCTTTGATGATATAAGGCATGAACACGATGGAGTTGTGTTCTATCAATATAATCTCCTTTACTCCGATCTCCCTTCCCCCTAAAAATAAACTCAATTATGTTTTTATAGTTTCTGGTTTAGTTATAATTGAGGTAAGATATAAGTCAAGAGCATCATTTTCTTTCCAATAGTGTTAAATCTAAATTTGGGCTCAAGATTATATTTTTTATCCCCCAGAGTATATTTCCCTGCAGTGCATTACATACATGTCTCTTCTATCTGAAATCTCTGTAACTCTTAACAAATAAGCTTCATTTTTATGAATTTGGGTAGCAGAAGGTGTGCAAAGATGCTTATATGATTTGATTGTAAGTGCTTTTTAACAGAATTCATTGTTATTGTCATGCTGCTACATATAACTTGAGCCATCTCCACAAGGTGGGATGGGAGCGGACCAGTACAGAGTCAGAAGTGAAAGTCATCTTGTGGACTTGGAGGTCCCTGCGCAGTGTCCTTGCTGATCCAAGAAGACTGCACCAGCTTTTAACACCAGAATGGTAAAGAAGGAGCAGCAGCAGCAGAACCAGAATGAGAGCATGAGTCAACATAAGATTTCCCATTCCCCAGAGCACTTAAAACTGCATGCTTCGGGGAAAGAGGCTGGGTTTTGGAGTGGGGTGCCTCTGGGTGTCTAATTCAGGGAGATGGCTTCACCAACCTACACAGCCTTGGAGTTGAGGCTTACAGAATTATATTATGTCCTTTGGAAATTTATTAGCAACTCTAAAGAAACTCTGTAATAGATCTCGACTGGGCAACACTATCCTGAGTATTTCCACTAGAGCAACAACCTGCTAACTTGCAGAAGAAGCCTAATAGCTGCAGACATGTTCTGTTCATTCTCTGTGGCCATTATATTGGATTAAAACATGGAGAGTGCTGTGGGATAAAGAGAAAAAAAAGCCAAGACTCCATGTGAGACAGAGCAGATGTGCACACGTTCCTCTGGTGCAAATGGGTTTGTGCTTCCCTCCCACTCGCTCTGGTTTTGGGTCTATCTACAAACTTGTTATCTTCTTTTGGCTGTGAATGATTGTCTATCAGGCCACCCCTTAACTAGGACCAGAGTCTTCCTGAAAGTCCACATTAGTGTAGTTCTGCTCCACTACTTTCCTTCATCATGGAGCTTGACAATTAACACAACCAGCTCATCTAAATACTGGTTAAATTAAGTGCCCAATTGGACACAGAAGTGCCAAACCAGTACTGAATTGGAGACTATGCCTAGAGTGTGGTCTTAGATGTTGTACTTGTCTACTCGATCTTTCCTGTGAAGTCGAACCCTGAAGCCAGATCCATTTCCATCTGCCTGGTTTACCAGGATGCTCAGCCTTGGGTTAGATCCTGGATCTCGCTTGTCTGCTTAGTCCAAGCAAGATCAGAAGGGAGAAGAAATTTCCTAATGGGATAAGTTTAAAGTGGAAAATGTAGTCTATAACTCATCCAGAAAGCATTAATAATGAAGTCAGGAGAGAGGGGGGCAGACAACAAACAAGAATATAGGCTTCTAAATGCTTATAATTAATAAGTAAACTAACCAAAGTCTATGTCTAGAGTTCAAAAGGTAATTCAGGATACAGATGATTGTGCTTATGGTATAAGATATTGATTGATGGGCCATGTACCTAGAAAAGTCACGAGTTTTCAGATCTCTGAACACGTAGGTCAGTCTGGTCCTCTTTATAAATGTGTGGTGAATTATTCAAAAGGACATATTGAAACAGGGCAGCCTGGGAGGAAGCCTGTTATGTGCAGGAACTACATTTCTGGCTCAAATATCCTATTTAGACACATGTTTCTCAAAGTGGTGTCGATGCATCAGTATCACAAGGGACTGATAAGGTGGATAAATGGGGTCACTGGATTATAATAAATGATTCAAAAGAATATGAGAAGATTCTGCTGCCATTGAACAGCACATGGCTCTTTATCACAGAAGTGCAAGCAAACGGGAGAGAGTACAGTACAGTATGAAGTTGAGGTTGCTTTAGCAAGTTGTATACATGACCATTTTCAATAGATATGACAAAATAACTTCTAGAAGCATATCCTATCTTGAGGATTTCAATTTTCCATACACATACTAAGTGCCCTGGAGTCTGTTTGGGCTCACAGTGACCCTATGGATAATAGGAGAAAACACTGCCCAATACTGGGATATTCTCACAATCATTCTTTTCTTCTGCATGTCCATGATACTTTCAAACTTCTTCATCAACAATGCAATTCAAAGGCATTGATTCTTTGATCTTCCTGAATCATTGTCCAAATTTTACATGCATATGAGATGATTGAAAATAGAACCTATAAGTCAGTCCTTAAAGTGGTGCATTTGCTCTTGGAAACACTTGAAAGAGGTCTCATGAAACAGATTTTCCCAAAGCAATGTGTTGTTTGATTTTTTTGACTGCTGTTTCGGAAAGCATTTCCAGGGGATCCAAGGGAAATGAAATTCTTAACAACTTCAGTCTTCTCTCCATTAACCATGATGTTATCTATCGGTTCCAGTGTGAGGATTTTGGTTTACATTGAATTTTAATCCACACTGAAGGCTGCAGTCCTGGATCTTCATCCACCAACACTTTGAAACCTTGATAGGGTAGCTTTTATACAGGAAGGGATATTTATTAGAGGGGAGGGAATATCTCAGGTTTGTATTAAGGAGGAAATGTAAGTTTGTGAGATTTTTAGAGGAGAATATTGAGAAAAGGGAGTGGAGAAAAAATGATAATTAAAGACACCGATCACTAACCAGAAAGACCTGCCATTGTGGAGTAACTATGGACCCATAGGAAGCCTACATAGGCTTTGGAAGACTGTGATCTTTTCCAGGAAGATTGTAGTCTCCTCTTGCTCCCTTGGGCCCCTGATGGCTTTGCACTGCTGCCATGCATCGTGTTAGCAGCCTGCACTCGACCTGCACCTTCACCAGGATCGCTTAATTGAAAGCACAGAAGGGGGAAAAAAAAGCAGTAAATGTGTTATCTTCTTAATCAAACCAAACTGAGTAAAACAGCTCCAAATAAATGAAAACACAAATGAACTGCCATGCAGGCCATTCGGATTCATCGCAACCATGTTTGAGAGAGGAGAAGGGCGCCCTCGCATTTCCGAGGCGCTTAAGTCTTTCCATGAGGGAAGAGCCTTCTGCCTTTCTGGGGACAGATAGAGGCAATGGTGCACATGGTCGTTTTCAGTCCAGTGCCTAATCCATTGAGGTTCTCCATTTTCACCAGTGAATCCAGCACGCCGCGTTGTGGTGTTAAGTCACGCTTCATTCTGACAGGTAATTTGTTAAAACATCCCTGGGTTCCAGATGTGAGAAGTTTGGCTTAGTAGTTGAAGTGAACCTCAGGGAATTACTATTTTGAAGAGATTCTTGTATCTATCAGGGATCTTTATTACAAGCAAGAGAATCAACTCCAGAGGCTTTAAAATGGGATGTATTAAAAAGCCTTGGGTCATAGCAGCGTTATTCATACAAATCTAAAATTAGAAAAAATATAAATTGTCACCTGCATAGCTATTATATGAATAGACAAAAAGCAGGAAGGCTATGCAATAGAATACAGCTAGCAATAAAAAAATCTGTGTACTGAAATATTTAAAGAAACTACAATATGAATAATCAATAAATTACTATGTTTACTTTAAAAAAGACAGGTATAACAAACCATTTATTTTTTTATTCCACTTACATAAAATCTTCAGAAAAGGAAATCTGTAGAGATGCAAAGATTGCTTAGAGATGGGGAGGAAAAAAGACAAGGTTTTCTACTACCATAAAGAGTTAGAGTCTTAGAAATCCACAGGATAGCTCTACCCCCTCATGCAGGGTCTCTATAAGTTCAAATCAACAATGGCAGTGAGATTTTTGAGGGCTAGAAAGCAGGTTTCGTTGTAAATAGCCATATGACATCTTTTGGGTGAGGGAAGTGTTCTAACACTGTATTGCAATACAGGCTGTACAATGCAATGCAACTTTCCAGAAATTCCAATTGCATATGCAGAAGGGTTAATATTATGGAATGATACATCTGAAGAGTGGCTGTACACTGATGAAACATACAATATCCCTCTGGTTCCTTGAGGCTTCCGAGCCCCCCACAATCATGACACCATCTTGCCCTTCACTTCAGGCTAGACCAGCAGAGCATGTACAGATGCAGATAAGAGATAAGAGCTTAGGACACACGGAATCCAGAAACAGAATGGGAGTAGCAATACCATGATGGTGGGTGGAAGGTGGGAAGAGGAGGACAGGAAGGGGGAGAACTGACCTCCATGAAGGACAGATAACCACACCCCTACCAGGGGCCCAAAAATCGGAAGCTGGAAGAAGGAAGACAGCAGTCAGTATAAGCTATGAAAATAATAATAATCTATATTTATCAATGGGTCAGGAGGATGGCATGGGGGAGGGAGGGAAAAAAGAGGATCCAATACCAAGGGCTCAAGAGAAAGATAAATATTAACAAAATAATGATGACAACATATGTAAAAATGTGCTAGATTGTTACAAGAGCTGTCAAAGTCCCCAATAAAATGACCTTTTAATTAAAAAAGAAAAAGAGTGGCTTTATAAAAGACACACCATATATTAACAACAGTGGGGCTCAGAGAAGATCTTCCAAAATACCCAAACACCACTACCTTGCCAATCGCTGGCAATGATTCTACACAGACCTTAATTGTTTAACACTATGGCCCTGATTTAGAGTGGCTCTCTGTTGATTGGCATTGTCTGGGTTTTGTGACCCCAGTCTAACAGCAAGGAGTGCTGGGGAAAATGCATGCCTTGCTCTTTTGGCATTAGAGCTATCACACAGTGTCTGTGTTCTGGAGCAGCTCAGCCACAGGGAACCCGATACACATAGGATCCCTGCTTCCAGGCAGGGAAGCCAAGCTCCCTCAAGCCTATGAGATTCTGATCTAGGGCTTCAAAACCCAAAAGCCAAACCCATTGACATTGGGTCAATCCTCATCCATAGCTATCTTGCAAGAACACAGTACAAAAGATTTTAAGATTTCTGAGGCTGTAAATCTTTATGAAAGCAAACTTTATGAAAGTTACATTTTTTTCCTCCACAGTGGCTGGCGGGTTGTAACTGTTGTATTTTTTAGCTAGCAGCCCAGGATTTTAACCACAATGCTCCCTGAGTATCTTGAAACCAACCTTTAGAAATCAGTTGATAATATTCCATACTCCTTAGAGGTTATATTTAACAATTTGGTTTTCCCATTCAAGCAGCTTGGTGTATTTAGAAAATGGATTCAAATGGTTGTTTCACAGAAAGGATCCAAAGAAAGAAAAAAATCATTTATATGAGAGAAGACTAGGAATGTCTATTAATAATACAGTACTTACTTAACGCACCTGTTTATATTTCATGAAGCAATGGCTCAGTCTTATGAGGAAAATGCCAGACACACTCCATACACACCTTATCAGAATTCTCCTTTCTCTTGAAGACTACCCCTCAGGATGGTAGAAACAGGTGACCCAGGTAATAAAGAGAAACTCGAAGATCTCCATAAAAAGGGCAATGCAAACTGGGAACAAAAATCATCTGCATGTGTTAAGTCAGCTCTATTTCACACTAAATGTCATAGTTCGTTCATGAAGACTTCATTAAAAATGTTTCAAAGCAAACAAACAAACAAAGCTATAAAAGTCTATGTTTCGGGCTGAGCCCCGGTGGCGTAGTGGTTGTACACGGGACTGCGGCCCACTGGGACGGAGGTTCAATTCCAGCAGTGGGGCTGGGCCTCCTACTCCCACCACCGGAGAGCAGTGATGCCCCTGCCCCCAAAAAAAGTCTATGTTTCAAGAAATGGGATCATTCTTTGTGTACTGGTATGATCATTTCTTAAAATATCAGATGGATATCCTTCCATGTGACTTTCCTCTGACCCTTAAACCCATTGCTAGAACATATTTTTGTTGGGTCCTCTTTAGTAAGTAGTGAAATTTGAGATCATAGAGACGTAACTGGAGTTAGGAAGTAGGTAGGAATTTTGACAAAGAAAAGTAGAGAAATAAGATTTCCAAACAAAGAATGGTACTTACACAAAGGCCGAGGAAGTGCACAGCATGTCAAGAAATGGGAGAACAGGCTTGTTGTCATATTTCATCTGCTGTATAAAGACATCATAGTAATGTCTTCAAAGCCATCCTGAGTGCCTAACAGGCTAAGTGTCCTTTAATGCACCCATTGTTTCTATTTGTTCCACTTTGCTGTATCAGAGCTACTTTTACACATATTTCTTATCACCTTTATTTCAAAGTAGATGACAGCCTCGTTAGTGTCAAGTATCTGAAAGAGCACAAATTACTCTGAAATGGAGACAAAAAGAGAAAAATATTCATTCAAATTACTAGGGAAAGTATAGGAAATGCTTTCCTTTTATAGTCTGGGAATGAAAGTCAAATTTTCCTGACTACAAATGTGAAAGCACTAGAATATTCAACAGTTACTTTAAGAGTAAGAAAAGAGATGTTTTAAACTGGAAATGATGAAAGACTTTTTAATTAAAGCAGCATGAAAGATGGCTCTGCAATTTACTCTGATTGTTTTTGTGTTTTTTAACACACACTCCTTTTCCTAACATCAGTAAATCCTGGGAAGACTGTGATGCTGAATGCTGCATTCCCTTGCTGGCCTTGGAGGCTAATTGTTCGCATTTGTTATAATTCATCTCCTATAAGAGTTGGCCAATTTCTTGATGCCTTTGCCACTCTTTCGCTTACAATGATGACGAATGGGCCTGGATAATAGTAGGACCTGTGCTCATCTCAGTCTGTGTCCTACTTTCAAAGATAATAGTTGCTAGCACCACTGTGAATAGGAATGCCATGCAAGCACCAGAAAGACTTTCTCAGGAACCACGTATTCTTATCTAGAAAAGTAGGCAGCACCTCCACACCCAATTTCAGTGAACAACTCATGGTATTCGACTGGAAGCAACTTTTCAAATCACACAGATTTTAGGAAATGGTTCCCAATGTCAAATAGAGTATGATGGCATTTTGGATGTTGAAACCCAGTATATTCCCACTGCACAATAAAACCCGAATGGCAAAAATGTGGATTTGCCTACACGTTAGTAGAAGCAAACCAGGTTTAGAATGAGTTTTTTTTTTAGAATGAGTTTTTTAACCTCCAATTACTTACGCACCATGTGAAACCAGGAAGCAAAGTTGTGAAAATTCCAAATGTAGGGATACTCTAGAATACATACAATAGTTCATCACTACCTGATGTCCTCAACCCTGCTCACATCCCTTGCACACCCTCTTCCCTCATGATGCCACTGCTCTCTCTTCACCTCAGGTTCACCCTACCACCCAAACTCTTTATCCAATTATGCTCCTTTCTCCCCAGATGCTAAATCAGTTAGAGCCCATTGCTACTGTCTTGATTCTGAAGCATCGAGACTTCACAGAACAGAGTTGGATTGCTCCATTCGGTTTTCAAGGCCATAAATTTCCAAAGACCAGACAGCCTCCTTTTTATCCCATGGTGTGAACCACTGCCTTTGTTATTAGCGACTCAATGTTTAACCCACAATGCAATAAAAGCTGCTAGGATTATCTAACCTGACATTTGTTCTTATGTTGATTATGGCATTATCTAAGGACTTTTAGCCTTCTCTCCTTTTCAATAACACATCCTCTGTTGGGGGGAGTCCCTCTTTTGGATGCTTTCACATCTAGTCCTTGTAACGAGGCTTACCAAAGGAGTTCCGCAGATAATTGAGATACACTTAGTCCTTGACTTTTTAAAATATAAAAACTGATTATATATTAACAAACTAGCCTTGGGTAATTGAAAGAAAACTCTCAATGTAGGGATCCTTCTCTTTGATCTCTACTGCATTCTCGACAGGCAGTTCTCCCAGCTCACCTCGGACATGCCCAGAGACTAGAAGTTCATTAAATTTCCAGATAGTTCATTTCTGTTTTGCCAGCTTTAAATTTTATGAAATTCTGCCTAATCAGGGCCTAGGGTCCTCCTCAGAAAATTCCATTCGCTGGGCTAATATAGCTTTCCGATTATTATATACATTGCTACCTTTTATTCTCTTAGTAGACTTTTAGATATCCGAAGGCAAACAAAGCTGATCTGCTAGGAATCTCATCTGAATGGTTGCAACCAGCAAAGGAAGATACGGTGATTTTCAAAATGTGGCAATGCCAACTCAAGAACCCCCAGCATGCAGAAACCTCTGTTCGGACAAAAAAACACTTTTGTTCAAAAAGCAATCTATTTGTCCCAGAGGTCTGCAAATCCTGGTTGTTGACATGTTGACAGGCAGCAAGAGAAGATTTGCAATGCTGGAAATTAATAACTAAAACAAAAATGCATCAGGAAGTCTCATTTTATTTCTAAACCCAGGCATGGACTTCTTTTTACAAAATGACTTCAAAGTGGCCTCATCTGCCCCACTTAGACACATTCACTGCTGCAAGAGGAATAGCTTTGATTTAACAATGAACCAATCATATTAAAAATTATATGAAACTCAAGTTTATGAGACATTGACTCAATACTTTTTGATAAATGAACTAAGCCTATGAAGACACAAATGCATGTATCAATGCCAATTACAAGGCAGATTATAATACAAATCTTATCAAACATAATGTTTTCTCATTGCCTAGGTGATTACATATGTTGAATGACCTGACTGTGAGCTTGTCACCTAGGGGGTGCAGTTGATAGATTTTATTTTTGACTAACTGACATGAGTGCATAGATCTCAGTTTGTTGATATTGATAAGTCCCATTGAGTCAGCTCTGACACATACTGATCCTGTGTGCATCAGAATGAAACACGAACCAGCTCTGCGCCACCCTCACATTGCTCTCGTGTCTGAGCCCATTGTCATAGCCACTGTGTCAATCTATCCCACTCATATCCTTCCTCTTGCTCACTGCCCTTCTGCTTCACCAACTATTACGTCCTTCTTCAGGAATTGATCTTTCCTGATGAGTCCAAAGTACATGAGATGGAGTCTCATCATCCTTGCTTCTCAAGGCATTCTGACTGTTTTGGCAGTCCATAGCACTTTCAATATTCTCTGCCAGCACCATAACTCAAGTATGTCAATCAATCCTGTGTTTTTTCTTATTCAATATAGAACTTTCACATGCATCTGAGGCTCTTGAAAATACAGTTGTTTGCATCAGGGGAACCTTTGTCCTCAAAGTAACAGCTTGGATTTCCCACACTTTAAAGAGGTCTTGTGCAGCAGATTTACCCAATGCAACGTATCCTTTTCTATTTTGACTGCTGCTTCCATGAAAACCGATCATGGACCCAAACAATGCAAAATCCTAGACAATTTGAATATTTTCTCCATTTACCATGATGTGACCTAACCATCCATGTGTGAGGGTTTTTGTTTTCTTCTCTTTTTTTGGCATCACTGCCCTCTGGTGGGAGTAGAAGGCCCAACCTTGTACCTGGCGAGCTGCTGCTGGATTTGAATGCCAACCCAGTGGGCCACAGTCCCACACACAATCACTTTGCCACTGGGGCTCAGACCAATTTTTGTTTTCTTTCCCTGCATTTGGGATCCGTACTGAAGGCCGCAATCCTAGATGTTCCTCAGCAAGCGCTTTAAGTCCTGCTCACATTCAGCAAGCCAGATTGTGTCATCTATATATCGGAAGCCATGCAGCCACCCTCCCAGCCAGATGCCACATTATTCTCACAGCTTCTTCTTCAAATCCAGCATACCTGATCATTTGCTCCGGATACAGTTTGTGTATTCAGTATGGTGTGAGATATTTCCCTACCACATATCTTTCCTGATTTTAAGTCAGGCAGTATTTCTGCATTCTGTCCCTACAACGGCCTCTTGATTCACATGTAGACATGAGCACAATGAAGTGTTCTGGAATCGCCATTCTTCTCAAGGCTTTCCATAGTTTGTTACGTGAAATGTCTTTGTGTAATCCATGGAGCACAAGTAGGCATCTTTCTTGTGTTCCTGCCTTCAGGCAAGATACATCTGACATCAGCAATGATAGGTCACAGGGAATTCAACTGTAAATGGGAGAAACTGGAGTGAGGGTCCATCAAGGCTGATTACCTCATAGCACTGCCTTTATTTTAAGCCTTCTTTTGAATTCTTGTATTCATTCCTTATGGTGTCTTGAAAATGTTCTTCACCACATCACTCACCACATCACTGATAAAATAGAACAAAATGTCTACTGTTGCTGTCATTGACATAATTTGTCCCTCAGAAAATTCTATATAAATCACATAAAATAATTTGATGATAAGCAACTATCTACTTTCCACAGTTTCCTCATTTGGCATTTCTTCTAGGTCAGCTCCTATGTAGTGGCTTTCACGTGTTTGAATTAAAACATACCTTAGAAATGACAAACCCCTTATTTTACAGTTCAGATATAGTGGGTCTTGGTATAGGGTATCTTCTTCTATACAATATGGAATCTTTTAATCATGCTAAAAATAATCTAAACTATCTGCTTTTGAGACTTGGTATTTCTTACTGAAGAAAACATCTGTCTCAAATCAATGGCAATTCTCTAAGTATTGTATGCCTTTCATATAGTGCTTTTCACTATTTCTTGATTAATAAAAGGAAAACAAAGATTAGAAACTGATAAAAGTGCAATCAAAACTTGAAATATGCTGAGTATCTGAAAGCACAAACTAATCATTGACGCGTCATATGTTCTGTACCTTATGATTCTGAATTGAAAAGGACTGCTATATAAGACTGTGTGACTCCTTAAGTCCAAGTTAGTGGGCCAGTTGTGTGTGCCAAAGTCATAGAGTTTTCCACTTTCATAAAGCGGGAGAGGCAAAAAGCATAAATGGCAGAGAAATGCTGTTGCCTTCAGGGTTATAGTGTTGAAATCTCTCATCCCTGACCTTAGCCTTGCTCATTCCTGGTCAGGAGGGGATAAAAGAAAAGAGCACAAAATTCTCATTCCTGTGGTAATGTTATTTTCTGTAAGCCCTGCTTTTCTCTGCAAGACTCAGAGGCACAAGTGCCTGGGAGGTGCTTGATGATACCTTCATTCAGTGTCATTTTGCAACACATTTTCTGTCGATTTTTGAGATTATGAGAAGATGTTTTGTTATTTCCCTGTGGGCAGAAGAAAGAGAGGCAGTAAAGATGCAGCAGGACATATTAGCAGAACTGTCCTGATTGCAGAAATTTCAGGAGGTTGAGAATTCGAGGAGGTTTCTAGGTTGTATAAATGGTGACCACACTTAATTGCTAATTGAAAGGTGGGTTGAGTCCACTCAAGGACACCTCAAAAGAAAAGCTTGGAAATCTCCATCTAATACCCAGTTTCCCAAAATCCTGTGGAACACAGCTGTCATGCACACGGGGTTGCAATGAGTCAGAGTGAGCTCAATGACCACCAGTTGGATATTTCTGGTGGATTACAGAGATTTGACACATGGGTACATCACAGACTTCAAAACCCAAACTTAATCCTCTGCCATCAAGTCAAGTTGGACTCGCAATGGCCCAATAGGACAGAATAGAACAACCTCTGAAAAATTTTAAGACTAGAACTCTTTACAGGAGTAGAAAGCCCCATCTTTCTTCCAAATAGTTACTGATGGCTTGGAGCTGATGCCCATGCAAGTAACAGTGCAATGTTTAACCACGATGACAGCGGCCTATGAATCTGGCATTGGGTTCTTCTAAATTTACTTGGATTATTCACCTGGGAAGGGAATTGGAGAAAGCTCTTTTTCCTCACTCAGGGCTATCTTTCTGAGCTTCCACATTCCCTTTCTCCTTCACTGAATGCTAAGGGCAACAAATATAAAAAGAAAAGAAGCAGATGAGAAACAAAGCTACGTGAGTTTCTCACATTTCACTTGAACATGCTTTGCTCAAATTGTTACACAAGAATGAAAAGATTCATGTGGAAGATGCTTAATCATAATGGCTTTAAGCCATTCAGCTCAATAAAGACTTTAGAAAAATATATTATGTATCAGTAAGTGGTTAGGTAGAATTTAAGAAAATCAATCAAGGTACACAGGGGTAAACCAAAAAGGAACAGGTACTTATAATGAGTGAGAAATACTATGCGAGAATACCTGTAGGTATTACTCAGCTTAGAAGACAGCTAGTTAATAAAAATAAAATGAATGTATGTGTACTAAAGAAACCATATATATGTATATGTATGTATACACACATATGTGCATGTGCACACACATATATGATGCTAGGAGAAGACATTATCTTTTATTTTTGTGATGCTAGTTAGCAAGTCAATCTCTAATTTTCTCATAAGAGGAATATAATTCCTGTCTCCCAAAGCTACCTGTGTACAAACATTCTCTAGTAAACACAAATAGGAGATTATCACCTTGCTTGCAAGATCTCATTCTTTTATTAGCATCTTTGCTTCTCTTCTGGTATTTGTTACAGCTTTTTACATGATTGTCTTCCTTATCTTCTATGTCCATCTTCCATCTTCCTTATTCACAGATTTTGCTTCTTTCTGAATGCAGATCACTCAGAGACCAGTAGAATCTCAACTCTCCAATACAATGGTTCCTCTGTACATCCTATCAAATTCAGGTTCTGATGTGAACTATTTCCCATCATTTCTCTTGATGGAATGCTGGTCCACTTAGCTTAGCTTTCATGACAGCTTTTGTTATGGGCCACAGGTAATACAGATTTTTAGCATTTTTGAAATATATTTGCTTCAAAGAATCATGCTGCCTCTCCCACAGTATTTATGACTTCATTTTGAATATTTTTTGTACTTGCTTGTTAAATCCCATGAAGCTGTAAGGCACCATGAGACAGCAACAGGCATTTCTATTTATCATCCATGTTGGCACAGTAAATAGAACAATTCTGTCCAGTAGAAATATAATACATATCACATATAAATTTCTACATGTAATTTAAAATTTCCTAACATTAAAAAGGAAAACATTAATTTGAATATTATACTTTAAAAATATATCATAAAGAAAATATTACCACTTTAGCATGCAACTAATATTTTAATGTTATGTTGAAATTCTATTTTTATTCAAAACCTTCAAAATTTAGTGGGAATTTCAGAGTTATAGCACTTGTTAATTTTAGCAAGCTATATTTTATCTATTTATTTTTATTTTTAAAATACTTTTATTAGGGGCTTTTATACCCTTTATCACAATCCATACATTCATCCAGTGTGCCAAGTACATCTGCACATATGCTGTCATCATCATTTTCTAAGCATTCTCTTCTCACTTGAGCCACTTCAATCAACTCCCCATTTTTCTCCCTCCTTCCCCCACCTGCCCTTGCTCATGAACACTTGATAAGTTATAGATTACTATTTCTATATCTTACATCATCCAGTAAGTCACATTTTAAAGGCAAAAATAGCTATATATAGTTAGTGAATTCTACTTTGGGCACAGCAGGTGATACATGACTATTGATTAATCAATGAATGTATGCATTTAGGGGAAATGTCATGTGGGTTAGGCCCATTTGAAAAAGTTTGTAGACATGACATAACTGATGTGCTATATGTACTTTTACTTCTCATTTTCAAAAAGCAGAACTACAGACACTCAAAGGGTTCAGATAAGATACTGAAAAACACAAAGAAAATTTCTTATTGCTTTTTATTATATTATATTATATTATATATTATTACATTATATTATTATATTATATTATTATATTTTTATTATAACCCGATGAATAACACCATGATGTCATTGTTTGGTATGGGTCTGTCTTATTCCCTAGTCCTTGTTTTGTTACGACCTTGCTATTTTTTCAGGCTCTTTCTGTAGTTACCAGACCCAGAATAGATGCTTGGATAAATAGTATTTGATTGGGCAAATGATAGATTGAATTAGTTAATGCATGCCAACTGTTCAAAATGCACTCTCTTATCTAGATTACATATGGGGAAAGCTAGGAAAAAGGTAGACTAAAGAAGGAATATGACACTTACTAACTAGTAACTACTATACACTAGGCTGTTTTGGAGAAAGTACAGCGAACATGCTCCTAAGAAACGAGGATGACGAGACTTCCTCTCATCAGGAGAGACCCATCTTTGTGGAAGGACCTCATGATTGGTGAAGCAGAGGAGCAGCTCACATAAGGAAGATCCTTGACAAGATGAAATAAACCCAACTGTGGACTCACACATGCGAATGAATATGAAAATGGTGTCAGACGGGGCAGTATTCCATTGTGTTGTTTAAAAAGTTGCCATGCACTTAACAGCAGCAACAACATACAGGCTGCTAGGCATTGTCAGAAGTATTTTCCCTTACAAACAAATCCAGCAAGGTACCTACTGGTAGCCTGCTCACAGTAGGTTAAATGCTTCCACTGCTGTCACAATTCAAGCAAAGGAACCAGCATTTAATCCAAGTGAGTCTGAATATGCAGCTAAAGTTGGTTTAGTGTTTTTGCTTGTTTGTTGCTTGGATTCTTTGTTTTTTTATTAAACTGCATCGATGTTCACAGCTGTATTGAATACTAATGCAGAGGAGAATGAAATAGTAAGGAATTCAAAATAAACCCAGGCAACACACAGCTTACAAGCTATAAAAATGGTGAGGCATATATATCGAGGATGTTCCAAAAATGAGTAACTCTGTTATGCTGGGAATCATCACCTCATTATAAATGTTTCCATTTTAATCCCCATCCCACATTCTCTGTTAATAATTCAAGCACTTAAAATTTTATTCAATTGCAAATTGGCACACAGGTCGTGAGCCTGACTATACAACTGTCCTATTTAAAATTGGAGTGGAATGAATCTCTTTCTGCTCCTAGTGAAGTCACCCACTTGTTCGACCTACTGTGCCGAATGGGATGGAGACACACACTCAGTGGGAGGAGACCTCTCCTGACGCTCACATCATCGGTAGTGCAATCAGATGAAATTTCCATCGGATCAGTTTAAAATCATGTTGGGCTGGCTACTCCTGCTCCATCATCCTCTGAATTTCTGCTAACTTGTATCAATGAAGACCCACAACCCCCAAAGACCAACATGTATTACCCCCCAAGCGAACACTTGAAGGAAGCCTGTTGCCAGAATCATGGGGAATATGGAATCAAGCAAGTAGACCAAGCAAGTAGAGCAGAAAACCACAGTGTTGGTCTAGCAATGTTTAGTCGCAGGAGACTGAGGACATCAATTTTCTTGGAAAGAGCTATCAAACATTTAATGCTGGCAATCTGTGAATCAGAACCTTCCACTGTGTGTCCACCAGAGTAAGCAAGCAGAGCCCTCCATATAGGTGCAGTGCGATTCTGTGGATGACACCGTCCTAAGATGGAATGGATAACTTCTTTGTGCCTCCTTTGTGGAGCCCTGGTGGCTCTGTCAGCTCAGCAATGGACAACTGAGCACCAGACTCATGATTCAAATCCACCAGCAGCTGTGAATAAGAAAGGCGAGGCTGCCTGCGCTTGTTGAAGATATACGGACTAGGATATCCTAGAGGGTGGCTGTGAAACAGAATCAACGTGCTGACAATGGGCTCTGCACCTCGTTCTGTGTTCTTTTCAAAATGTGAACTCCAGAAACAACAGGACCAGTAAACAGAAACAGTGGAAACTAACATCTTCTGGACTTCCATGTGATATTTTATTTGACCAAGAACTTTTACACATATTTGGCTGCTGCTACTGTTGATGATAAATATCAATGACTCAGCAGATAGGGAAAATGGCAAACCCTTTCACGAGGATTAGAGAGAAGCAATTAGAGTTAGTAAGAGAGAATGAAGAGAAGGGGTTAATAAAATATAAGATTCCGTCAGATGATATTCATGAGCATATTGGAAAGCTGTGTTTATTTCAAGCAGAGCCCAATTTGTATACCACACTGAACCAAAATGTGTTGAATAACTGGCCCATATATATGTAAATAATCCTGCTTGGAAGTGTATATTTCTCCTTTCATATAAAGAGATTGTGTTAGTGTAGAAGGAATCCTAAATCTGTTCAGATCTGTTTTAGAAAATGACAGCATGGGACACAGGGACACATATATGAGCGAAGGCAGATGTCATGTGATTATTGTCTATAAGCCAACACATGGGATTAACTACAAGCAAAGAATCAACAAGACTCAGACTCAGACTTGGACTTTTAAACTCATGAACAGTGAGAAAATATATATTTGTTCTCTAACCTACCCTCGTGTGGTATTTTGTTGTAGCAGCATTAGTAAACTAAGCTGTTCCTGGTAACCAGGTACTGGGTGCTTTATGCAGGTGGCTGAGGATGGCAATGAATTTCAGTTCTATCTCTATTCAGTTATTCTCCTGCTAAAAACAAAGGTATAGTTTTTTTCTTCATATTTCAACCGCCAAGTTTGATAGCATTCTCTGTATTGAAATAACAATGTTTTGCAGGAATTGTAAAGTTCTAGAGAGCAGGCATCTATGAAAAAATGGTTTATTTATATTTGTGGATTAAATAGAGCCTACCTGTGTTGGGTAGGTTTATTGCGCCAACCTGGCTAATGAACACAGGTGCGAAAAGAGATAACTGGCTTGACAAGCTTCTCCTGTCTCTTCCTTTCTGGTGATCAGATCAGTGTGCAGCCACCTTAGCTAGTTCTCTGCCTCAACTTGCCTATGGCACACCCAACCTGTGGACCTTGTCACTATAGTTTGAAGTTCCTTCAAGACCTGCTTCACCTCAATGCCGGTGTACTAACTGGTGTATGAACTCTCTTACAGAAGTGAGCTGAACTGAGCCATTTGTACTGCTCTGTGGATTAATCATAAGTGTCCTGCTTTTGTTTCTCTAGAGAACCCTCTGTAACACAAACACCAATTCACTTCTTGCCAACTTCCCACCTGTACACACTACTTTAGCCACATAAAATTTCTAGATGCTAATTAAGTCACACTTTTACTTAATGTCAAACATCTATTTTACATATAAATGAAAACACACTGAGTTGAAGTGTATATGATACATCATACACGAAGGAAGGAAAGATATCCAATAGGTACATATAAAGAAAATAAACTGACAATCACAAACCTCACTTATGCAATTAATTGATCACCTATTTTGTATTTACAGGAGTCCTCAAACTTTTTAAACTGGGGGTAAGCTCTTTGTTCCTCAGACCATTGGAGAGCTAGATTAAAGTCAAAAGAAAAAACTATGAAAAAATTCACTGCAGGCCCAGGATGAGTCGACTGCTGAGCAAGACAGTAGTGGCGGCAAAAACACCTGGTGGCCAGATAAATGTCCTCAGCAGGCCACATGTGACCCACAGGCCTTGGTTTCAGGATGCCTGCATATTATCTTTACCCTTGGCAAGTACCTCAGCTGGATCATATGGTCTCAGTGGTAAAGCAGCTTGCACGGCACACTGAAACAGTTGCAGAACCTTTTCTTGTTCTGGGCCCTACTTAAAATTGGAGACCTTTTCTGTTACTTGACAAGTAGGTCAAAGAAGTGCACCAAGTGTAGGTTATGCTGCCTCCAAAATTCAAAGAGGCCTGCTAGGCGTTGTGTCTCCCATTTAGTTGCTTGGGGTAGAGGGGGAAGAAGGAAAGATGCAATAGTTTATTTTTCACTTTAGTGGGATTATCTCAATATATCCCAAAGCACTGAGCCCCTAGACATTTTATGGAGATGGAGGGTCACTGAATCTTCATTGGGTAAATTTCCCAACGTCTTGAACACAGGTGTACTAATGAATCTAGTCTTCGATACATCCCCCTTAGTGAGTCCAATCAGCACAATGTCATCAATGTAATGGACTAGTGACATTTTGCAGAAGAGACAGATGATCAAGGTCCCTTTGGACTAAATTATGGCACATGGTAGAAGAGCTGATGTACCCCTTGTTGAGAGTTGTGAAAGTGTATCGTTGCCCCTGCCAGGTGAAGACAACTGCCTCTGGGGGTTCTTTGAGAGTGGTATCGATAAGAAGGCATTGGCCAAACAATAGCTGCATACCAAGAACCAGGAGAAGTATTAATTTGCTCAAGCAATGAAATCACATCTGGAACAGCAGCTGCAATTGGAGTCACGACCTGGTTAAATTTACAATAATCCACTGTCATTCTCTAGGATCCATTTCTTTTCTTCATAGGCCATATAGGTGAGTTATATGGGGATGTGGTAGGCATCATCACTTTTGCATTCTACAAGTCTTTGATCGTGGCACTGATCTCTGAAATCCCTCCAGAAATGCAATATTGCTTTAGTTTACTATTTTTCTAGGCAACAGCAGTTCTAATGGTATCCATGTTAGCCCTTATTCCACATTTCAGGGATTCAACAAGGGCCTTCTGTCAGTTATTAAGTATGTCTATTCCAATGATGCATTCTGGAACTGGGGGAAAAATCAGAGGGTGGGTTGGAGGATTCAATGGACCCATCGTGAGGTGTACCTGAGTTAAAACTTCATTGTTAACTTGACCTCCATGCAACCCCACTATGATTGGTGGGCCTTCAAAACTCTTTGGGTCTCCTGGAATTAGTGTCAGTTCAGAGTCAGTGTCCAGTAATCCTCAAAACGTTTGATTACTTCCTTTCCCCCAATGATCAGTCACTCTTGTGAAAGGCCACAGCTCCCTCTGGGGAAGACTGGAAGAAAGACTAACAGTATAATGTTTCAGTGATATAGCAGGGTCTTCCTTAAAAGAGACCTGGCCTTCCACTCATTCAAGGGGTTGTAGGTCTGTAAACTGGTTCAGATATGGGAATTCACTGTATGGTTTTGACTCTCTATCCTGCTGTTCACCTGGTCTAGCATTCTTCTGCCACCATAGATCACATAAATATTTAGTAGATTTCCTATGTATTTCACTCCTAGGGACACTGTGGCTACATAGCCAGTGCCATAAGTTCACACGAGACAGGTTGCTTTGGTCACTATGGAAAACTTACTGTCTATTATGATAACCTTACCCACCCTGTCTCTGTGGAGTTGGAGCTGACAGCATCCCTCTCACCTCCCCGGGCCCAATCAGCCCTATTGTAGGAAAATATCCAAGTTCGCTTAGGACCGTTCTCACTGTTCATCTTGGTGCACATCAAATGGCAATCACAGGAGTCTTCAAAGATGTTGAGTCCCACTTCACAAACTTGTTCCTTACGATTGTGGTGAAAGGTATAGCCTCAGCACATTTTCTTTTCATATCTATGGGAATATCCTGATAGATCCATTCCAACATACTAATTTCCCTAAGTTTTGGTACCTCAAGTTGATCTAATCTAGGTCATCTGGCAGCAACAGATGAAACAACCAAATAAGCAATTAGTTCTCATTTTAGTCTCTCTTGTTAAGAGATTGCAGGAAGAATCTGTGGTTAGGGGGCCCATATCCAGATACTCAGACTAGTCTAATATTCCATTCCTTGCCAGCATTCCACACCCTTAGTAACCATTCCCAGGGATATTTCCCAGACTTCTGCTCATTCGTATTAGAAAACACAAGTAGATCTTTATGGCTATAGATTATGTATTCCTGAGTCATCATCTGATCTTCACCTTTAGGAACTTTCTGAGCCTTAATTTCAGTAACAGGTCTAGAGGAAATAACAGGTGGTAAGGGTATTTCTTGGGTGCTCGAAGCACTATATTGCAAGGTCTCCCCCCCCCTCCCCCCCCCCCCCCCTGCCCTCTCCTCGGCAATGCTACAGAAGCAGCTCCACCTGGCATTTTAGCTTGAACAGTTTGGCTAATCTGCTCAGGTGCGGGTTGTTTTACTGAAGGTGGATGAATCCCCTCAGGTGGGAGGGGGGACTCTTTGACTGGGTTGCCTCAATCATCTCTAGAGGCTCAATATCTTCTGGATCATCAGCCCATATGATGATCAGCCCACATGTAATCATCCCATTACATGTTCCAGAGTCCCAATTCTTTTGGATTAATGCTCTTACTTTACTATTGGACTTTATTTTAGACCTGACAATCAGCAGACCTTGTAATTCAACTTCTTGTATGATGAGACTGTGGATTTGGTTTCGGCAATGTCAGTTCTATTGCTAGAGGAGAGAAGGCTCTCCTTTGTAGCACATGCAGATGCATTTAGGTCTGTTATTTGGCACTTGAGACATGCTTCTGAGGTTCCTGGTCACACTTTTCCCTTTCCTTGACCACATTTTCTATTGTAAGGAGGACCAGTCAATCAGCTTCCCAATACTTGTCATCCTGACAAAACTGCTGAAAAATATTAGAGACATGACCACCCACAATCTCTCCTCTAACCAGCACTCGATCTATTGGGGGTGATACTGTGGATATTAGCTTTGCTACTCCACACCATGCTTAGTAAGAGTGGCAGACTTATCCATGCCTTCAGGGTAGAGGCTTGAGGATAGACGATATCTCTTCAGGATAGAGATAGCATTATCAGTGCTGCTAAGCCAAATCAGACTGGAGAGTCAATTTATGACCCATATTTATGATCATCTTTCTCTAGAACCATTACACTCTCACTAGTAATTTGTGGTAGAGGGGGTTCTCTGGAGATACAAAACCAGGACACTTATGAAAAAAAAAATATATATAGATATAGATATATACATACACATATATATGATAGAGATATAGAGACATATCTTAAAAACTAAATAGCTGTTTAGTCCACAGAGCAGTGCAAATGGCCCAGTTCTACTCACTTCTGTGAGACTGTTAGTACACTGGCAGTCCTTCAACTCATGAGAGCTGCTGGCACAAGTCAAGAATGCAGCCAGTTGAGTCTCCTGTAAAGCAATACAGGTAGTCTGATCACAGACAGCAAGCAACAGGGCAGGTTACTAACAGTCAGCCAGATGACAGGGTCTGACAGTCCCCAGCTCAAGTGATATATACACCAGCACTGTAGTGAAGCAAGACTCAAAATAAGATCAAACTACAGCAGCAATGTCTACAGGTTGGGTGTCACACAGCGAGTGTAGCTTGCAAGTTGAGGCAGAGGCAGCCACACACTGGTCTGATCACCAGAGAGCAAGACACAGAAAGGTGAGCCTTGCAGAGCCATTTATCTCTTTGCCCTTCAATTTAACTGCAACCTTATGAATCCCACATATGTTTATTGGCCAGGTTGGCACAGTAAACCTACCTATCACATATGCTTACTGAACAAATCGGATAAAAATTGCTTTGGCGATGAAGAAATTTTTAGCAGGGAAATGCCATAAAAGTCTCAACTTTTTATTTAGTGTTCATATATGATAGCTTAAAAACCAGAGTATTTACTATTCCAATCAAAGTGCTGCCCATTATGATAATTCATAATAAAATATTTTCATATTGCTATATATTTTACTAAGGAAGCCACTATCCTTTTTATTCATCTGGTTATATTTTATTGGCTTTCTACACACTGCTGACATCTATTTTCAAGGGGCTGCATTTCCCAATTGCATAAACTATGCAGTCATTTTCCCTTCGAAGAACAATTGTAACTGAGAAGAAAGTAGTTTTGAGAAATTTAGGCATCTGCTTTCCCATCCTGGTATATTTATCAAGAAGATAGTTAAATTTTTCAAGATTTTTACCAACCTAACATATAATGGCATCACAGCATTTTTCCATTTTTAGGCCCACATGCCCCCTTCATTTTAAACAAAATATCTTTTTGCAATTTCTGCTGTTTTTCTTGTGAGTTTATCTCTAGGACTGGATTGGTATCAACATTGCTACCTCAAGCCCTGGATTAATAATGCCTTCTTTACTAACAGAGGTGGAGTTATCTCTGCCTCGAAAACTAATCAGACTTGAGAATTAATTTAGAAACCACTTCCTCATAATTTTGTTTCTCTAGAACACTCTTGGTAACAAATGTTTTACACTTATTTCTCTAGAAAAACAAGATCAGCAAATCTTATGTTTATAAATGTAGAGATCAATTTATATTTTAAAAATAGTTCACACCTTTGTAGAATATGACAGGTCTAAGCTCATGACCAAGCCCAAATCCAAGCCCAAGGCCAAGCCTAAGCACAAGCCAAAATCAAGTTGGATACAAATCTGCGAATCAGATGTTAAGTTAAAGGATTTTCTTTACACTTATGCCTATGAATATTGACGAACAGTAGGATCAGGTGACTACAGAGGCAAATGAATGCAAGTTTAACAGGTCAGGATGCAACGGTGAGTAAAGCCTGATTGGCAGACGCTGGGTGAGTCTTAGGATTGACAGGCAATATGGAAGGGAGTTGGCTTAAGTCCAAAGAACCCAATGAATTAGGTGGTAAATTCAGACCGAACAAAAAGAAAACAAGTTTTCTCACAGCACCCACACATATTGGAAGCGAGCCACACTTTCAAGGAAACATCCTTTCAATGGATGGCATCAGGTCTATGACGTGAGTAAAGGCATTTCATTCTGTCTGAATCATAGCCTATTATGGATGCTTACCACGGATTGACTATGATTACATGGTGTTCATGTAGAGCATCAGGATTATTAGGTGTTAACTGCCAGACTAATGAGTGTCCTGGCCCAATCAAGGTGATACCAAACCTTAACCCTAGATTATAAACCAGTCTTGCTACCAAGGCATGGACTGAATAATAGCCCTCTGTAATATCTATGCCCCCTCCCTTTCTCTTCCTTTCCTTGCCATCACCTCCTATTTTCTTTTCCCTTTTCTTTCTTTCTAGAACTATTGCTTGTCTCCTTTTTGCTAGCCACAGGAAAGAAAGCAGTAGAGCCTGCCCATTCATGCTTTGCTCCATGGCGTGGGTTGATATTGAGGTACCTATGGTCTACGCTTATGCTAGGCATCAAGAGAACCTTTATAAGCTCTCTGTAGATATTTATAAGGCTCCATTTTCTATACTTCCTGAAGAGAAAGATCAAGTGTATGTAAGTAGATCCCCACTCTGCTATCTGAGGCAGTCTGTTTTACCCCACAGCTTCTTTGCCAAAACCCCCTTTCTTCCATAAAGCAGGAGGACCAACGCTATGGTGCCCTGGTGTGGCCACTCAATAGTTCTTGCATTTTAACTTCCTTGACACCAGATGCCATCACTCAAGCAATCAAGGATTTTCACCCCTGACAGGGCTCAGGCCAACACTAACAGAACTGGATTCCACTGTCCATGTGTATTACCACTCATCCTCAGTTTTAAACCTGCCCATACGATTCAAAGGGTTGAGGACACTAGGTATAGAATTGTGTAGAATCCATCAACTCTCTCCATATTGCTTCGCCACTGCTGTTTTTCTCTTCTGCAGGCTTATATGGCAGGTTGTGCGTGGGATTAGACGTGCAGTGAGTTTATGGGCTGCAGCCTCTCTGCAGCTGAGCATGAGAGTCACGGAGCGTGCTGCGTGTAGAGGCAGATTTCTACGTTGCACCTCATTGTATGGGATCAGCCGCTAGGGGGATCATCACGCACAAGACTGCCACTCTACAGTTTGCTGTCAGGAGCCTCTCGCAGCTTCTGCCTCATAATAGGCCTGTTGGCCACAGGAGGAAGCCCTGCCTGGTCCTGCGCATTCTCACGGTTGCTCTCAGGGTTGCGGCCCTTGATGCAGCGACCGTTTCCGTCATGTGGCCACAGACCTTCCCCCTGCTCACTGCTCTGCTGCTTCAACATCCATCACGTCCTTCTTTAGGAACTCGTGCTTGCGATGGCTCTCCATCTTGGCTCCTAAAGAAAATTCTGGTTGTACTTCTTCCAAAATAGCTCTGTCTATCCTTTGGCACTACATGGTAGTTTAATGTACACTGTGTTAGGCCTACACTAGAGAAACAAATCCAGTTATGCTCATATACATTCAAGAAAGAGCTTTTTATCAAGGAACAATTATACATCAAGAAAGCAACCCAGCACAGCCCAGGGCAATTAAAGTCCGTAAGTCCACTATTACTGCATCAAGTCCCTTTTCAGACTTTGTGTTAGGCAGGGTTCTTTAGAGCCATGGTGCTCCACCTTTCTAATGCTGCAACCCTTTAGTACAGTTCCTCATATTGTGCAGACTCCTCAACCATAAAATTATTTTCATTGCTGCTTCATAGCTGTAATTTTGCTACTGTGATGCACTGTAACATAAGTATTTGATATGCAGGATGTATTTTCATTGTTACAAATAGAAAATAATTAAAATATAGTGACTAATGAAAAAACAATATGTAATTATGTTTTGTGAGATATTTATGTGTTTTCCGATGGTCTTAGGTAATTCCTGTGAAAGGGTCATTTTCTCCCCAAATGGGTCATGAGCTACAGATTGAGAACCACGACTCTAGAACCACTGCTCTACAGAAATGAAACCTGGACACTTATTTTATATATATGTATATATATATATATACATATATACACACACACATACAGAGGGGGACAGAGAGAGAGAGAAGGAGAGAGAGCTATATAATAACTAATTAGTCCACACAGCAGTACAGAGGGTTCAGTTCAACGCACTTCCTTGGAACAGTTACTTATACTGAAAGTCCTTCAGCGCATGTGGGCTGCCAGGAAGCAGATTTCAGGGTCCTACCTGGGGCAAGGTAAGCGGAGGCTGCCCACAGGCCGCGGGCAGTAGATGGGGTCACCAACAGTCCGGAGCTCAGGTCCTTAGTGCAGCAGGCACAGACGGGCTATCAGACTGTAGCAATGCAAGGCAACAGCATCCTCCAGCCTCCAGCCCAATGGATTCTACACTCCAATGATTATGAAAATGGCGAAAGATCAGGCAATGTTTTGCTGCATTATACCTGGCAATGCCTTCACAATGGTTGAATCAACTTTGTCTTAAAGGACTCAGCAAGAGTCAGAGGAGAGCTGTGTTCCACTGGTTTTTAAATAACTGATTCTCCAGATTAGATTTGCCAGGGTTTTTGTTTTGTTTTCCCTTAATGACACCTCCGT
Source organism: Nesogale talazaci (assembly GCA_004026705.1). NCBI lineage: Eukaryota > Metazoa > Chordata > Mammalia > Afrosoricida > Tenrecidae > Nesogale > Nesogale talazaci. Next base: position 149,058 of record PVJH01000144.1, read on the forward strand.
GTAGATTGGAATGTCCAAACTTATGTCAGCACCTGAGGGAGGTGACTATTCACACCCCACCAGGAATCCCCCCGGACTACTATCCTAACTTCTTTCAGGTCAACTAATTCGCCTTAGTGATTAAAGCAGTCTCCAGCAGCCTCTTCAGCTGGGTGAGGTACAGAGCCCACTTCATAGGTTCTGTGTAGTCGTAGCTTGTGTGTCTTTGGTCTCCTCCCCTGCATTTCCATCTGCAGACTCCACAACGTTGGCCTCTTCCCTCTGTCTGCTGCTGTCGATGGCTTCTCCTGCCTCCTCACACCCTCCCACTCAAGCTGCGTCCCCATGGTGCATTTGCCTGTTCATCTCCATCTGTTTCCCACTCCTTTCCTGTCTGGAGCAGCTTCATGATATATGGCTTCTGAGAGCAGTGCTTCTTCCTTCGCATCTTTCATTCCAGAGCCACCACTTAAAACATCCCCCGGGCTTTTCCTCAGTGTGATCTGTGGGCAAGCCCCTCCTTTCCCCTCCAAATCTGCCAGTATAGAACAATATTATAACCGATGCTGCTCTCAGTCTCTCAAATGGGAGTGTGGGTTTTCCAAATAGGCAGCGGGGCAGGGAAGATTCTCGGAGTGGCAAGGGCAAAGCTCAGGCAAGCTGATCAGCGGGGTGTTTGACCTGGGCCATGCTGAGTCCGAAATGAGCCCTTCATTCATGGTGACATCTGGAGCCGAGGAGTTGTGGCACTCGGGAAGTGCTTATTTACTGAGGGAGGAGATGGAGCCATGATTGCAGACTTCCCTCCAGTCACTCAAGGAGGAGGAGGGAAAGGGGACTGACAGCATCTGGGTGATATAAATTATAAAACTGAGCTCTATTTTCATAGCTGTGGAGAGATATCATTCCAAGATTTCTGAACAGGGGCTATAACCAAGGGGTCCAGGAGTTCTGCAGAACCCTAAAATTATGCACAGTGTTTTGTTTGTGTGCAAAGGCATTTTCCTAAGTCTATAACTTTAATTAGATTCTCAGTGGGTTCTATGACTCAGAAAATAAGTTAAGAACATTGTCGAGAAGAAAGTAATGAGATTTTGAGGTTTTGAATGCAAACAAGGGCTCATTTTATTTTTCTATTCTTTATTTTATAGCAAGGATCCCTAGTGGGACAGTTGGTACTGTGCTTGTATCCTCAATGTCAGCAGTTCGAACTCATCAGTAATTTAGAGGGAGAAAAATGAGACTTTCTGCTTCCATAAAGATTTTCAGCCTGATAAACTCTGTACTATGCCCTATGCTGTCCTTAGGAGCCAGAATCAACTTGATGACAGTAGGTGGGTTCGCTCATGGCCCCAGAAGTGCTGTCCCAGGAATACAGGCACAGAAATTACTTAAAAGGTGCCTATCACATGACCTACAAGTACTGGCTTCCAAAATCTCAAACAGAAGGGTGTGAGCACTGACTCCAGAATGGAAGGTGGGAGTTCACACCTCTGCAGATCTGTTTTTAGTTTTGCCATCAATCTACTCTGATTTGAGGCAAGAAAAAGTTTGGGTTCTATCTCTACGTATGGATGGCATCATTTCTAAGATATCTTTCTGTTCTTGAAAGGGTAACGTTAGGTTGGTGTAACAATTTATAAGGAAGTTTAGTCCCTCTGACTCTCTAGAGGAGCTGTTGGAGATGGCTCAGAAGGCTGTTCAAGAGAAAAAACACTGGTGGCGTCACAGTCATGAGTGTGAATCGATAGTGTTCAGGACAATATCCGCACAGCTTCGCTGTGTGTCTGCAACTTCACCCTCGGGCCTTCTCAGCAACAGGAACTGGCAGGACTCCAGGCCAGGGGATGGGAGCTTGATGTGGATGTAATTTAGATCCCAGACAGTGAAGTGCACTAAAAGACTCACACTATACTCAGAAATCTTGTTAGGGTTTTTTTTTTATCCCTAGGAAAATTTGAAATCTAAAAATGCTGATATCGGTATCTATTTTCATGGAACCCACTTGCGTGAAGAGCTGAGCTGCCCCCAGGACATGTGACTCCAGGCCTGTCTGCTCAGGTGCATCTGGGTGGATGCAGACCTCCAACGAGGGTAGTTGAGAGCATTAACTGCACCCCCCAGGCATTTCAATATTGTTGATGATGTCAGCCATTACTCCACTCTCAGGCTACAACGACCGAGCAGACACAATAACCTTGCCAGAGCCGGCCATTCCTCCTTCCCACTTGCTAACTCCCAGCAGCCGTGCACAGGGGCAGATTGGGGAAGGAGGTGGCCATGCTTGAATATGGTTTAGGTGGATTAGAACCCATTATCTATCCCAACATTAGAGAAGAGTCTGTCAGAGAGAATTTTTTCCTAGTGTAATAAAATTATTTAGGGGAAAACACTATTGCCTTCAGATGTTTCAAATATTTTTTTTTGTATAAGAGAGGACTCTATTTTTATTTTAATCATTTAATTTGGGGCTCATACATCATTTATCACAATCCACACATACATATACTGTCTGAAGCACCTTCACATGCCTGCTGGTGTCATCATTCTCCAAACATCTGCTTTTCCACTTGAGCCCTTAACATCAGTTTTTCATCTTTTCCCCTCACTCTGCCTTCAACCCACCGTACTTTATCAATTATTATTATTTTGTCATATCTTACACTGCCTGATGTCTCCCCTCATCCACTCCTCCACTATCCATCCTCCAAATAGGTTTTGTGTAGATCTTTGCAGTTGACTCCCCTTCTTTATCCCCCCTTTCCTTGACCCATCTGGTAACTCCACTCTCACTACTGGTCCTAAGTGGTTCATCTGTCCTGGGTTCCCTGTGTTTCTGGTTCCTATCTCTACCAGTGTACCTCCTCTAGTCCAGCTGGATTTGTGGACTTGTAAGGTGGAATTGAGATATAACATTTGGGAGGAGATAGCGTTTAAGACCTAGAGGGAAGTTGTATGTTATATTGTTACTTCATTGTACCCTGACTGGCTTGTCTTCTCCCTGTGCCTCTTCTCTAAGGGGGTTTCCAATTGCCCACAAATGGGCCTTAGGTCTTCACCCTGCACTTTCCCTCATTCATAGTGATGTGATTCTTATTCATCGATGCTTAATACCTGCTCCCTACAACCCCTCGTGATCACACAGACTGCTGTGCTTCTTCCATGTGGGCTTTGCTGCTTCTGCGCTAGTTGGCTGCTTGTTTACCTTCAAGCCTTTAAGACCCCAGATACTTTATCATTTGGTAGCTGGGCACCATGAGCTTTTTCCACCTTGTTTGCCACTGCACCTGTTTGTCTTCAGTGATCATATCAGGAGGGTGGGCATATAATGATTTTATTTTTGTTCTTTGATGGTTGATTCTCTCCACACCTCATGGTTGCACAAGCTGCAGTGTTTCTTGGTTTAGTATTAAGGTAGCAGATGGACCTTGGTTCCTCACCCAGGTACTCCCTCAATGTGAGAACACTTTGTTCAATTAAACTGGTATTCCATGATGTTCACTGGACCAATATGATCACTGAAGTCAAATGAGTGCATAAGCAAATGTGGTGAAGAAAGCTGATGGCACCCAGCTATCAAAAGATAAATGTCTGGAGTCTAAAAGCTTGAAGATGAAAAAACACCATCTAGCAGAAAAGTATCCAAGCCAACATCGAAGAAGCACAACAGTCAGTGTGGTGATGAGGTATCAAAAGGGTCAGGGCTCAGGCATCAAACAGGAAAAACACACACACATCACTGTGTGCTCACCTTCCCGAGACGATCACTGAGGATATTTGAGGGCATAAGCAAGAATGGTGAAGAAAGCTGATGGTGCTTGGCTATCAAAAGATATAGCATCTAGGGTCTTAAAGGCTTGACGATAAACAAGCGGCCACATAGCTCAGGAGAAACAAAGTACACTAGAGATCATTCAAATCTTATGTAAAGAGATTTTTTAAATTACTTATAACCTGTCATACAGTGAGACATGAGTAGTAATTTTGTTCTTCCTTTTGGAATGGTTGTTTTATTTTAGTAGTTTTATTGGCATACAGTTTACACATCATATAATTTAATAATTCAAACCTATTAAAATTGTGAAATCATTGCAGCTATCAATTTCTGGACATTTTATTTTTTCTCATCTTCATAGTTTCTAGCTCCTCATTTTCCTACAACCCCCACCACCTGCCCTACCCTTTGATAATTATTACCCAGTTCCTGACCCGATAGATTTACCTATCCTGGATTTCAGATACAAAAATTTTGCAAAACTCAAATAGGAAGCAAACAAAAAAGCCAACAAAAATGATAAATGAAAATAGATTAAAACCTCATTTAATTAGAAATCAGAAAATATATAAAACCAAATACACACACACACAAACCAAATACACTTTAAAAAAATAGGTTGAAAGGAAGGTCATATGATGAGTGAGATTTTTACCAAATTATATCTGTCATCATCACATTTACAATGGTCTTTACCTGACAGCAAGGCTATTTCCATCCTTAAATTATGATCAGAGGGATTCACCAAAGGCTTAATCCACATGGAGATCCTGCAAATGGATTTGGGGCTTCTACTGTCATCCACAGCCTTCTGCACACCAAGTGTTCAAAATTTAAGTCTTAATATTGTTCCCTTCTGTGGGTTTGGATTTTGTTATTTATAATAATTGCATCACACAACCAGGATATTCTTCCATGTGGGCTTAGTTTATTGGTATTTTGATACAGTTGGTGACATGAAGTTCTTGAAAGAACACAATAGAGGTCAATGTTATCTGTTTTTATTATTACCCTAGAACTCATGATTTCTAATTCTTGGTGCAAATATCTAGAGCATAGTTTCCCAAAGTGGGTGCCACAACCCCCTTCTCCCCCTTCTGGTGGCATGTTGAATGATCTAAGGGCATTGTAAGAGCAGATACCTATACTTTATCCTGAATTCTAGGCTGGAGTATAAAAGGTTTTCATTGCTAGGGAGGTCATGAGGATTTTTTTTTTATTAAAAGAGGACAGTAGACCATATAAGTTTGGCAACCTCTGGCCTAGAGTGATAGTTGGGTTTCGTTTCAACTTGGTCAGGCCAGGACTCTCAGTGGTTTGGCATTTGAGATCTTGTAGTCCCCTATGATATGACCTGATGTAATGTAATCCACACTATGAAATAATGCTGTTTGCTGTTGAGGAGTTGTAAGATTAGGACTCAGGTCACAGGAGGTTTCTTCCACTACGTGGTTTACTACCTGCTCACCTTGAATTCACTATCTTCCTCAGGCACAATATTCACTTGCGAATCTTGACTTCATCCACCACTGAAATCTGTGCTGTGCCTACAGCTTCTGGGTTCGTCAACGTCCAAGACTATGTGAACTAGGAAAAAGCCTCCAGCTTAACATCTGACCCATATCCTTGAAAAAGTATTGAACTTTCCCACTGCCACAACTGTGTGAGCCATTTAATTTATATATTGTCACTGCTTTGTTTCTCTAAAGAACCCAGCCTAACTCAGCTGGCCCATCCTTTTATCAATAAAGCCTATACCTATTTCTCCCTTAGAAACAGTTTTTCAAAAATCTTTAGCTTCCTTTTGGACACTCCAACCTAATGATTGGAGCAGTTAGATCAGTTCTTGGGATGTCCTCTCCAGGAACTTGGCAGGGGTCTCACCAAAAACAAACTCATTGCCATTAACTCCATTCTGACTTTGAATGACCTTAGAAGACAGACTAGAATTGCCACTTAGGGTGGAAGAGGCTATCAATCTTTTGAGAATGAGAAGCCATATCTTTCTCCCATGGAGCAGCTGGTGGTTTTAAACTGATGATCCATGCAATAGCAGCCCAGTGCTACAACCTACTATGTTGTAGAAAGTTTGTTCTTTCTTCTCAGGAGTGACTAGTTGTTTCAAACTGCTGACCTTGAAGGTAGCAGCACAACGTATAAACCATGACTCCTTCGCCAGACCTGGTGGTCTACAAGGTCTCAAATCAACTCTTCTCTCCATTGAGACTGCATTGTCATCTCCTAGTACTTTGCTCATTGCTTAATGAACTCCCCCCACATAGAGTTTTAGTTGTCCTTTAAAAATGAGAGCCACTGACATCTTGGAGTGTTTACACTGGTAATTTTCTTTGCAGGGAATACTTTTTCCTTTGTTGAATCTTTTATTTTCTCTTTTCCCTATCTCCTTCATGCCTTTATGCCTTATGGACCTAGTGAAAACTAGCCATGTCACCTTTCTAAAATTGCACTGCTCACTACATCAATACTCTTTATCTCTAGCTATAGACTTCCTCCTCTCTATTTGATATACTGTATTTTCCTGACAGTCCAATGACCAGACATTGTGTTGGTATCTGGAAAGCTGGTGGTTTGAACATAGCAGGTACTCTGTGGACAGAAGATGCGGTCATCTTTTCTGTAAAGATTACAGACTTGCAATCCCTCTTCAGAAGTCCTGCCCTGCAAGGTCACTAGGAATTTGAATGGACTCAGCAGCAGTGGGTTTATGAACACATCTATTTTGTATCTTTCCCAACAAAAATGGATCCTCCCTGAAAATAGAACATATCTCCTTGCTGCTGGCACAGATTAGATCTCACAGCTCATTGAAAGTTGGATGAATGAACTCTTGTGTCTGTTGTAATCTTTGATGTCTCTTTCTCCCATGATACTAGCATCCTACCCTCAAGACCAAATATTACTCTGATAAAAATTTTCCTTATTTAAAATGGTCTATCTTGTCCCAATATGCATAGTCACCAAGTCAGCTAAATGTCTTAACTCGAAGACATTACTTCCAGTTTATCTGCCCAAATGTTCTTCAAATTAGACCAGCCAAAATTATTGCCCTGGTGATGTAATGGCTTAGAGCCTAACCTATCACATCGTGTTTAGCTGATTGCTGCAAGATTAGCAGTATGTAAACCACTGGCTACTCCGCTTAAGAAATATGAAGTTTTCTAATCCCATAAAGAGTTACAGTCTCAGAAATGATAGGGTCATTATGAATCAGGTTAGAATCAACTCAATGACAGTGAGTTTATTTGATGATGTGACCCAAATGGGTGAAGATTAAAATCCTGATTCCACTGAGTGGGGTCATCTATTTTTTTTTTCTTTTGGCATCAGTAGCCCTGGCAGAGAAAAGCTCAATAAAAAGACATAATTAGGAAAAGACAGCAGATATCAAAAAATATAAAAGCTTCATAATAAGAAAAAACTAGGGCACTGCTCCTAACACAAGGAAGAACTTGGTTTGCAGCCAGTCTGTGTGCCATTTGTGTGAAACCATAATTAATTTAATTCAGAGTATAGTGGAAGATTTGTGCTTCTTAGAAATCTTTGCTTTTTTATTTTTCAGATGGCTGGTCTTTTTCCATTATGGATAACTACTACCTGAGCTATTTGTCTCTTTGATTCCGAAAAGGAGACTCTCCCTTGGCCCTTCAGGAGACATATGCTTAGCAGTATCTACAGTGTATTTAAATTGTAGCCTGGACTTCCAGCAATTGACACTGAAGCAGATTCTGAGAGCACAGAAGATGTTATCTTCTCATTTTTGGTCAACAGTTTAGACTACCTAACAGATAATTCTTCCTCCACCTCATGAGGACTTCGGGTAAACTGAATATTAACCCTGACATTGAGTAACCTTGGAATAGCCCTCTAAAGGTGCAGCAATCATAATCCATCAAACTTGTCAGTGAACCAGGACAAATCAAGGTGTGAGTTACAATGCCCATTACTGGAACATTGCCCAAGGTCTAGAAAACGTTACCTTCCTTGGACTCTCTTGGCAGGGGACAAAGAGGACAAAGCAAAATAAAGCTAAAGCTGACTGAAAGAACCACAATGGAGGTTTTATCTTTTATTTCCAGTCACCAAGGGAACTGCAATCATCACCTTCCTTCCTGAATTCTAATCTACACATTGTAGCCTTTTAATCAAATATTGCACATATAGATTTGCACCATATAAATATGACACTAAAGTCAAGAAACTGGCGTAAATTTTAAAGATCAATTTTAAAATAGTATACTTTAAAAATCATTTTACTGGGGGCTCATGCAATTCTTATCACAATCCATATGTCCATTGTATGCAAAGCATATTTGTACACTTGTTGTCATCATCATTTTGAAAACATTTTCTTTCCACTTAAGCCCTTGGTGTTAGTTCGTTATTTCCCCCTCCCCCTCCCTCACGAATCCTTGATAATTTATATATTATTATTATTTTGTCATATCGTACACTGTCCAACATCTCCCTTCACCCACTTCCCTGTTGTCTGTACCCCAGGGAGGAGATTATATGTAGATATTTTTAATTGGTTCCCCCTTTCTAACACAATTTCCCTCTAGCCCCCTAGTATCACCACTCTCACCACTGGTCCTGAAGGGATCATCTATCCTGGATTCCTCATGTTTCCAGTTCCTACTTGTACCACTGTACATCCTCTGTTCTACCCAGATTTGTAAGGTAGAATTGGGATCATGATAGTGTGAGGGAGGAAGCATTTAAGAATTTGAGGAAAGTTGCATATTTCATCACTTTTGTCCTGCACCCTGATGAGTCAGTCAGGGTACAGGGTAAATCATGCATCTTGTAATCCATGAAATTAACAAAGGCAAAAATACAAAATTTAAGTAGAAGTTAAGAATCACTCCTTACCCCTCTTTAATCTAATCTCTTGGGCCTATCTCCTTTTTTTTGGGGGGGGGGTGTTAGGGTTAGGGTGGTCGTGGGAGCTACCCAGCTTTGCTCCCAGAGAGCTGCTGCTGAATTTGAATCGCCAAGCCAATGGGCCATAGTCCCACATTCAATCACTACACCACCCGGGCTCAACCCTTCTATCTCCCTTTTACAAAGCTCATTTCTTAGTTCATATGTTAGATTTACTTTTGAGGGAAAAAACACTGAGTTTCTTGGAGATTGAATAAACCTCCTTAAGTGTTTTAGCTGAGCTTCTGTAAAGTTTGATGTTCAACTGAAACACATAAGGGCCCTCCAGCATCACTGACACAAACCAAATTCACACTAAGATTCTGAAATTGTTTAAACACATTGTTTAAATACATTATCAAATGGATTTAGCTGAAAATAATATTTCCCTAAAATAAACTAAAATCAGGCTAGTTAGCAAAAGATAGCTTTGCTAGTGGACTATATTTTCTATGAATCCTATAAATTCCAGTGTCCTTGGGTCTCCAAAAGTTAAACTGGCTGGTAGTAATACTAGGATTAAAACAAACATGTTAGTTATTACAACTCATTGAAACCATAAGGAGAAAGAAAACAAGCTTCTCATAAATCAGTCTATAAAACTAAGTGAATATATAGTCACGAATCTTCACAAATACTTGTCTTGGTGAGGTTCCAGTTCTAATTATCTTGACAGGGGATAAGCTAAGGACATTCCTATTTTCTCTCTGTCATCATAAATTATCTTAGCTCCTCTGCCTGCCCTTCAAAGTGCTTGATGGTTGTGTGTGTGCTGAAAACCTGACACTGACAGGTTTTAATATCCATGAGTTTTTTTTATGGTGAGCCGGCACCCCACATACCATGGTGCCTTCCGATTTAATGCTTCCCTTCCTGTTCCACGTTGTATTAGGAATTAAAACTCTTTGAGAACTTTATCAGTCAGGAGTCAGTACTTCTCAATCACATTTCCAGCAGCATTCAATACTCTTTGACCTGCCCTCTGTCTTTAATATGCATGATATCCTGGTCCAAAGAGAATGATTGCCTCTCCAGGATTTCTTCTCACATACGGTTGATTTAGTCTTAACAATGAACTGTGTACATCATCTTCTTCTGGGCTCATAATGATTTGACTCATGCAGTGCACACAGTTTTATAGCACTTGGGTATTATAAAAAACAAAAGGCTCTCTTGCTCCAGTGATGGCCTCTATTCCTTTCTAGGATGGAAAGTTCTAGCAATCTTTTGATATGTGACATATCAAACCTAACTGGTCTTACCAGGTGGCTGCTACACACAGCAGAGGGGAAGCCAATTTGCTATTTGGTGTGCTCTTGGAAGGTTAAATGAAAGCACAGGAAATCATGCAATAAATACCTCCATTTTGATAAATTGTGAGCCAAGAACCTTGAATATAATGTATTACTCCAAATAGATGGTGAAAAAACTGATTCTCCAGAGAGGTTAACATCCCCAAGGTACCAGCTACTCATCAGGAAAAAAGGCCCAGTTCTCTACTAAAATTTAATCATTACCAACTACTATTCAAATTTATTCATTAACTACAATAGCTAGTGAGTAACTCCACCAATTATTTCAGTGGGATAGTGATCAAACATTCAAGCAAAGTGCATGGATAATTATTGGTGACTGGAAATGCAAAAATGAGAAGCATAGAGGAAGAAACAATAGTTGGGAATATTGATAGGGGAAACAGTGATAGGGATAGAAATGAAGATGGGTGACTGCATGATAAAATTTTGCAAAACCAATGACTTGTGTATAGCAAATACCTTAAAAAAACAAGTTCAGAATGTGACTGTACACATAGACTTCCTCAGATAGAATACATAGAAATCAAATTGACTACATCTGTGGTAAAGTTGCTATACATTTGGCTTTGATCTGCATGATTCAAAGCCATCAGTAACTCCATGGGGAAAAGATTGGACTTTCTACTCCCATAAGTAGTTAAGTCTCAGAAACCCACAGAATATGCACCACAAGTCAGCATTGACTCAAGCATTGGCTTTGAATTGGTTTTAATTTGGTGGAAAGTCAGGGAGAAACTCAAAATCAGTAGCTAAATCCATTCCAGGAGATGAGTATGGAATAGACTATCAATTGCTCCTATGTAAGTTCAGAATAAAGCTGAGGAAAATTAAAATACATCCAGCAGAGCCAAAATATGACCTCTAGTCTATCGCACATGATTTTTGAGCATCTATCAAGAACAGATATACTGCACTGAATGCTAATGAATGCTAATGACAGAATACCTGAGGAGCTGTGAGAGAATATAAAAAGCATCATTCATGAAGAAAGCAAAAAGTTATTAAAAAGATTAAAAACAGAAAATATCAAAGTGAGGCCTGGAAAGACACTGAAACTTGTTCTTGGTCTTAGAGTAGTTGAAGTCAATGGAAGAAAGGATGACATTGAAGAGCTGCATAGAAAATTATAAATGTTTTCCTCTCAGAAGCCACCAAAGTCACACATGTGAGGCAAGTTCACTGCCACCGAAGTGCGCCACATCGCCTCTTACTTGGACAGCTTGGGTATTGAGGCTAATTATGACCAGTCAACAACGTCATCAATAAGCTGAATGGGACGAACATTGAAGACATTATTGCCCAGGGTATTGGCAATCTTGCCAGTGTGCTTGTCGGTGGTGCTGTGGCTATTTCTGCTGCCCTGGGCTCAGCAGCTCCTGGTGCAGGCTCAGCCCCAGCTGCAGAAGACGAGAAGAAGGAGGAAGGAGTCAGATGACAACATGGACCTTGGCTTGTTTGACTAACCCTGCCATGCAAATAAAACCTTTCTATGTAAAAGAAAGAAAGAAAGAGAAAGAAGGGTAGAAAGGAAGAAAGGAGAAAAAAAGGAAGAAAGAAAGAAAGGAGAAAGAAAGAAAGTATCCAAGGACAGCTTGGACTAAAATTATAATGAAATGAACAAAGATCTAGAATTAGAAAACCAAAAGTTAAGAATGAGCCCAGCATACCTTCAACTGAAAGAATGCAAGAAAATACTCGAGCCTCAAGTCATCTTGAAAGATTCTATGTGCAAAATATTGAGTGATGCAGTAAATATCCAGAGAAGAAGAAAAAAAAATACAGTCACTGTATCAATGTGAACTAGTCCACAGTCCATCATTTCAGAGGGTAAAACCAATAATACTGAGGGAAGAAGCTCAAACTGCACTGAATGCATTGTGTAAAAACAAGGGTCTAGGAATACCTATTGTAATGATTCAGAAAGCTGAAGAAACACTGGATGTACTCACTCATTTATGCCAAGGAATTTGGAAGACAGCTAGCTGGCCAATAGACTGGAAGAAATCCATATTTGTGTTGATTTCAAAGAAAGGTTACACAAAAGAATGCTCAAATTACAAAACATTAACATCATTTTATCATCCATCATTATTCATCATTAATATCATTTGTAAGTAAAATTTTGCTGAAGATCATACAATAATGATTACAGTATTTTATTGAGAGGGAACTGTCAGAAGTTCAGGTGAGATGAGAAGAGGCCATAGAACAAGAGATATTACTTCTGATGTCAGATGAAACTTGACTCAAAACAGAGACTACCAGAAAGATGCTTACTTGTGTTTTAGTGATTATGCAAAACTTTCTGATTGTATAGACCATAAAAAACGTTGGATAACCTTGAGAAGAATGTGAATTCCAGTACACCTCATTGTGCTCACGAGGAACTTGTACATTGATCAAGGGGCAGTTGAGGGAACAGAACAAGCAAAAACTGCATGATTTAAAACCAGAAAATGTATTTTACAGGGTTGGATCCTCTCACCTTTCATATGTAATCTTTATGCTGAGAAAATAATCAAGAAACTGGATAATATGAAGAAAAATGTGTGGCATTAAGTTTTGAGGAAGGCTGTTTCAACATGCAATACACCGATGACACAAGCTTGCTTGTTGAAAGTGAAGAGGACTTGAGGCACTTGCTGCTGCTGATCAAGTCTTGCACCATTCAATATGGATTATAACCCAATTCAAAGTACACAAAAATCTTCATAAATGGATCAATAGGCAACCTTATGATAAATGGAGAAAAGGTTTAAGTTGTCAAGGATTTTGTCTTGTTTTTCTCCACTATCAGTACTCATGGAAGTAGCAATCAAGAGTTCAGAGGCCTCATTGCAGTGGATAAATGCGCTGCAGAAGACCTTTTTAATGTATTGAAAAGCAAGGATGACACTTTGAAGACTAAAGTGTCCTTGATCTAAGTCATGGTCATATTTCATTGCCTCATATCCTAGTGAATGTAGGGCATTGAACAAGAAGACTGAAGAATAGATGCACTTAATTTGTGTTGGAGAATATTGAAAACACCACATGCTACTAAAAGGACTATATTATCTGTCTTCAAAGAAGTAGGGTCAGCGTGTTATTTTGTAGGTAATGGCATATTGCCAGGTGAGACCAATCCTTGGAAAAGAACATCGTGCTTGGTAAAGTGGAGGGGAAGCAAAAAGGAGGAAGACACTCAATGAAATGGATTGACACCATGGCTGCAAAGATGGGCTCAGGTATAGAAATCATTGCCAGGATGGTGCAGTACTAGGGACCACAATCCACTTGGCACTTAACAGCAATAACCAACAGTTACGGTTTGGAGCAATCAAAAGGGAAGTCCTAACCTGTTCTACAGGGTCACATTGAGTCAGTACTAACCCAATAACTCCAACTGTGGGGAGAGATAGGGGTGGCTTCCAATCTGTTAACCAGGTGATGGCCTGGTGATGCTGTCTCAGGAGTGTGACCTATTGTATATGAGAGACCCTAAGGAGAAAGAACCTCTCCCTTCCCCTTTACCTTTCTACTTGCTTGGATGCTGTGCCTGCTGTCAGGAGTGGCCTTATGTGGGCCTTTGACCAGGAGACCTCTCAGTGTCCTGCCTCACCCCCAGGACCTTGGATACAAATAACTCTGCAACCACCGGCCTATGATCTCTTTTCTTCTTTTGCCATTCCCTTTTCATTGGCTTGTAGCTTTGTGTGATAGGTGCTCCAGCTAGCCTTGGACTCAAAGTTTATGTTGAACTGGGATGGGGTGCCTTCTGTTATAAAATTACTTCTTGATGTCAAGTTCTTTTTTATATTTATATGAGTGTCACTGGTGGTGTTTTCTACACAACTCTGCTTAGCATAGCAGGTGAGCCCCTTGGCTTACTCTTATTAATATTTGGGTAAAGATTTTCAGAATAACTAGGAGATACTTGGATAGTTTAAGTGTAGGGGTATTTGTGAATAAATATTGATATGTGAAATTATTTGCCAAGGGTAGACAACTGTGTTGCCATTTTATACAGGTACCTTTTGATTATTTAATTTTTATTACTGAGGGAAGATCTTGATTATAAACAGTAACTTCTTTCCTAATTCCAGCTAGCATGAGACCTGATAACAAGGGCAGCAAATCCTCATCCTATTGAGGTCCCATATTTCAAAGATAGAAAACATCATGGCACCTTGATTTATGTTTCCTTTGATAGTTTCTATTCCTTCCTACAATCCCTGGCTGCACAGTAATTAAAGAAAACCTTCAGCTTCTAAGCAAAAGATCAGTAGTTCAAACTTTCCAGATGCTCTAAGGGAGTAAGATATAAAGGGCGATTTTTGTAAAAATTGCAACCTTGAAAATTCTATGGGACAGTTCTACTTTGTTATGTTATAAGTAGGAATAAGCACATGAGCAACTTGAAAAATGTTTTCTTCCTCTGGTGTGGCCCCTTCCTTTCTACCCCACAGGAGACACTCTACTGGTTTGTTGCCTTTGTGATAAACAAGTTCTCTAACCAGTTAGGTTATTCCTGAAAGTAAAAGTATTTCAAAATATTTAATCTTTAATTTACCTATGTAGACATTCAACTTGTACATACATGCATCTAAAGGAAACAAGACAGAGATGTTGCTTTATTTTTTCTCCGTGGATAAGGAAAAAGGGACCTGTGATTCCTTAGCCAGTCATTCTTAGACTCCTTGAGTTAGATCAATATCTCTTATTGGTGTTGGCAATGTTGGCTTTTGAAACAAAATGTCTTATACTTACTTATACATCACTTTATAGTCCTCAAAGCATGGCTACTTTTCATTTGCTAATTTTATTTTCAAGGAAATTTTAAGAAGTAGTTGCCTGTTAGGTTTTTCTGACCCTGATCCAGGAAAGGTATAAAGATCAAACAGCTGCTCAAATTCAAAGATGGGTCTTGACTTAGGGTTTTGACTCATTCTTGGATGTCATCTAAATTTCCCTTTAGCTTTTTACACGTCCTTCATGATCTTTCACTAGACTTTAAATTGGTCCTATACCTGAAAAGAACACCAAGTACTTATTGTTTTATAAGTGGTTTCTAATTGGTATTATATGAACTATATTATTTATAATCTCTCATTTGCATAATAAACTATCAAAGCAAGAAAAAAACTCCTTGGTCTGGCACTCAAGGTTCCTTATATCTTACCTTATCTTCTCTGCTTTGTCTATTTATTCTTCTTCTTCTTCTGCACTCGAGACTAGTGCCAAAGTAAAATTGTTATCTGTGCATGCTCCTGGGTCTTCTGTCTTGGAATGTTTGCTTGTGCTTTGCATACAACTGAAACTCTCAGTCTCCAGATTGACTCCCTGTTGGACTTCTCATCCTTTTATAACTATGACTTGATACTCTTGCCTGTGTTAATCACTTATCGACTACAAACACATTTAGTTTTTCCAGCTTAGGGGGACTCCACACTGATGACAACTTTAATGACATAAAAGCTTTTCTTTTGAGGGTAAAAAAATGTTAGCATTATATGTTCATCAAAAAAAAAAACATCTTGGTGTAGTGTAGTGGTTGTGTTCAGGACTGTGGCCCACTGGGTTGATGGTTCAAATCCAGCAGCAGCTCTCTAGGAGCAAGGCTGGGCTTCCTACTCCTCCCTCCAGGGCAGTGATGCCACAAAAAAACAAACAAACAAGTAAACAAAAACATCTTAATGTGCTTTACAGAGATATAACAATGGGTCTCAAATATGTCAATCTCAGAACCTTTGAAGCTATTATAATTACTAAAGAGCCCCAAATTTACATATTATGTATAGATAAATATATATAGATAGAAAGAAAGAGATTATATAAGCCAAGATTTACCACATTAGCAATTAAATCTGGAAAATTTCAAAGCACATCCCTCAGCTATCTAAAGATTTTCTGTTTAGTTGCTCTTTCAGTCCAATATGACATGTCTTAATTTTTCTTCCACCCAACAACACAAAGAACAAAACTTCTATGCAATTTTCCCTTTTTTCACATTATCCTGTACATGCACACAGTCACCAGAAGGTCTGTACATCATTAGAAGCAAAAAATAATAATAAAAGATCAAAGAATTCAGGGCAGGAGGGAAAGAAAAGTAGGTATCACAAGCACACTGTGTAACCACTTATCTGGGCTTCAGTCACCTTCTTAGCTGTAGCCGCCTCAGATCCTATGCAGATGCACACAGTCATTCTTCTCAGTCACTTTCCCCCAAATCTCTGCTGTCACTCAGCTTTTGGCTCATTATTGGTCAGTTGACTATAGATGACACTGCCACAGTTTCCTAATTTTGAAATGCAGGAAGGGGAGATTTATGACAACTTTTGAAATAACATTCCTGTCTCTGCCAGTGTCATGACAAAGTAGTATGTTGAGTTCTAAACATATTAGATTATATCACATATGAAGCTACTGGGGGTCAGGGCGGTAAGACATACTATCAATGTATAGAGTGCATGAAATTTCCTCTAGAACCAACTTCCAGGCTCTTTAATTTCCCTTTAACTGCGAACACACACACACACACACACACACACACACATACCTCCCAGCCACTTTATGCTTGGTATTACCCTTTCTAATCTCACATCAGGCTTTTTAAACAGCTAAATTTTTCCTGCACCATTTTTCTTACCCAACAAAATTCTATTTGCCTTATGTCTCATCTGATGAAGCCACTGTCAAAAGCTGAACTGTAATTCAGGAAAAGGATAGTGGTCATTTGGTACTGGAGTATAATAAACTAGTTGATTACATTTTTTAGTTGAAACTGTGATCTTTAATAGATATCATATCATTTTAAAACTTGATTTAGCTTAATTTGTGTTATACTAAAAATCCCATGGGGATGTTCATTAAGGCTACAGAATTTTCAGCATATCAAATCACACTATCTATGGATCTCAGAGGCGAGGAATAAGAAGAATGTGGAAGCTGAATCCTGGTGGCGCAGTGATTGTGTGTGGCACTGCGGCCCACAGGGTTGGAGGTTTAAATCCAGCAGCAGCTCTCCAGGAGCAAGGCTGGGCTTCCTACTCCCATCCGGCAGTGATGCGGGCCTGGGGGGGTGAAAAGGAAAAAAAGGGGGGCAATATGAGTTCTATTCTTGGTTCCACCACTGAATGGTTGAATTACCTTGAGCAAATTTTGTAAACTCTCTAAGCTCTTATTTATTCTCTGTAAACTGAAAGTATTTATAGTTACAAACCTAGGATATTTAAACTTAATTCTTGCTGATGCTTTGACTTCATGATGTGAATCCTTTGAGGTTGGTCTTTTCAAGGCTTACTGTTAGTTATCCTTTGAACTGTATGTAAAATACTTATCTGAGTGTTTTTGTTTTTCTTTTATATTCAAAGAATGTCCACCTAAAATGAAATAATATTCGAGGTCGAAATTTTGGTGCAGAACTGACTGTCTCACAGATGTTTCTTTAACAAGAAAGAAGTATTAGATCTTCATTGAATTTAGTTTTGTTTTTGTTCTCTTTCTGAACATTGAAAAGTCATACTAGTCATTCTAAAGAAAGGTGCAATCCAAGGATTATTTTGACCTGGTCATGAGTAGGCAGCAAAAGAAAGCGGATGGAGGCAAAGAGAGGATAAAGCTGATCATCACAGTAAAGAAGAAATTACATCCCTGGATCTAGGTCCAGGAGGTCTTTATATATCCTTCTTCACTTAAATCAGAATTATTTTGTTGCTTGTGTTGTTGATAATATATATATATATTATATATATATATAAACAAGAAACAACAATCGATTCAAGTTTCTGCATGCACAATTATGTGAATTTGTTACTTTGTTTTAGATGAGCAGCCATTTTTTGCCTCTTTTCTAAGCTATTCCTCTTTTATGAACATACACTCATGTCCCACTCAGAGTCCTATCTTTTGAGATGATATTGTCATCTTATTCCCATATAGGTCTTTCTTTAAAAAGCATTTCTGGAAATGGGCTGTGTAAATATAAACATATTCATTTTTAAAAATTCCTTCCAGATCCCTTATCTCTAAGAACCTGAACTGTGATCAGAGTCACATAAAATAAAAGAGGATGAGTAAAATTGAAATGGTCTTGGAGTCTTTACTGAGAAGCAATTTCATCTCAAAGAAAAAGCAAACAAATTAGAAGCATAATCTTCAAGGTCATTAAAAAATCTAATTAAACTATACTGTGATTTCATCTCACAACTCATCAGTTCTTCTATTATTAATTTTAAATTAATCAATTCTGTCCTTCATATGTTCTTGAAATTCAAGTGAGATATACATAAGGCCTTATTTTGGAGTGTGTGGACTTGTTTTAATTTTTGTTAACTCCAACCTGAACTTACATATGATCAATTGATGGTCTGTTCCTTTGTCAGCCGCTGTTCTGGTTTCAGCTGCTAATATTGAGCTTCTCCACTGTCTCTTTTCATATATGCAATCAATTCTATTTGTGTGTATGTTATTGAGAAAGAGGAGGTTGGTTTTGCAAAGTTATGTCATGTGATCTCTAGCTTAGTTTCTATCATCAAGACAAGATTTTCCAATCATAGTTCCTCTCTTTGTTTCTATCTTTGGGATTCCAGTCACTAGTAATTTTCAAAGCATCTTGATTTCCATGTTTGATAACTTTCAGACTGAAGATGTTGGTAGAATTCATTTTCTTTATGACTTAGTTTAGCGCATAAGGTTGAATAAGTTATGTCGAGTGCATTCACTTGTACATAGTTAGGGAGTATCCTATCACAGAATAGTGCTTCACGATAGACAAAGAAATAGCCTTTTTGGAGTGTGAATGCAATGACTTTGCTGTTGATGGTGTCAATACCAGCATAGTGGAGCACATGGTTTTCTAATGCACAATGGCCAATCCCTGTCCATTTCAGATCACTGATGCCTAGGATAACAATCTTGATGTGTTCCAGTTCATTTCTGACAACTTCCAATTTTCCTTAGATTCATACTTCCAATTACTTGTTATATTTGTGGCTATTTCTTTTCCCTCTGAATCACTCCCCATCAGCAAATGAAAGTACTGAAGCTTTACCCTCAGAGGCTTTGCTCCATCCATGTCATGAAGGTAGACTATACTTCGAGAAATCAGCTCTTCTTCAGTCATATTCTGAGTACCTTCTGACCAGAGGGGATCATCTTCTGACACTATCTCTGAGAATTTCTGTTTCTGTTAGAACTTAGCTGTTAGCTTTTCAGTAATGACAATGTTTTGGTGCAATCCATAAGATTTTCATTGGCTAATTCCTGTGAGCTGACAACCTATTCCTCTGAAATGGACTGCATATAAAGTGAACATGAAGAAATAAAAAGGTCATCTAAAAGAAAAGATCAAAGTAGGTCAGTAGAGCATGAAATTTTCTCTTAATTGTAGAATAGAATAGTATTCACATGATTTTATGTCAGCCAAACACTCCTGGCTCTGGGTGAAGACAAACTGTCAATCAGGTCACAACCTGATGCTGTGTCCTTGGGGGTGTGGCTTTCTTCTAAGGACTCCTTGGGCCCCACCTTCTCAGTAGCTCTCCTTCCATCCTCCTGCTTGCTGGCTACCCTGAGAGCAGCACTGCTCTGCCATTTTCACACTGATCTTGAATCCATGTGACTCTGCACCCACAGGCCTGTGATTTTCCTGCATTCAACATCACTGTATATGGCTTCACAAAGCTGAAGAGGGAATTCTGGGTTAATTTTGGACTAAGGGTGTGAGGAAGCTTTCTTGATGTGTAGTTACCTCTTGATATAAAACTTTTCTTATAAGAATATGAATGTCACTTGATTTGCTTTTCTAGTCAGCCCAGCCTAACAATTATCTAAGGCAAATGGAAGAAATTAGAAGTCAAAATGCTGAACAGAAAACTTACTAGGGTTAGTTCTATAAAACACCTATAATTTTATAATGACATATAAGACATATAGCAAAAAGTTAGAATTCAAAAACCGAAAAAGGACACACTTAGCATTTCTTAAACTGAAAGAACTAACAAAAAATCAAGTCTCAGTTTTCAATATTGAAAATAATATCTGTAAACTATTGAAGAAATTCACATTTTTAGTATTTCAAAGAAAGAAAACCCAACAGAAGGCACAAATTATAGAACAATGTCATTACTAGAAACATTGAAGCAGTATTTTGACAGGGAACTTCCCAAAGTTCTGACTAGATTCAGAAGAGGTCGAACAAGGGAGAGCATTGTTGATATCAGAAGAATCTTAACTGAAAACAGAAAATACTATAAATATGTTTACTTGTGTTTCATTGACTATGAAAAGCCATTTGACAGTGTGGGCAATGATAAGAAATTATGGATAGTCTTGAGAAGAATGGGGAGTCCAATGCACTCCATTTTGCTCATGCAAAAATCTGTGAATGGAAACAGGGCAGTTGGGGAAACAGAGCAAGGGAGTATGTATGCATTATTTGAAACCAGAAAAATATACTTCATGGTTGTAACCACTCATGGCATTTATGTAGTACGTATGCTGAAGTAATATTCAGAGGTTTGGGGTTATGGTATATGAAGAAAAACATTTATCAGAATTGGAAGAATTTTTATTAAGGACTTGCAATATGCAGATGACACACCCTTATATGCTGAAAGTGAAAAGGAGGTGAGGCACTTGCTGATACAAAAAAAAAAAAAAAAGAATTGTATCCTTCGGAATGGATTACAACTCTGTATAAAGAAAACAAGGATCCTCCCAAGTGTACCAGTAGGTAATTTCATGATAAATGGAGAAAATAATTAAGTTGTCAAGCATTTGATTTTCACCTTGCTAGGATCCATAACACACACACATACACGGCAGCAGCCATCAAGAGATCAAATGATGCAGTGCATTGAGAAAACCTCCTGCATGATAACTCTACAAAGTGTTGTAAAGCAAAGATGTTACTTTGAGAATTAGGCTGTGGCTAATGCAAGCAATGTTATTTTCAATTCCTGTATATACTTGAGTCTAAGCCAACCCAAATATCAGCCAAGGCACCTAATTTTACCACCAAAATTGAATTAAAAATGTGCTGAAAAACTCAGATTCAACACGAGTATATATGGCACCTCATAGGCAAGTAAAAATTGAACATTAAATAAGAGATGAAAAAAGAATCACTGTACTTGATTTATGCTGCTGGCAAAGAATATTGAATGTACCAGGGACTAAGAAAAGAGCAAACAAACCTGTCTTGGAAAAGAAGTGCTGTCAGAAGACTCCTTGGATGTAAGGGTGAGGAGACTTCATCCCCCATACTTTGGACAAGTTACCTGAAGAGACTGATCCTTAGAGTAAGATATGCTTGGTAAAAAGAGGAAGGACATCAATAAGATGGACTGATGTGATGGCTACAACAGTGGCCTAAAATACAAGAACAATTTGGAGCCTGGTGCAGGTACAGGCAGGGTTTATGTATTGCATCACCATGAGTCAAAAACAACTGGACACCTACCCATAAAAAGAGCAATAGTTGTTTGGTTTTATGAAGACTTCAGTAGATGTTTTTGGTACAAGATTTAAAGATACTTAGGATAATAATTTCAGATGTCTATGCAGCCTCCATGGCTCCTGAATGTCTGGAATAGATGTGAATTCCCCATCATCTTAAACTGAACCTCAATGCTCTTTGTGCATGAATCCTACATTTTCCACCTTTGGGTCAAGATTCTTTGTGAATCTTTGGATAAAGTATTCACTCATACAAACTCCAAACTATCCTGTTATTCTAACTTCGTGGAAGGAGTGGCTTTTATTCTTGCAGGGTATTAGCCAAAATTTTCATTTATTCTTCTTATTGCACACTTGTTTGTTGTTCAAATGAATAGAGACATCTTGCTCTGTTCTGGATGACTACTTGCAAACTTTTAAGATGCCAAGAAATATGAAATTAACCAGGAGGCAGAACAGAAGCCCTAAAAGCAGTGATTAGGCTAATTAACATGCACCTAAGGAACAAAATTACAAGAGTTGCGGTTGCACATAACTATTAGCTCCAGTAACTTCTCGCTTGTCATACTGTAAATATGTCTATCACACAAGTTTTACCACTTCGGGGTTTCCCACTCATAGTTTTCCACTATGAGTGAACAATTCATTGGCATTGTGTATAATTGGCTAGGAAACCCTTAATCAATGTGAATTTTCTCTCATCTTAAACTGCAGACCAGACCTCTCGCAGCCTTCTTTATTCATGTCCCTTCAGCATCCTCAGGGTTGTTCTAATATTTGAACCCATTTAAGATATTTTACTCCTATCCAATAGCCATTATTTATTTTTAGAAACTATTAGTTTTACTGTTCCTCATTCAAATAGTTTGTGCCTTATATATTTTTCAACCACATTTCACCACAAACTTTTCGAAACCCCATCACACTCCTTATTTATTTTTAAGAATGTGCTTTGTCGGAAGTTTGTTATGGCATGCTTATGTGTGCGATCCTCAGTGTCATACAGTTTCCACATTATGCTGCTAATAGCAAGGCTGACAGTTCAAGACCACCAGATGTTCCACGGGAGAAAGATGAGGCTTTCTACACCCACACCTAGTTAGTCTCAGAGCCCCACAGGGCAGTCCTGCCCTGTCCTATGGGCTTGCTATGAGTCGCCAGCAACTCAATGGCAGTACACTGGAAGATTTATAATGATTTCCGAACCTGTTGCTTGACAGTAGACTGACTGTGGGGCTGTTCCTGGCAGGACCTGTGGATCTGGGGGAAAGGTATAGGAAGCACAGGATGTGGCTGTGTCTCCTGGAGCGGTCTTGAAGCTGTTGACTATCTGCATCCTTTGGCAGCTAGAACCCACATACTTCCATGGCTCCTGGAAATTTCAGTCTCGAGACAGTTATGACCCAACCAGTTCACTTGGCAAACTTCAGCCTCAACCTGTGAAACATAGTCTATCAGAATGCCTCTACTTTCTCTATAGTAAGGCTAAAATTCTGAAATGCAATTGAATTGTTTGGTCCTGCAATGTGATTGGATGAATTAGTTCTGCTAGACAATTGGATGCATTGGACGCCAGTGACACCTCATTTACATGGTGGATCTATGGTTTTGCTTGCTGGAAACTTGTAACCGCATAATGATGTATTTAAAAGAAGGAAGTAGGTGAAAATAAGCTATTTGATTGGTTAATAAGGCATACATAAGCCTCACAAAAGCTGTAATAAAATTAGGCCTGTGCCATCAGAGTCTGATCTCCAGAGTCTGTGTGCACGTTGGTGAGTGTGGTTCCCTCACTTCCCTGCGTGCTGGACTTGTTCCCATACTTGATGGCTTTTATTTCAGAGGAAAATCTTTTTCATTGTTTCCCCCCAATTTTTTGTACCTCATTCGTACTTCATTGCTTCTGAGACCCTAATTACACTTAAGTCACTTTATCTTATTAACATATCTTCCTTCTCCCTGTCTCACCCACGCGCCCCCCCCCCCCACATCGGTATTTTTACTTTTTTTCACATAGGTCTCAATATTTTCTATTAATTTATCTTCAAGTTCACTTATCTTACAAAGTTAAAAAAAATGTTGTTCAGAATGAGGAATGAGGCCTCAGAAGACTCCAAAACAAACAATAACCATATTGATGTGAACAAGGTGAATCAGAATGGAGACTCAAAGTCCATCTACAGACAAGTGAACATCTGCTCATAGTAGGGCCACAGGAAGGGATGAGTCAGCTAGGGGGCAGTATGCAGTACAACTGATGAAACACATTACATTCCTCTGTCCTTGAATGCTTCCTCCTCTCCCCTTCCCCTCCCTGCCTATGGTGAATCCAATCATATCTTATAAATCCAGCTAGACTGGAGCATGCGTACTGCTTGAAATAAGAGTTCTTAATACAAGGAACCCAGAATAGATAAACCACTTAGGAACAACAATAGGATTACTGGTACCATGAGGGTAGGGCAAAGGCAGGGAGAGGAGGGGGAAAAGGTGGAACAGCAAACAATAAACATCTTTCTAGTAGTTTCTGCTTTCAGCCAAGAGCCCTCTGACATTACCAATGATATTCTGTTTTCCATATCCTCTTCTGAATCTAGTCTGAACCCATCTGTCAACTCCTGATCAATGGACTGCTGCAACTGGTGTTGGATGATCTTTCCTGCTAGTTTACTAGCATGTGAGAGTAATAATATTTTATATAATTAGTGCATTACGTTGGGGCATCTTTCTTTAGAATTAGTACAAATACGAATCTCTTCCAGTTATTTGGCTAAGCAGCCGACTTCCACATTTCTTAGCATAGATGAGTGTGTGCTTCCACTGTTTCTTCAACTTGTTGAAACGTTTCCATTTGGTATTTCATCTCTTTCAGAAGCTTCATTCTTGAATCATGCTTTCAGTTTACCTACTTCTTCCTTCAGTACCACTGATTGTTCCTCATGCTTTACCTCTTAGAATGATGGATTATATAAAAAAAGAATGATTGAATATCAACTAGTTCTTTTTGGTACAGGACTCATTTTTTTTCCTTCTATTTTTGATGCTTCCTGTATCATTCAATATTTTGCCCATAGGCTTTTTCAATACTGGAACTTGAAGCTTGATTTTTCTGTTGAGTTTTTTTCCGTTTAAGTGATGCTGAATATGGTTTTTTTTTGGTTTCCTGACTCTATTTCTTTCCATATTTCATTGTAATAGTTTATATAGTTGACTTTATCGAATTTTGTATTCAGCTATTTTCATAATTTATTCTATTTGGCTTAACCACTTTATGATCATAGCACAATTTGTCTCTTCTTCATCCATTTTGACTTTCTTTGCTGTCTTTTTAATGACCTTTTACTTCCCTCATCAATGTTTTCCTTGATGTTTCCCACAGTGTGTCAGAACTTCTCTCCTTAGTGTTCAATGCAGCAAATCCGTTCTTGAGGTGTTCTCAAAATTCATGTGGGATGTGCCCAAGGTTGTATTTGGGCTCTCATGGACTTTTTATAAAATTTTCTTCAGCTTTATCCTGAACTTACAGAGGAGCAGTTGATAATGTATTCCACAATTGGCCCCATGGCTGATTTTAGCTCCTGATATTTAACTTCTTTTTAGTCAATTCTCACAGATGTGATCAATTTGACTTGTATCTATTCCATCTGGATAAGTTTGACTATATAGGCCCTTTTTGTGCTATTGTAAAAGGGTATTTGCCGTGAAGAAATCATTGGTCTTTTAAAATCCTATCATGAGATCACAAGCTTAATTTCTATTACCAAGGTCATAGTTTCTGATTTCTACTCCTTTTCCTTTGTTTCCAACTTTTGCATTACAATGACCAATGGTCATGATGCACCTTGATGACAGTTTGATCAATTTCAATCTGAAAACATTAGTAGAATTATTAAATCTTTTCACGAGCTTTTTAAGTTGGTACATAAATTTGATAATAGTTTTATTCATTGGATTTCCTTATATATGGATAGTTACAGTTTTAAAATAGACTGAAGTGTATTTCAAGATACATCTGGAAACATTATTTTTGATTATTCCTACAACATAGTTTCTCTTGATTGTGTCATTCTCAGCATCGAAACTATGATCGCTACATAATCTTGTGTCAATTTGAGGGTATTCAGAGTTAAAGGGTTGAATCTAGCCTATTAATCAGGTCACAGCCTGATGATGCCTCTGTGGGCATGGCCTCCTTCTGAGGATTGCTGACACTTCCTATCTTTCTTGTTGGAGGTGAGACACTCTCTATGCTTCGTCTTCCTGTTGACAAGCTACACAGAGACTCACTGAGCCCTGCGATAGCATTCTCTGCCTCATCATCCTGCTGGCAAGACACTTGGAGGATTCACGTGGAGACCCTAACCCATACCAGCACCGAGATGTTCCACCACCATTAGATCCACAAGATTTTGCACCCACCAGCCTGTGATCTTCCTGCATTCTGCAGTATTCCATGTGGCTATATGAGTCTGAAAAAGGAGTTATGGGGCAGTCTAGAACTTATGGGCTAAATCAGACTTATGGAATTTATCAGACTGGACTGGGACAGTATCTTAATATGTACTTACTCTTTGATATAAAGCTATTTCTTATACATCGATGAATGTCCTTGGATTTGTTTCTCTAGTCAATCCAGCCTAATACATAATCCATATGAATATTTTATGATTCAAAATGATCAATACCAGTCCATTTCAGCTTGATAACATTTAGTATCTAGAACATTATGTGCTACATTTTATTTTTGACAACTTCTATCTCTCCTAGTTTCATACCTGGAACATGCCAAATTCTGATTACAAACTTATATTCAAGGCTGTTTTTTTCTCATTTTGAGCTTTGTGCCATCATCAAATGAAGTCCTGGAGACTTTACTTCATCTCCATCCTTAGAGCTGAGTCTACTTCCAAAAGATAGCTCTTCCTCTGAATGTCTGACCGGAGGGATCCACCATCTGTCTTTATCTCTGACAACAGTTTACATCTGTTCATGAGGTCTTCAGTGTCTGAAAATGTTTCTAATCCATCCATATGATGTCCAGTTGCCAATTCCTCATAAGTGGACAGCTTACACCTTCAACATAATGTGTTTTTAGTCTGGAAGCTCTTCTGAAACCTGTTCACATTGAGTGACCCTACTGGTATTTATACTAGTGACATTACTTCCAGCATCACACAAACACACAAAACAACACAGCATGACAAACTAGTATTGATTTACTAATTAGAAAGTGCACTCCCCAATAAAAATCTCCATGAATTCTGTGGCTAACATGTACACCTGTAGGACCAGTTAAATTCATGACAGAGAGATTGTTTTAGTAAATGTTAATGACTCTGTTGTGGGATTATAAAAAAGGTTATCTTTAGAGATTTCTCATAAGTCATAGGATGAACATAAGTGCTTATTATGAAGCAATTTGAAGAAACGGGAAAGCTCCATTTGTGAGAAAAATGCCAGGAAAGTTACACTAAGGAATTGTTTTTCAGGGCCATTTACCTACTCATTCTTCAAGAAGAGCAAGGCCTGTCCTATGAGAATTTTATTTTTAAAAACCATACCAAATCCATCCTATAGACGATATTTTCCCTTTCATCCTAAATCAGAAGAACATGTAAAAGGAACATTTTAGTCCCTCGAGGATGCCCCAAACTGTCATTTTCAGTCAGTGCACGTCAAGACTACTGAATGTTAGAGGGAAAGATTCCCACTACAAACAAATCCACTGCCAAGAAGCTGATTCCAACTCATAGTGACTCTATGTAGGGTTTTCCAAACTTTATATGTTTACAGAAGCCAATAGCTTAATCTTTCCCTATGGATACCAGTGAGTTTGAAAGACCTATCTTGTGTTTTGCCCCATAATACCTAACCCACATGCTATCAGGGATTATAGGGAAGAATTAGAGAGATGGAACTATCCCCTTCAGAAATATATAGCACTGGATGGAAGAGTTGTGGGGAAACAATAATTTCATTTTTTGATATTTTGCCTAATAAAGGTTTTATTTTACTTGATAAGTGTCTTTATTAAAACTCATTTAATATAAGTCTATTGGCATTCAATAATCTGTTATACCTCTCTATTGAGTTTTTAATTTCCCTTACATTTTTCATTCTAAGAATTTATCCTGATTGTCATAGCTAATCAGTAGATTTTTACACTTTTCCTTTAATATCATTTATTATGCTTTCATATAAAATCACCCAATCCACTTCTTTCCATTACTTCTTTCCTTACTCTTCTGAGCATTTTCCTTGAGTAAATGCTATCTTTTTTGATCCCAAAGGTTGGTTACTCTAAGGTGTGATCTTTTGCTACAGTTACTGTATCTTTTATAGATCTGCCTATTGTTTGGCTAAACATTGAGTCATGGGGGGGAGTTCAGTTTTAGTACTGAAGGTTGAAGAAGGGCCATAGTCTTAGGGTTTTTTTTTTCTGTCTCTATTTGATCAGTAAGTCTGATCTGTTTCATACTTTTGAGTTTTGTTTTTCATTTTCTCCAACCCCACTGAGGATTTCCTACTAAATTGTTTTCAGAGCCATTTGTAGTAGTAGCCAAACTCCATGCAATTATTCTGATCTCAGGATAATGGAGTCTAATGTTAAAATTTCCAAGGGTTCATTGGCCTAGTTTCTACATGTCTTCAATTTTAATCAACCTTCTATTTTCCAGACAGAGAAAGACCAATAATTGTACCTTAAAATGCTCTGCATGAGCTTTTAAGACCCTCAACACTATTCAATGTAGAACAAGGTTTTGTAAACTATGGTAGGGTCATGGACATTGCTTCCCCTTGCAACTCTGGTCTTGAGCATCCAGGCCCAGTGACTTATTCCCTCACCATATTTGCTTATGCCTAAGGAGTTTTCATAGCTTTCCCCCTTATATGTGCTCCCACATTTGTAGATACCATTGCAGCAAAGGAAAATGTCCATGTGCAAATATCCTCTTTCAAACCCTATCTATAATTTCACGGGGTATACCCTTTCTCTGTTACACTCATTAGTCTGCATTTATTCATTAATCTGCTTATAGATTGCTCTTCCTACAGGATTTTGTTCTTTTAAATACCTTCAGTTTTCTGGTAAAATTGGCCATGTCACTCATTTTCTTAACTATATAAGTCACAATCATGTGAAATTTCTTGATCCCAAGTACTGTAGCTTTTTGTGCATTGGGCTGTTATCCACAGGGTCTGCAGTTCCTTCCTAGCAAGTGCCCATCCAGAAAGCTGCGGTTTTCTGCTCTCAAAAATATTTATAACCTCAGAAATCCACAAAGTCATTTTCTATGGTTCTTTTGGGTTGCTCTGAGTCAAAATTGATTGCCAATGGTAATGAGTTGGGGGAGCTAAGAATCTCTTACCTCAAATCTCTCTCAGTTCAATTGTGTTTACTTCCTGGCTGCATTTCTTGATTCACATGGTTTCATTACTCTGTGTGATCATTTTTATACTGTGCATGAAGTTATACTATGGACACTGTTATCTTTTTATATAGTTTTTGACAGGGAGGGTAGAAGCACTTCATCTTGGAAAATAAGAACTGAACTGAATAGGAGCTACACTTGCATATTCTGTTCACTCAATCTAATCTTTGTTTTCCCAAACTAAGAGTCCTCTTCCAGGGGTTCTGCTGCTTTCACAGGAATAATGGAATTGCTAATATTCTCAACTTTGCTTTTCTCTTACTTATTTTTGACATCTCAGAGTTTTTTCTCCTTTTTAAAGTGAGTAAATATGGTACATACTCATGAGTAAGCTGAGTTTTCTAGCACATTTTAATGCATTTTTTGGTGGCAAAATTAGGTGCTTTGACTGATATTAAGGTTGGTGTATACTTCAGTATATATGTAAATAACATCAATAATCACAAGTAAAAACAAAGAAAAAAATAATTTGTCCTTTGTCAAAATCAAACACTTCAGAAACACTATCCGAAGTGTGACAGAAAAAAACTATGATGTGAGAAAACGATCAGCTATTATATATTATAATAATTAGTAGTAAGAATATATAAAGAATTCAGAAGCTCAGCAACAAGAGATAAAGAAACTGGTAAAAAATTGGACTTTGTGGTCGTTAGGGATTATGTCAACTACACACTCCATGCTAGCGGTGGAATCAAATCTGTCAAACAAGCTGCAGCTTCATGACATATCTTTTATCTCATAAACCTCTTCAATAAGAGTGAGAAATTCTGGGAATTTCTCTTTCTTTCAATTTGTCTTCTACCTGTTTGCCCTGTACCATTGACAATGAGAAGTAGAAGCACCTTTCCATCATTCCACTGGCTTTGGATCCACCTGACTCTGTTTCAACTGACTAGGTTCTCCCTGCTTCCCAGTCATCATTCTCCTCCATCAACATGTGGCTATTGAAGTCAAAGAGTGACTCGTGGACTAACATTGCACTTACAGACTTCATTTGAACTGGTCTTGATAGCTTCTTGATACATAATTACTTCTTGGTATAAAGCTCTTTTACACACACACACACACACACACATACACGCTGGCCCATGTCTTTCTAAAATAGGTGAATATCATGGGATTTCTTTCTCTAGACAACCTGCCATAATGCAAACTTGAAGAGACATTTCTTCAAAAAATATATACAATATGCATATGAGAAGATGCTACAATAATATCAGTCAGGATAGAAATGCAAACCAAAGCCCTACCGATATACAACCCAGTAGTATGACAGCACATGTTGTTGAGGATGTGTAAAAATTGGAACTGTGTGCATTTCTGGTGTGGTTGCAAAATGGTGTATCTGCTTTGGCAGTTCTTCAGATCTACAAACACGGAAGAACTAGACAATGCTGCACTTTCTGCTCCAAGTGTGCACCTGTGGGAGAAGCCGGCTCGGTGAGACTGAGGATAATCACATTCTATTTTACATCGTTTACTTCAGCAGACTGATTCACTCTTATGGAACACATTCTGGGTGGCTTTAGAGTTCCCAGATCTTTGTATGGGGTCACTTCTCTCCCCCCCCCCCCTTCAAGGTTAGAAAAGCTGTTTCTCATTTCAGGGTGACAGGGTGAATGTTAACCTTGCCACCAGAATGGGCTGGTTTTATAAAGGTAAGCCCTTTAAACTCTGGGCTTGCAATTCTGGAGCTGTCAGCCTCCTTCAGGTCTCAGCTCTTTAAAACTGGAGGCAAATTTAGAATTTCTGATCTCCGTTGAGACATTTGGTGAGTCGGCCAGAGGATCACCGATATGAATAACAGGAGAGAGAGCTATCCAGCAGGAAAAATCCCAAGGCCAGCAACTGCTGTGGGGATAGTTGGCCTTGATGCATCTACTGACAGGAAATCACGGGTTTGTATCGACTGCAGTTTGAGTATTAGGATCCCTGAAAACGCTCATCTGCACAGTTGTGGAAAGTCTGTGCCTTCAGGAGGATGTGCAACTGGTAAGGAGATTCAGCAGCTTAGAAACTGGTGGCTGATTTGGGTAGCTTGTTTGGTCACTAATGCCCAGTTATCCCTGATAGCCCAGGTCAGCACTGCAGGGGGAATGAGAGTTTAGGAAAGCAGGGGCCCATTCTGTGCAATTAGTCACTGCATTTTTTTAACCGAAAAGAAAAAGAATTAAATGTCAAAACATGTAACAAATAGTTAATTTTGAAAGTTTGTACACATTTTATCCCAGTCTTCTCTCTTACTCTGGCTGTCAGGGCCATGAGAGTGAGTAAAGGAAGATTGAACACAGATGGGGGCGACCAGACCTAGCAAGCCTTGTGATATGGTGTCATTTCATTTGCCTTCTCTAGTAATTACTTCTCCAGCTCCCACGACCACAGAGAGGATAAAACTAGTGGGAAACTGGAGTAAAAAGGAGAAGACAATAGTACACCTAGGCTGCTGTATCAGTTGACTCATTTCACCCTCTCCCACCCTCCAACTCCCCCATGAGAGGTCTGGAGGGCAGGTGGTGGGAGCTGGGGGGAAAGAGGGAATAAGCAAGCTGATGACCTTGGGAAAATGCCCAGAGGACAGCTTCAGGGAAAATTGAGAGCTGATGTGTGTGAACCAAGTGGTTTCTCCAGGCCATCACAAAAGAAGCTTCTAGGCCTTTGGATAATGACCGTTCTTAAATACTTAAAGGTGTGTCTTCAAAATTGAAGCTTCTCTTCACATCCTGGTAATTAAGTAAGTGATAACCAAAACCAGGAATACCGCATCACTTTTTCTAGGCCCTAAATGTCATGGAAATTCTTAGTTTCCTGGCAAGAAACTCTTTAATCTTGGCGTTGAAGTGATAAAAGTGTCTTTAGACTGGGAAAATTTGTCTCAGCCTGTTTTGAGCCATGTAGTTTCTATCAATTCTCTTGTATTCCTGCAAGTTCTCTTCTGGAAATGAACACAGAAGACCATTCACCCCTGCCAATAGGTAACAATACCAAAAGCTACTCATGATTGCAGTGTAAGTATCCTCACATGATTCACGGAGTGACCTTTGCTTCTAACTGCACCTGATGGAAGTATTGTTCCTTCCTGTCATGGTGTTGGCTATACGACTGAACCAAGGCTGCTGTATGCTCTAGGAACTTCTAGAAAATCTATATTCGTGATGAAAGCAACAATGTTTTTCACAGGTATGATTACTTGTGAAGTGTTTTTGACTCTTTAAAATTAAGAAACAAATTGAAACCAATTTTATTAAACACACCCCAAATTATAGTAAGGAAACCTGTAGAAACTGACAACTAAAACAATTCAGATGAGGAAGAGATATTTCTATAAATGATTGGCTTTGGATAGTCTAATCACTGCTCAGGGCATGTGTTATAGCAAAGATTGAATACGATACCTACACACCAGGCTACAAGCAGTATATTATTGATTTGCTAGCCTCATGAAGAAACAGAGAGAGGCTTGTGCTCACCTAATGTCTTGTCTGCTGTGGCTGCCTGGCTTTCTCCTTCCCCACTAGCTGACTAGTGTTTTTATTGGGACTGGCCTTTTTCTTGGCATAAGATTATTCCCTCATACTTGCCTATACTGCTACTGTGGTGTGCTTCCAGTAGTCTCCACACTGCCTTTTACTGTTGACATCAGGATAATGCCTCCCCTCAGGGTCTTCAAGGACCTTGGAGAAGAGGGAGACTGTGATGGATTGATTGTCAGATCTAGTCCCCAGAGGTGGCCTGTGGGGGTAACTTGATTTGCAAACCTACATAAGTTTAGTTATTTGCTTTGAGCTAGCTCAGTTTCTTCTGTTTGTAAACTCACTCTTATGTAACACTTACTGTGGTAGCCTTGAAAATCCAAAGCTCTGATTTGAAGCCATATTTGTTCCTCAACATCCCAAATGTCCATCTAGTATGAAATTCTATGGGGAGTTCTATAACCATGCAGTAAAATAACGTTTAACTCCAGAAGAGAATGAAGCCCTGATGAAGGATACAACGTGGATAGACCTTAAAAATATAAAGCAAAATTGGCCAGATACAAAAGGCCACATATCACAAGACTGTCTTCTTTTGAAATATCTAGAATTAGAAAATTCATGCAGCAAGCAAGCAGCTTAGTAGCACCAGGAACCCAAAGTACAGATAACTGCAATTTGATTGTTTAATTAGTATGTGTTATCTTTTGTCAGTGATGAAAAGGTTAACAAGATCGAAGTTTGAATTACACAATATTTGAAATATATGAATTTCCCCCAAATTACATATTTTATTAGAATTTGTCTATCATATAAGAATTTTACCACTATTAGATAACAATGACATAAAAGAAACATGTAAACTCTTTAAGGATAAAAGCAACATGAATATTGTTGGATACTTAGAAAGGTGGGTTTATTGTGTCAACCTACCAATGAGCACGTGTGATTAATTGAAAGGAGGAGGGATAAATGGCACGATGAGACTTGCCTTTCTTGTCTTTTGCTCTTTCATGATGTGGCTGCCTTACCTTGTTCTCTGCCTCAATTTGCAAGCTACACTACCCATGGGCACCTCACCTGTGGACTATGTCAGTGTATTTTGAGGTGCTTTCAAGACTTGCTTCACCCCACTCAGTACCAATACCAATTATGTATAGTTCTTTAGAGAAACAAAGCAAGTGCACTTATGATTATATGTATATGTGTGTAAGGAAATAAACAGCTAATTAACCTTTAGAGCAGTACAAACGATTCAGTGCAACTCACTTTCATGAGACAGCGGATCCACTGGCAGTCCTTCAAGTCTTGTCGGCCGCCGGATGCAAGTCAAGGAAGCAGGCAGCTGAGTCCTCTGGAGAGTAATTCAGGCCATCTGGTTCCAGGCAGCAAATAGTAACGCAGGTCACCAATAGTCAGGTAAATGACAGGTTTCAACAGTCCTCAGCTCAAGTTATGAATACTCCAATAGCGTGGCAAGCAGCTCTTGAAGGGACCGAAAAATGCAGTGACACAGTCCATGGGTGAGGTATCCCACAGGTAGTGTAACTTACAAATTGAGGTAGAGAACAAGTGAAGACAGTCACATCATCAAAGAACAAGAGACAAGAAAGGTGAGTCTTACCTAGCCATTTATCCGTCCACCCTTCAATTAATCACACATGTGTTCATTGGCCAGGTTGGCAAAATAGACTTACCTATCACAGATATGTACATATCAAACAGTTCCCTTTGACTTCTAGATCTTGATCCCTCTACTCTTGGTTCCTTCATCATCTTTCTGATGTCTTCAAATATACTCCTTTTTATGTTATCCAGATTGGATATTTTCTTAATTAATTAACCCTCACCCAAGCTCCTCCCTCAAAATCCCAAGAGCATTATTGACTATTCCACTCATAACTTACACCTTATGCATGATGTGTATTTTCCACTAGTTTATATCCCCCCTTATAATCAAAGTAGTTGTTTTTCTTAACTACATATTATAGCACAATCATTTTCAAATTTGACAGTGAGTAACTCACTTGGGAGCAACTCATTGGCTCTAACCCTGTATTATTTTTTAAATAAAATCCTGGATGGAAACAAAGTGAAAAATCATAATGTATCTGAAACTAGTGAACTACCGAACTCTACTGGTAAGCTATGATTAATAAACACACATGAACAAATCAACCCTGTTTGAATGGTTTTCCCAATCCTTTTACCCCTTGATAGTGTTATGCTATCTCCATTACTTGCCTTTCACTTGCTTGTACATCCTACCTATTAGGCAATCAGAATGCAGAAAAGGCTAAAGCATCAGTATAAGCCATCTACCAAATTATGAACAAAGAAGAATTTACTTGGTACATATCGTGAGCCCATCCTGAATGCGTCCAATCTTTTCTGAATTTTATTTTAATATTATATTGATATTGAGTGATGTTTTGCAAGAAAGTTCAATATCCAGATTGCAAATTTATATGCTGGTTTGTAAAGAGATTATATATCTGCAGTAATAACCATGGCCAGCATAAAAATTTTCAGAAGAGAATCAGCATGAATATGAGAGAAGTGAGACCTCAGCAGAAAGAGCTTCTCCTCAGAGACCTAGGTAAGGCCTAGGTTAGGACAAGAAGAGGGTAGAAGCAAGTGAAACTCACCTTCCAATTTCTTGTTTAAGCATTTTCCTTTGCTGCCTCAATATTTAAAGAAATACATATTGATACCCTCTAATTTTTACTCTCAATTTCTTTTTGTGAAAACATTGGGAGCCATGGGTTTTAGTTCAGGTTGTGACATTCATAACGACAACTGAACTGTTGAGGGAATGAAGCATCTCTTGCAGAGTCCCATGTGCAGGTGTCTTCACAATGGGTAGCTTCCCACCATCCCTGAGGTCGATAGACCTCATAGAGAACTCTTCCTTCTCTGGAAGTTCAGTTCCAAGACAGTTCTGCAACAAATCTTATCCTCAGATATCGCTTCCCTGTACTCTTGAATCAGACTCTGAAATAAGGAAAGTGCAATTCGATAACAACTCAGCCACTTCTAAACTCTGAAAAATTTATCAGATTATTCAAGCAAGTCTCAGTT
Organism: Nesogale talazaci; assembly: GCA_004026705.1. Lineage (NCBI taxonomy): Eukaryota > Metazoa > Chordata > Mammalia > Afrosoricida > Tenrecidae > Nesogale > Nesogale talazaci. The sequence continues at coordinate 184,498 of PVJH01000144.1, forward strand.
TGGAAGTCTCAGTTCCCTTATGTACAAAATGGATCAATAGCTGTCATGAAAGATTGCTATAGATTGAGTGATATAAGACAAGTAAAATAATCAACATAGTGCGTAAAATCCTTGACAACTCATTAATATAGCATCTATTTTATAGAATACAACAAAACTTTGTATTTTGCTTATTTATTTTAGCAATAATTTTCCTACAAAGTGACCCCTGATTCTTTATCCTTCTTGAAGTTTCTTGGATTGATTGGGAGCAAGCACTGTACACACTATCTTTCCAGTGTTCACTGTTTGATGTCTATGGGTTAAGGGGATTGGCACAACTATCATGATCTTCCTGACAGCCACGTGCCTAGTAGGGTCACCCAATCCACGTGAGATAGGGTCTGTCTCAGTCATATTTTGTAGACTCTAAGCTTTCCTATTGTCTTTGCATCAATTACTGACATTCTTTTTTTTCATATTACTACCTTCAACAGAGGTGAAGACTGGAAATGTTAAAAATAATAATAATAATAATTTCCCAAGTGCAATGAAAAAGCAATTGAAATGTCAGATCACAGCATATTTTACAGTTCACAATTTTCTCACTGAATATATCACTGATTTTGAGTTCCTTTCAGCATCTCATTCTTACTAGCTTGGAGAAAGTGTCTAAATCCTAATCCATACCTGCGATGTCATAATATCAATTAACTATTGAATTGTATAGATTGTGAATTATATATTAATGAAATATGTTATGAATTGTTGAAGGGACAATAGCAGCATACATTTTAATGTTGGTTTTAGATGCCATTAAGTCAGTTACAGCCCATAGCAACGGTATGAACAGCAGAATGAAACACTGCCCAATCCTGTGCCACCCTGACAATTGTTGTGTAGCCATGGTGTCAAACCATGTCCTTGATGACTTTCACATCCTTCACTTCTCCCCCACTTTATCAAGCACAATCCTTCTCTAGAGGCTGGTATCTCCTGACAGTATGTCCAAAATATTTATTACAAAACCTTGCCATCCTTTCCTCTAAGAAGCACACTGGTTGTACTTCTTTCAAGACACATTTGTTTGTCTTTTTAGCAATCCATGATATTTTCAATTATCTTCTCCAGGGCACAAGTTAAATGCATTATAGTATCTAACACATATGTAGAATATGCTACAAACTTCTGTGTCTTCGTTACCTACTGCTGCTACAGCTGAAATATCATACATTTGCTTCTTTAAGAAGCAAAAGTGTTATTTCCCTGTTGAGGAAACTAGAAATCCAAATTCAGGGCAAGACCCTAGATAATAGATCTCATAAATGTTAAAATATGGGTATAAACACTTCTATTTTTAGTTGTGAACTCTTAGTTGGTCTTTAAATTTGTTGTCTGTCAATATTGATAACATTATTTGCATATTCCAAATATAGTCCCCCTATTGTGCAAGAGATTTGAGAAAGTTTCTTGGATATGGAGGACTTTCTAGAAGTTATTAACTGCAAAGTTCTATGATATCTTTGCACTTTTGGGGTTCCTTCCAGCTGAGTTCCTCCCAGGAGGAACCGCCCAGGAGGTGGCAGTGAGGTTTGGCCCTTGTAGTAACTTATTAATTCATGTATTATAAAATATTTGACAGAAAAATGTTTCTACAACTGAGAAGAAAAGTTGGAAAACTCCTGCTCCTTCTTTCCAGCTAAGGAAAATGTTTAAAAACTAAAATGAGAATTTCTCAGTTAAAGACCTAGTGATAGGCCAAAGAATTTAACTTTTGGACTTGAAGAAGAAGCCTATGAACTTCTAAAGCAGTGGTTCTCAACCCATGGGTGGTGACCCGTTTGGGAGTTGACCTACCTTTGCGCAGAGGTTGCCCAATCCAGAACAGTAAAAAAAAATTAGTTATGAAGTAGCAGTGAAAATAATTTCATTGTTGGGAGGGAGGTCACCAAAACAAACAGAGTCCCATCATTAGGAAGTTTGAGAACCACTATTCTAAAGGATCAAATGGTGCTTGTACACACGGGTTTCTTGTGCTATTGAAAGTCCCTGGTAGAACCATTTAATATAGAAGGGGATAGAGAATAAGTTCTACAAGGGGAAGCGAAATGAAGCAAAACAGTGTCTACATTCAGTGTTGGTTTTGCCTCCTTACTTTCTGAAAGTCTGCCTGTCTTTAAGAGATAGTCTTGGAAATCCCTGGGGAAGTTCTACTCCCTCCACTAGGGTTTCTGTGAGTTGAACTGACTCAACTCGTAGTGAGTCTTAGTGAGAACACATAGAGACACTCAAAATCTTGAAAAGTTCTCCATATCATTATATTTTAAATTTTACTTATATTTTAACTTGCCTGTTCTTAATTCCTCCAAAAGTAAGTAAGATGTGTTTTACATATACAATTGAATGTTACTAATAATTCTTTCCTCAGAGTAGATTTTGAAAGAAATAGTAGATGAGGAAGATGAAACACAGGAAAATATTGAGTGAGTGGGAGTGAAAGGAGTCATAGCATGATCAATTTCCCTGAGCCGACACTGCCCTTGGCTAGAGCATGAGTCACCACAATGCTACTGCAGAGATTTTATTCATCAAGAAACAGAAGCAAGGAGCCAGTTTAGTCTGTAAGAAAAAATAAGAATGTCACTATACAAAGGACATGAGACATGCTAAAGAAGACTGCAAAGGTATAGAAATAGAAAGTGAAGTTGCTATTGCTACATAATAATTGGTTAATACATGGGGAAGCATTATATTCATTGTAGTACAGATAGAAATACAAAATAAGATAGTTAAGACATTTTCTTTCTGTTCTAGAATGGCATTGTAATATAATATTTTTTGTTTTGTTCTTCAAAAGATGACAACCCATACATAGCAAAGTACAAACAATAACAAACCAATATCACTTGTATCAAGTGCATGCATTATATAGCTACAAGATATAAAATAAGAATCATGAAATAAAAGTTATGACTTTTTTAATATTTAGTACACATCTTCCCATATGTGACACTTATAAACAAGTAAATATGCAAAACAGTTGCCACATTGATTTTCATTCCTGGCAGCCCTTGGACATTTTAAGTCGACCAGACTAACCTCCAGTTACCTGCAGCTAGCTTTTCACTGAGCCTGTCTTTCTGAAGGGCCTGCGGTTGGATTTGAAGCTACTACCGCAGCACATTAATAATTTGCATTACCCAGGAACATTAGGAAATTTGCACACATTAAAATGCTTTCATCTTCATAAAAATATATGAAGAGTTTTTAGAAGTTCTGCTTCCGCCATCGTTCACTCTCTGCGCGTGCTGCTGCCCTGAGAGGCTCAGCACACTCCGAAGTACAGACCCGAGAGGACAAAGGTCAGCAGGGCCAAGTACTTTTAGGAACATGAGAGGTCCTGTTCGTCTGTGAGAAAATGGCTGTCTGTCATTCAGCCCACTTCCCCTGGATCCACAGCTACTCATGCTGACAGAACAGCAGTCAGCACCCAACAACCCTCATCATGATGGGAGACTCGGGTCCCTGTGCGCTGCTGTGCCCTCGTCCTTCCTCACGGTGACCTTATGCCCAGCAACACAACACATCCAGCCCACAATCGGTTGCAGACTCATGGGTTCCCACTGACTGCCTGGGAAGTGCTCACCAGGTCTTCCTGCCGCGGGAGAGCAACGAGCAGGTCCTCACGCAGAAGGCAATCATGGCAGTCCAGAGATGCGTGGCCAGGGATGAGTCCGCGTCTCCTGCCCGAGTGCCCTGTTTCAAATGGCAGTGCGCGATCTAGGTTGCAGTAGAGGTGGCTGCACAAATAACAGTGCTGTGGAGAGAACCCTGGGGTTTGGGAGGGGGATTGGCTACTTTCAAGTCCCGTTCATCTCCTTACCTCCACCGTCAATAGACATAAGTCATGCTTGGCTCAAAGGTCCTTTCCAGGTCGAATATACTGCCATTCTTTTTTAAAAAATCATATGTCTCCCAGTTTATGGCTGTCGGAACTAACACCGCTCAACAGTTTGTCATGAGGTAGCTTGAAAGTAAACACATCTTTATTTAATGAAAACAATTATCTGGCCCCCAAAAAAAGTTTGTAGAAAATTCCCATTACCTTTTAACTCCAGCTTTTCACAAACTTTTTGAATTTTCATTATATATACAGCCATCAAGTTGATACTGACCTTAGCAAACCTATAGAAAAACTAAATACATAAAAGTCCACTACAATTAAGTCATTATCATTATCATTATCCCTTTATATAGGGTTCCAGAATTACGAGCCTGTACTACAAAAGAACACTTCATTTCCCCACAAGGAGCTGTTAGAACATGGGTCCTCAAACTGTGACCTGCGGGGCCACAGCAGCCTGCCACGGACATTTATCCTGCCTCGCAAGTGTTGATGCCTCTGCTCCCTGCTACCTGTCCAGTTTAGCAGCCAACTCGCCCTGGGTCTGCAGTGCACATGTGTAGACTGTGCACCGCACACTCTGACTCCGCTCCTTCCCTCTGTCCCTCATCTCTCCTTCTCAGTCTTGAGTGTGATCCGGCAAGTCCTGAGCTTTTCTTACAGAATGTGAAGAGCCTGCTGCTGCCTGAGGGCCAAGGTAAGAAAAAGCTAGATTTTTTTTTTTTTTTTTAGTTTACAGTTAGTAGGGCCCTTTTTTTTTTTTCAGTTGAGGTGGGGGGGTTTAATCTGAAGTTAGGTCTTTTTATTTTTGCCGATGGGGCACCATTTTAGAAGTTAGAAGAGCCTTATTTTCAAAAGTTGTGCAGTTGGTTGGGGGTGGTTTCTAGGGGGGTTGCATCACAGTGATAATGCAAATAGCACTCAGGGCTAATGCAAATTGTCAGTGCTCAGAGGTAGTGCAAATGGTGCTCAGTGGTACTGATAATTGTACGTGCTCAGTGTTCATGCATATGGTGAGCGGTCGGTGTTTTCCTGTGGGGCCCCAAGCTGCTAATCTGTCTAGGGTGCCATGGGAACTTAATCCAGCTCTGCAGACAGCCAAGGAGGAGTAGGAAACCCAATTAAATTGACAGTAAGTGCATTTATATTATGATTGCTATTGTGTTGTGTATGATGCTGTATGTTGCGTTGTGTGTAAGCCCCAGTTCACACTGTTGTGATCTCTGAGCAGTGCGAGTTCAACCATATGATTGTATGGCTGAACTAACATAAGATTCAAAAGAAAAGAGGTATACTTGCCTTCCCTGCAGTGGAATTTGATCGCATGGGTCTTCTCACCCACGCATTCAGATTCCTGTGCGAGTTCACAGATCACAGTGTATTTCCCACAGGGTAGTGTGAACTGGAAAGTTGGTGAGGGAACCGGCACTATAATCATGTGGTTGCCACACCGCACAAGTGTGAGCCTGAGGTAAAAGCACAGCTCCAACAATATGGCCTCCACATCAAACAAATGATGGAAGAAAATTTCTGTCATCTCCCCACAACTCAAAATCTGTTAGTGAAAAAACTATTAGTTGCATTCCCAAACAAAATGTGTGAATTCACTGTAAAAGTTGCAAAAGATTTAAAGAGCTTAATCTTCATGAACAGGACATACAACTTTTCTGAAACCCATTTTCCATTGACATTGAAAATGTGGAGACAGTTTACCAAATGGAACTGGCTGAACTGTAGAATTGTGACTCTCTGAAAGACGCATTCAAGTGAAGCAGCCTTCCTAATTTCTATGCATCTCTCCTCTCTGAGACATATCTTAATCTCTGGAACAATGCACTCAAAACGGCAACCATCTTTGGCAGCACTTATGTCTGTGAACAGACATTTTCCAGAATGAAACATCTGAAATCTCCAATCAGATCAAAACTAATTGACGCACACTTGCATCACTTGTTATGACTTGCAATGACAAATAGGGAACCAGACATTAATCATCTCCTTAGACAAAAGCAGGCCCATAGTTCCTATTGAAGTATTTGTAAGTTTTTTTATTTAAAATTATTTGTTCTTCATTTTACATTTTGTATTTGCTACGGTTTTGTTTTTTTTACTTCAAAATAAGATATATGCAGTGTGCATAGGAATTTGTTCACAGCTTTAAAAAAAACTATAATATGGCCCTCCCAAAGGTCTGAGGGGCAGTGAACTGACCCCCTGTTTAAAAAGTTTGAGGGCCCCTGAATTAATGGGTTGGAAATGCTGCCCTTAAGGTTAAAAGTTTAATCCATAATCAATTGCACCACTAGGAATAATAAATAAATAAATATAGACACATTTCTGAGATATTGCAGGCTTCATTCCAGAATAAAAAAAATAAAGGAAATATAAAGAAAATCACATAATTATTTGGGTTCCCCAAAATTTATGGTGTATTATAGACTCTAAAGTGTGCAATAGTAGTATGAGAAGTTGGCAATAATTTAAAAATCACCAAAATGTGATTCAGAAACATAAACGGACAGAACTATTAGAAAACACAGTGCTGATAGACTTGCTTGCCTTAGGGTTGTTATAAGTCCTTAATAAGAAAAAAGCCCACTCCTCTCTGTCAGTTTATCATACTGTGGCGGCTGGTGTGTTGCTGTGATAGAAAATACGTCACTGATATTTCAAATGTCAACAGGGTCATAGGAAGTGAACAAGACAGGAGGGAGGCTTACTAAGAATCTCCATTATGCAGATGGCACAACCTAGCTTACTGAAAGTGAGGAAGAACTCAAGTTCTTTCTGATGAAGATAAAGGATTGTAACAGCCTTCAGAATGAATTACAACTCAAAGTGGAGAAAACGACCATCCTCACAGCTGGACCAATAGCTTACATCATAATAAGTGGAAAAAAAGTTGAACTTATATAGGATTTTGTCTTGCTTGGATCCACAATCAATGCTCAAGGAGGTAGTAGTAAAGAGATCAAAAATCATATTATATTAAGTAAATCTGCAGCACAAGACCTTTTTATTGAAAAGAAAGAATGTTACTTTGAGGGCTGTGATAGTCATCTAATCTAGTGTCAATTTGAGGATTAAGAGTATAGGAGTGGAGTCTAGCCTATCAATCTGGAGATAACCAAGGAGACTGCTGTGTGGGCATGGCTTTCTCCTGAAAATTCTGGGAAATCTAGCTGTATTTACCCCTTTAAGTTGAGAGACTCACTATTCAGTCCCCTGAAGATGCTCGACTGGCAAGGTTGGCTCCTTGTGAGGCATCCTTGAGGAGAGGCCACATGGACCAGCCCTCATCTGGCTAGAAACCTGGACCTATAGAACCCATGGGGAGACCTCTGCCAGACTGAGATGCTGCTACTGCCATCAGATACACAAGACTCTGCACCTACTTGCTTGTGCTTGTCCTGGTGTCATTGCATGTACTTCATGATTCTGAAGAGAACTTTTACATTGACATTGACCATAGGGGCTAAGATTAGACTCATGATCTTCGACTGGACTAGGTTGGGATGTTTTCTTAATGTACAGTTGCTCTTGAGTATAAAACACTGTTGTACACATATTAGTGTTTATGAATATGTTTCTCTAGTCTAGCTAGACTGGCACAAGTATCTAGGTGCTCCTTACCCAACCATTGTATTTTCAATATCCTCATATGTATGTGAAATTTGAACAACAAATAAAGATTACTGAAGAAGAATCAATGCATCTAAATTATGGATCTAGTGATTATTGAAAGTTCTATGGACTGCAAAAAGAAAACAAATCATTCTTAGAAAAAATATGACCAGATGGCTCTGTAGATGCATGGACAGTGAGACTTCATTTTACATACTTTGGACATATGTACAAAGGAAAGGAAAGGAAAGGTAAGTCCCTGGATAAGTGCATCACATTATTATTTAACACAAGGTAGTCAACTCCACAATGTGATCTTCTATAAAACAGTCAAGCAATTATGAGGAGAATAGACCTCCTTAATATAGTCAGTCTTTTTCTGATAGAGGGAGATTTCATTCAGGATGTGGTCTCTTCACAGTACAGTATAATTTGACAGTATGTGGATGACAGTTCACATGTATGGCTGGATTTGGATCCTTTATACAGTTTGTAGACCTTGCATTACATATATGCCAATTTCAAGGCCATCGGCATAATACCAATATTGGACTCCTTCAGCTGCTCATTCATTAAGCTTTGCACCCACATGTCTGTTTTCTCCCTCCTTCATCTTTCTGCTTCTTGTTCATCAGCCCCTGCAGAAGCCTTAATCTAACATCTGACCCAAGGACTTGAATCAGACTGTATCTATTCATTTTTGCAACTGTGTGAGTCATTTCTTAATATAAATCTTTTTCAATGTACATACACACAACTATTACTGGTTTTGCTTCTATAGATAACACAGTTCAATACAAGTGCAATTGACCATAGGGTATTGTGGCAGTCATGTGCTTATGTTAATTTTATGATTGAAATGTAGGGGTGGAGTTTAGCCTGTTAATCTGGAGATAGCCATTGTGTAGCCAATGAGGTCTCTATGTGGGGATGGCTTTCGCCTGAGACTTCTGGGAAATCTTGGGATATTTCCCTTGTGAAGATGAGAAGCTATCTTCCTCAGTTGTTGGGAGTTAGAGAGATGATTAATCACGGACAAGACAAGCTGGCAGTGTTCAGGAAGCTGGAGGAGCCAGTGGAGAAACCACACAGCTTTGCCCTGATGGAGCCAGACCTCTGAAGCTGGGGCAGCCAGATGGAGACCTCAGCTAGTGATGAGTTGCTTTTGCTGTTGGTGGACCCTGAGCCCTGGAAGTGAGGTGCCCTGCCAGCACTGGGATTCTGCACCCTCTAACCTGTGACTTCGTGAGTCGGAAGAAGACATTATAGACTGATATCAGGCATATAGGTTAATATAGGACCTATGACTTTGGACTGGAATGGACTGGGATGCTTTCTCCATGTCTCATTCCTTTTGTATATAAACCCTTTCCTTATATCGATATGCGTGTCCTTGAATTTGTTCCTCTAGTCTACCTGGACCGAAACAGGTATTTTCTGGTTAAGGACTACCTCATTGGGTAGCATGCCTTCTGAGAAAGAAGTAAGAGACACAAAAGTTTCAAAATATCAGAACTGGCAGCATGCAAACAAGAAATGAAGATGAGGTCCAGTTTTACAGGGATAAGGGAGGTCACAGACATGAGTGGACACAGGTTTTATTGATCTTAATGCTAGGATGTCAACCATATAAATAGTACCTAAGGATGTTATTAATTACTGTGCATTAGTTATAAAATCTAAAAAGTGATCTATGGCTAATTGTGACAAAAGCATACTTATAATAAGGTTAAATGGTATGTCAAGAATTGAAGGAAAAACTTAAGGATCAGTCATATTTAAAGATATATGAATATCAAACAAGATTCTTTGAAGCAAACTAGAGCGGTCACTCAGTGTTATAGGGAGTAATTCACTGTTAATATTTTTGATGTTTCGTGTCCATAGTCCAGATTTTTGAGAGAGATTTTCATCAACCCAACTGTGGTCTAGTTTCTGCCATCTTGACCAGAGTAAATATGACATATTGCCCTATTACCCTACCAAATACTGCCCATTTCAAAGTAGGTATAATTTTAAAGGGACTATTTCATTTCTAGAAAAAGTTGAAAGAATGTAGAGCACATGAAACAATCCATGCTAGATTTAAAGCTATTTTTTCTAAATATGCATTTCAAATAGTCCCAAGCAAGGATGTCATGCTTGGTAAATGAAAGGAAGGGCCGTGATAAAGAGGAAGGCCATCAATGAGATAGAGTCACACAATGGCTGCATCAACGGACTCATGCATAGGAGCAATTGTGAGGGTGGGGCGGGACCATGGAGTGTTTCATTCTGTTGCACATAGCAGGGTTGCTGTGGGTCAGAATTGACTTGATGGTATCTACTACCACCAACAAAATAGTTGGCATTCCTTGAGCTGTAGAATAGAATCCATCTTGCAAAGTTTCTTTGTAATCTAATAAAAAAGTTAAATATCTCCCCCCCACACACACTTATATCATTTATGGACATTTAATATTTTTATATTAAACTATTTGTTTTCTTTACTATATCTCGTTTCCCCCACATTTATTATATCAGAATGATTTTGATCATTAAATGTATCCAAATATGTGATTTTAGTAGTCATTATGTTATTTTGGACTGTCATGATGTATTTATTCTTGATTAAATTTCAAGAAAGCAAGGTTTGTTTTTCTTTCAAAGGTAAAAACATGTCACAATTGCGTGCAACCTTATAAGTTAATGTACTCATCTCAAATTTCCTTCAAATTCCTAGACGTTGATTACTAGGGTTAAGAAAATATTGTTAGGATAAACACGGGCAAAATTTTCTTTATAAGAATATTAAAACCATAGAAGAGGCTGCCCTCAAAAGTCTGTTCATGGCAAAGGCAGAAGTATTGGTCCGCCCCTCTGAGGGAGAGTGTTTACAGAATATTGCTGATTTGTCCCAGTGCAGCCAGTCTGGTTCTTAAAGATTTATCTCTAGACACATGATGTATATGCAGATCCCAAGGTAGAGTGGATCTAAATTTTCAAGTTAATTTTTGTTCTATGAATTCACAACATGAGAAACTCATTACTACAGATGGATTTGTAATTGTTAGCACCAGAATGACTATAAACCAATCTTAATAAAGTATTCACAGCATGTCTAATTCTAGGCACTACATCATCCTGATAAAATAGTCAAGATAAACTAATTGCAAATGTAGCCCAAGGTAATTAAGGGAGATGGTTAAATCATTGTATTTCTTCTTCCAGGATAATTTGCATTTGATGTCTTCTTTCACAGATGGAAGGCTGTGGTACAGACAGAATCAAATGCAGAGAAGGAAGAATCATTAAGCAACATCCTGTCACAAGTGACAGATATGCATGACATGTGCTAACATTCTCCTAGCCACTAGCCACAGCAAATATAACTAGTCTGCCTATCAGTCATTTTGACCTATTGTCATTCAGCTGATTCTGATTTCTGGCAGTCCTTTCAGATGTAGTGGACCTTGCATAGGGTTTTAAGGCTAAATTTTAATGAGAGCAATTGCCATACCGTTTTCTCTTAGAGCATCTGGTGGATTTGAACTACTGAAATTTCAATTAGCAGCTGAGCATTTAACTACTGTGCCACGAGGACTCCTTCAATCTTCATAACTCAGTTGAAATTATGATTCAAAATCTTTCTGATTCAAAATACTTATTTAAAATAAAATATTGCTGCAATCCAGTGTTCAATTGGTATAAACATAAAACTCATAATCTATTTGAATTTCTGATATAAAAATCCCATGGTTAGACAACTTGCAGAAGCCGAAGCTTATCTCAGAATACCTGCACTCTCCAATTTTGTTTATAGCTCCCACAAAAGCATTAGGTAATACTGATACAATGTGGTATATATTGGGTGAAGAACTATACATCACTTAATTCCTCTCTGTTTTATGATATTGAGAATCACCATTTCCCGAGTTAAAAAGAGAAGTTAAATATCTTGTCCCACCTCCAAATCCCTGGCTAATAAGTGTCAAGAACTGTGAAGGACCTGATATACTCTAAAGCAAATTATATGTCAACTACATCACAAATTGCTGAATGTGAGTAGAGCACATGACTTGCTGCGTCAGACAAATAACAGCTTATTATTCACAGCAATAGCAGTAGCAAGGATATCAGGATTTTGGGCTACACAAAAACTTCCAAGGGAATTTTACATACTACATATGTTCTATTGTAAATGGAAAACCTTATTTTCTTCTACTCTCTGTAGTTAGATGCCAGTAAGTCAGCTCTGACTTCCGAGGGCCATATGAACAACAAAATAAAACTCTGCCTTGTCCTTCATGGTGCCTACATCATATTTATGTTGGCTTTCATCATGGTAGCAATTGTGGCGATCCATCTCAGTGAGGCTCCTCCTTTTTTACTCTGGTCTTCAGCCAAGCTTGAAGTTCTTTTTTAGGGATTAAAACTTGTTGATAATGTTCTAAAGTATGTGAGATAGAGTTAAAGCCTCTCCTCTTCTAAGAAGGATTTAGCTGTACTTCTTCCATGACAGATTTGCTTGTTTTTTTTGGAAATTGATAGAATAGACCATATTCTATATCAACCATTATAATTCAAATGCACCTATTCTTTTTCAACCATCTCTAATCACTGTTCAGTTATGAAATGCATCTGGACTGTTGTTGAAACATTTCAATTAATAATTTGCCAGTGGAGTGTAGTCTCCAATGTAGACTGGAGAACTTTTGTTGAGTTTAGGAAACCCATTTCCCCCATCCCTCATCTTATTTGGAGCTCTTGAAGATACTATAATAATTCATAGTTCAATCAACCATTGTTGCCACCAATATTTTCTTTCTTTTTGTACTCCATGATATCCATTCCCCTTATCCCAGCCCACTCCGCCATACCCCCCCAAATCATTCTTATTATATTAAATATTGTTATTGCTATTTTTCCCTCTCATATCTTATACCATCCAATGTATCCATTCAATTGCCACTCTGTCATTCATTTCCCTCATGTGGGGTTATATAGTCATCATTGCTATAAGTTCTCCTTCCGCCTCTTCCTCCCTCTTTCTGTAGCCTCAGGGAATCATTACCCCTGTTACAATTCCTGAGGGGTTTATCTATGTTGTTTCATGCATTGAATGATATAAATTATAAACATAAGCATATGCAAGTCTAACAGGATTAATGAGGTAAAACTAAGACCACAATAATTGGTGGAGGGAATAGTAAAGATTTAGAGTACAGTTATGTACTGCACCCTTGATATATCATCCCTTCCCTGAGGATCCTTTTCTGAGGGACTGTCCGATTATCTTACAGGTGGTTTGGGGGGTCTCCATTTTGTCTATTAAAAATGTAGCATCAGCAGTCTTAAAGGCTCTAAATTAAACTAGTGACCATCTATCAGGGAAGCAGCAAAGTTCAAATGGGAGAAGACTATCAGCCTTTGTGATCTGAGTTGTTGATGGAAATAGGCAACAGAAGTTCACAAAAAAAAACTGTTTAGTTACATAATCAGGTGTCAGTTTGAAGGTTAAGAGTGAAGGGCTAGAATCTAGCCTGTCAATCACATCATAGTCAGTGAGGCCTCTGTGTGGGCGTGGCCTTCTCTTGAAGATTCTGGGAACTCCTGTATTGCTCCTTGGAGGCAGGAGACTCTCTCTCTCTCTCAGCTCACTCCAGGGGAGTGATTGCAGCTGACAAGACACAAGGATCTATACTAGTGCCCTGAGTTGGAGAAGCCATGTGGAGCCCACTGCCATATAATTGCTCTTGTACATAAAGCTCTTTCTTACACACACATGGATGTCTGTGAATTGTTGCATTTGAAATATTTTGTTGGTAAAAATTTGGACAAAATCTTAAACTACCAAAAGAAGTACAGCCAGAATGTTCCTTAGAAGCGATGATGGCTAGATTCTTTCTCACATACTTTGGTCATACTATCAGGAAAAGCAAGTCCCTGGAAAAGAACGCCATGCTTGGTAAAGTAGAGATCAAGAAAAAAGAGGAAGGGCTTTCAGATATACTGAACCAGTTAGTACAGCAATGGACTCAAATACAGCTACAATTATGAACATGATTCTGACTACACAGATTTTTCAATATATGTTAGAACTTACTCTCAGGTACCTGAAAACAGCAAAAGAGCAATGCATGGCCTTTACTACAGGAGGCAGCATTGCATATTTTTTTCAACTGTTCAATATAGAAACACTACTGAAAAATGAGATTAAAAAAAAAAAAACCTCCAAAACTCTGTTGTTATCAAGATGAACCAAAACAAAAGGGATCCATGGAGACTCATTCCCCAATATTGAGTCAAGAATCAGAATTTAATTTAGGCCATTATAAATCCAAAGTTAGCATTTTAAGTCAGTACATCTTAAGTTTTCCTATCCACTTTTCTGCTCTTCAGTTTACTAAGTTTGAGTTCCATCAGAAAAAATAATTAGATGATAGCAATGATGACTGCATAACCCCATTCAAGGGGAACAAATAACAGAAGTCCATATTGGATGTTATAATATATGCAAAAATATATAGTATGATAAGATAGCATATAATATGATAATCTTATCATATCATATAACATAACATAATGGAGTTAGAGAGGGGATAAAGGTCAGCTGATATCAAAGAGACCAAGAAGAAAGAAAATGTTTATGAACTGATGGCGGTGGCAATTGTACAATGATTCTTGATCTAACTAAATTATTGATTGCTATCCTACCACTAAGAGCTCCCTGTAAAATGATTAATTAAGAAAAGAAATAAGAAAAAGCTGTTAGAAAATTTGAGCTTGAGAACTGTTCCTCAGCCAGTAATCAATTATTGTGATTACACAGAATTTTAATTACTTTAGTTGCTTTCAATTCCCTTTTTTCCCCGAAATTGCAAGAACTCTAAGGACTGAGTATAGCTTTACTTTAATATTCTCAATATGTTTCTCAGTAGATGTATAAATACAGCTTAAAGTTAGCAATACCTAAATTAGAGTGCTAATTGAGGTGCTGATCAGCAATTGTGTGATAAATATAAGTCTTACTCTTTCCTTTGTAAAATGAGATGGATAATATCTACTTTTCCTGTTTTTAGACTAAGAAGCTGCTGTGTGAACACAGCTGGGGAATGTTGCATGGCTTAAAATCAGGAAAGACTTGCCGTAGGGGTGTATTCTCTTAACGTCCTTATTCAATCGGTAAGTTGGAACAATAATCAGAGAATCTAGCTTATATGAAGAAGAATGCAGCCTCAGGATTGGAAGAAGGTTCATTAACAACTGGAGGCATGCATATAACACAACCGTGCTACCTGAAAGTGAGAAAGACCTAAGGCATTTGCTGGTGAAGGAGCAGGACAGCAGCTTTCTGTATGGACTGCTCCTCAATGTAAAGAAGACCAAAACTCGCACAACGGGGTCAGTAGCTAACATCATGGTAAGTGGAGAAAACATTGAAGGTGCCATAGATTTTTATCTTGTTTGGTCCACAATCAATATTCCGGGAAGCAGCAGCCACAAGATCCAAAGATGTGTTGAGCAGGGATGTTACCTTGAGGAACTAAAGCATGCGTGATTCAAGCCATGGCATTTTCAGTTGCCTAACATACATGTCGAAGTTTGACAAAGATAAAAGGAAGGCCACAGAATTGATGAACTTGGAGTGTGGTGATGAACGATATTATAGGGGTACTGTGGATTGCCAACAGAACAAATAAATCTGTCTTACAAAAAGTACAGGGTTTCTTTTGAGGTAAGGATGGGCAGACTTTGTCTTACATATCTTGGACATATTAACAGTAGAGGCCAGACCCTGTAGAAGTATACCAAGCTTGGTAAAATGGAGGGGCAGCTACAAAGGGAAAAGTTCTCTAAGACAGGGATTGACACAGTGGCTGCAACAATGAACTCAAACACTAAACCAATTGTGAGAAGAGCATAAGATTGTGAGACTATCCGTTCTATTGTGCTTTGGACCAGTACCTACTATATGGCACCCACCAAAAACATATCACTAGGTAGAATACATTAAGTGACATATATGTAGTATTTAATATAGTCATTGTATGTACTTCACATTCAAAACACATATCACAGTTTGGGATACTGTGTCAATTTGTGTGTTTCTTGATTCTGGAAGCTATGTCAATAGTGTGCCAAGTGTCAGCAAGGTTACACTAGGTGAACTCAGTCTAAGAAGTTGGAATAAACTACCAATTTGAAGAGGTTACATAGCAGTAGAACATTGTGCAATATAGTCTGTCAAGATGAGTCCCTCAGGGTGGAAAATGTTCAAAATATGACACCAGTTAAGTTCTTAAAATAAAGTCTATCTTAATGATGAGATGAAACAAAGCTTTTGAAACTTTCATAGGTTGCTAGGACATGACTCAAACTTAGAAGAAAAAGCTGAGGTATCCATTCATATTTAGAATGCACATGGTATGGATCTAATTAGGAGCTGTAAAAAATAACATGGAATGTGCAAAGGTTGAATTCTTAGATGTGAGTGAACTGGAATGAAAAATAATTTGACAATTTTTGTTATACAAACATATGGTTTACTATGTTGAACATGACAAATTCAGGAGAAAAAGAGTTACCTTTATGAGAAAAGACATTATTTTAAGATAATGTCTTTTCACAATGTTGGCTGTAATAAAACAATATCTTTCACATTCAAAATCAAACTCACTGCCATGGAATGGATTCTAATTCTTAAAGTCTATGTGTTGGTTGCTAAACACAAAGTCCCTGGTGAAACCTCTACCTGCTCCACAAAAGAAAGACAAGGCTTTCTTCTCTGGCAAGATATTACAGACTCAGGAAACCACCAGGACCGTTCTACCCTGCACCGGAATGTTGCTATGATGATGAGTAGCTTTACTCCGATAAGAAGAGTCCAGTTAATACAAAGATAGTCATCCATTATTAAAACAAAACAGTTTAATGATTTTTTCAGTGTGACATTCATCAAATATTTAATAAAGATGTGTTGATCAGTACTGGTGATTGGAATATGAAACAAAAAAGGAAGCATCACTAGTTGAAACATTGGCCTTGATCTGACTATAGTTGGAGATCACATGATAGAATTTTACAAGATCAACCACTTCTTTGCAGAAATATCTTTTACAAACAACCATAAATGGTGATTATATGCATGAACAAATGGAATACATGGAGATAACACTGACTACATCTATGGGACAATAAGGAGCCCTGGTGGTGTTGTGTTTATGTGTTGAGCTGCTAACTACACAGTCAGTACTTGAAACCATCAGCCACTCTTTGAGAGAAAAATGAGGCTTTCTATTCCCTTAAAGAATTACAGTCTCAAAAACCCAGCAGATGGTGGGGGGTGCAGTTCATAGTGTCGCTATAAGTTGGAATTGACTCAATGAATGTGATTTGGTTTGGTTTTGATGGGAAGAAATGGTGGAGAATCTCAATACCATCAGATGAATCAAGGCTAGGGCCTAACTATGGAACAGACCATCAATGGCTCTTAAGGAACTGTGGATTTGAACTGATGAATATTAAAGCAAGCAAATAAGAGATAAAGTACAGCTCTGAGTACATTAGCAAATGGTTTTAGAAACCATTTCATAAGAAGATTGGATTCAAGACTGAAGGTTTGATGAATTGTTGGATTGTATCATGAACATAATTCATGAAGAAAGAAAAAGGATAAGAAAAGACAGGAAAGAAGAAACCAAAATAAATGTCAGATGAGATTCTAAAATTTGCTTTTGAAAATAGAGTGACTAATGCAACTGGAAGAAATGATTAATTAAAAGACATGAACAGATAATTCCGAAAGACAGCCAATTCAAGAAGACAAAGTAAAGTATTCTAATGAAAGGTACAAATACCTGCAGTGAGAAAGCCTAAAGGAGGTATATCTCAAGCTGATCTAATTAAAGAGAAACTTATGCTTTCCACATCAATATTATTGAAGGATCCTATCAGCAAAATATTGAATGATGCAGGAATCATTAAAATATGATGGAAAGAATACTCAGTCTCTGAACCAAGAAGATCAGGTAGATATTCAACTATTTCAAAAAGTATCATATGATGAAAACAGTGATCTTGAAGAAAGAAGTTCAAGCTACATCAAAGGTATATGAAAAGAACAAGGCTCCAGGAATTAGTGGAATACCAATTGAAATGTTTCAACAAATTTATGCAGTGTTGTAAGCACTCATTGATTTATTCAAGAAAGTTGGAAACAACTATATGGTAACTTATCTGAAAAGTTCCATAACTGTGCCCATTCTGAAAAAGATAACCCAATTGACTTCAGAAATTATTCAACAATACCTTTAATATCATATACAAAGAAAACTGCTTGAAGATAATTGAAACATGGGTCAGAAGTATATCAAGAGCTCACTGCCAGAAATTCAAAGCTGTATCACAAGAAGAAATGGAACAAAGTTTATATGGCTGGCCGTCACATGCACCTGAACTGAAAGCAAAAAACTTCAGGATAGTTGAGCTTTGTTTTATTGACTAGGCAAACACTATTGATTGTGTGCATCATGACAATTCTGTATAACAATTGAGAAGAATGCAAATTCCATACCACTCAATTGTGCTTATGCAGAATCTATACATTGGCAAAGAGGCCACCATTCAAACGGAAAAAACAAACATGTTTGGTTTGGAATCAGGAAAGGTGTACATCAGACATGTATTCTTTCATCATACTCATTCAATCTACATGTGGAGCAAATAGTCTGAGAAAGTGGCCTACATGAAAAGAAAAAGACACTAGAATTTAAAGAAAACCCATTAACAATCTTCTATATGCAGATGGCACAACCTTGCTTGCTGAAAACAAGAAGGATAAGAAATGCTGGTTAGGATCAAAGACTGCAACTTTCAGCATCGATTTCGGCTCAACCCGAAGGAAGCATAAATGCAATCTGTACTCTAGACAACAACGTGATAGATGGAGAAAATATTGATGTCAGGTATTTTATTTATCTTAGGTCTATAATCAATGTTCCTAGAAACAGTAGTCAAAAAATAAAATCATGTACTGGGAAAATCAGCAGCACAAGAATTCTTAAAAACATTAAAGAGCAAAGATATCACTTTGATGAATAATGCGTGCCAGAGTCAAGCCATGGTATTTTTAATCACCTCAGATGCAGATAGTAGCTGAAGAGTGTAAGAGAAGACTGAAAAAGTATGAATGCACCATGGTGCTGGGGAAGAAGATTGGAAGCATCCAGAAGAACAAACAAGGATGCCTGGCAAGAAGCAGAACCACAAGGCTCCATAGCAGCTAGGATAGCAAAATATTGCTGCACATATTTTGGACATGTTATCAAGAGAGAAAAATTTCAGGAAGAGGACATAATGTTTGGCAAAATAAAGGGCCAGAGAACTGGTTCCTCAATTAGATGAATTGACACAATTGCTGCAATAGTGGGTGTCAATATAAAAATTGTGAGGAAGGTATGGGACCTGCTATTATGGAATCCAACTTGATAACACCTATCAATATCATATACAGTGAACATTGCCTACAACAATACTCCATACAATAATAATCACAATCCATATTTGTTGAGTGTTAAAAGAAATTAATCCCGTTGCCCACTAAACAACTAGATTTTTGTTTTGTTTTGTTTCTAATTCCTAATTTTCCAATAAATAAAATGTGGTTTCCCTGAAAACAAGTGAAACAATTCACTTCAATTTTGTAACAGAGTTAAGACCAAGTTTACCTTAATTCTTTGGTATTCTGTGCATTTTGGGAAGCATGCATTTGAAAAGAGGCTGTGATTCTGTAGGGAAGTAGTATGATGTTGGAAATAGATGCCAGTCCTGCCTTGAATCAGAGTTTTTGATGTGCTGACAAATTGGGAAATTGTTCATGACAAATAAGCACGAATATTCCTCTGCTTACATTGCTCATTAGGTGATCTGTCAGTGCATTTATTTCATTTCCTTTCACCCACCCTTGATATCTAGGTAGAATTCCCTTTATAAGTGGGCTCTTGTTTTTCTTGCGGCAGGCAGAAAGACCAGAATTGCTTCTTGGTAGTTCTAGTTCTCCTCCATTAGCTTACTGCAATGGCTAACTTCCTGGTTGAATAGCCTCTGCTGTCCGTGGTCAGAGGCATAGTGGTTAGGTGCCATCAAGTCAGTTCTAGCTCCTGGCAAACCTGTGCTTTTGACCTTGCCCCATCTTCACAATCAATGCCACATTTGAGCCCACTGTTGCAGCAACTACGTCAGTTCATGTCACTGAGGGTCGTCTCCTTGGTCAGTGACTTTCTACCTCCTGACCATGGTGTTCTTTCCAGAGCTGTGTCTCCTCATAACGTGTCCATACTAGTCAGCATAGGTAATCAATAGGTGTATTCTATTTCTATTGGTATACCTCTACTCATGGGGAGCACACGATCTCCAAAGCCATCATGTGCCATCATTAAGTAACTCTTGTTGCTAAAAGTTTCTTTAAAATCAAATTTCTTTATAACATATTTTAGTTTGATATGTAAGCAGTTATATATCTATACCTATCACTGTTTATCTATCTTCTCTCTATACACTTACATATACATAAATATATACATACATATATCTAACTAAATCCACTACCATTTAGTTGATTCTGACTCATATGAACCCTAATAGGACAGAGGAAAACACATGATGGATGATCTAAAGCTGTACATATTAATGATTATTAGAAGTGGATTGTCTCATATCTCTCCCATGGATCTGCTGACGGACAGTCAGGAATTTCAACCTTTGCTCCATCATGGCTCTTTAATATATGAGGTTTATCAACCTGGACTATACTCCCATCAGCACTGACTCATGATTGTTAGAGCACTCTCAATTATATATTCAAGAAATTGAAAATGATGATTAATATACTTTAGTATTTTTCTCATTTCTCTCACAGGCTTATGTGCTTACCTTGTAGTTTATCCATTTCTTAGGAAAATATAATTCCAGGATCTGAGCATAAACCTTTAGAAGACACCTGACTGATCAAATACAGCAAGATTATCTGCAGACTTAGATGGACACTGGGAACAGAATTTCCAATGTCTTTGACTTGATAGCAAGTGCTTTATTATGAGCATATCTTTCTTGAAACCTAAAATCTTTGAGCATGGTTTAAGCTCAACTTTCCAAGGAAGAAAATCTGCTGTTATTAGCATTGTTCCCTTTCACTTCAAATATTTATTTACACATCGTAAGTCAAGCATCCGGAAGCACTACTCTTTTTTCCTTCACAAGTGAATTTGGAATAAGAGTAACTGTACTTAAACTTTATTTCTGAGTTTATGAAGTGTGTAGAATTGGACACATCACTTAACATTTTCTGGGCAATGGTTCCATCAACTATAAAACAGAAATCACATGTGTGAGATGACTGCAAGTAGCAAATGTGTCACTTTGTATCATAAAACACTTATTAAACTGCAAAGCAACATAATAATATATGTAATTACCCTTTTAAAAATCTTATTTTCACTCTTGGCTGAATATGACCTTGAATGTTTCCTAAAACCAGCCCCTGTCACCAAATATAAACATCGCATCAGACTCTTTTCTATAAAGTGATTGTGATTTCATTCCATTCAGTCAATTCTGATTTACAGAGTCCGATGCTCAACAGAATGGAAGATTCTGGTTTTGGTCCTGTGTCTTCCTTACAATTCTGGTTTGCTTTGAGCTCATTGAAGCAGCTACTGCATTAATTCACCTCTTCGAAACTTCTCCACTTTTTCACATATATTCTACTTTACTTCATTGTTCTAATTATGAGAGGTTGAATTTCCTTTATGGAGAGTTAGAATCCATACTCAAAAATGCAATCCTTTATCTTCAAAAGCAAGTGCTTAAGTCCTCCTCATTTCAGCAAAGAAGACTAGGTCATCTGCATATAAAATGTAATTAATAAGATTTCCTTCAATCCTGATGCTGTATTCTTCTTCATGTAGTCAAGCTTTGCAGATTATTTGCTCAGAAAGCAGGAGGAAAGTGTAGTGAGTGGCTATAACCCTGTCCCACACCTTTCCTGATTTTAAACAGTGACATATACCCATAACTACCCCTTGATCAATATACAGGTTCCACAGTAGCACAATTAAGTGATCTGAAAGTCCAGTTCTCCTCAGAGCTATCCAAAGCTTATTGTAGTCCACACAGTCAAAACATTGTTCTGGTACTCTTTGCTTTCAGCAAAGGCTCAATGAAAATCAGCACTGATATCCCTTGCTCTGTATTCCATTCTGGATCTGGCCTGAGCCACTGGCAGCTCCCTCTCAATGTATTGCTGCAACTATTGTTGGATGATTTTCAGCAAACATTTCGATTCCAGGAGATCTTAATGATATCATTCTATAATTTGTGCATTCAATTGGTCCACCTTTCTTTGGAATAGGTACAAATACAGATCTCTTCCAGTTCGTTGACCAAGTAGCTGTCTTCCAAATTTCTTGGCATAGACAAGTGAGTTCTTCGAGTGCTTCATTAGCTTGTTAAAACATTACAAATGGATTTCACCAGTTTCTAAAGTCTTAGGTTGGACCAATGCATATTGTGAAGCCTAGACTTCTTCCTTCAGTACCATTGGTTCTTGTTCATATGCTACCTTTTGAAATGGTTGATAGTTATTTTCAAATAGCGCCTGTATTTTTCATCTTCTTTTGAAGCTTCCTGTATCATATAATATATAGTTTTTGTTTTGGTTTTTGGTTTTTTGGGTATCATTGCCCTCTGGTGGTGGGAGTAGGAGACATAACTTTTGCTCCTGTGGAGTTGCTGCTGGACTTGAACCTCCATCCCAGTGGGCCACAGTCCTGTGCACAACCACTACACCACTGGGGCTCACCACCCCCGTTTTTGGGGGCATATAA
The DNA here is from genome assembly GCA_004026705.1 of Nesogale talazaci. Taxonomy (NCBI): domain Eukaryota; kingdom Metazoa; phylum Chordata; class Mammalia; order Afrosoricida; family Tenrecidae; genus Nesogale; species Nesogale talazaci. The sequence goes on from PVJH01000144.1 coordinate 206,869, forward strand.
TATTTTTATATTGAAATTTGAGGCTTAAATTTTTCTCTTGCTCTTTCAGCTTAAGATATGCCTAATGTATTCTCTTTTTAGTTTTCTAGCTATTTCTTTTCACATCGCATTATGATATCTTACTTTATTGTCTTGAGTTACTCTTTGCAATTTTCTGTTCATGTCTTTGACTTCATCATTTTTTGCATTTACCTTGGCTACTCTTCATCATGCTTAATACAGGAGCAGTGGAAAAGAAGAAGACTCTATTCAAGATGGATTGACCACCCATCCAGTGGCTGCCACAGAAGAACACTTGTGAGGATTGTGCAGGATTAGGTGATGTTTTGTTCTGTTGTATGTGACAGCATCTGAGGCTAACAGTTACTTTTAAAAGCATAATATCTTTACCCTGGAATTGGTTGCTTGTGAGAACTTGTTTGAAGTATATGTGCAAGCTTCTAAGGAACATATTAACTGTATTTCTTTCAACAGAGATTTGTTTTTTTCTTCTAAGAGTTGATAGCAATGTAAATATTCAATGCCTTCTATATTTATCTTTCTAAAGAAGTAGCTACTTTCCTCCCATCCCTCAATTATGGATAGAGGGATATCACTGGAGCTTATTTCTTATGTAGTTCCCACAAATCTATCTTGAACTCCCACTGTCATTCATAGTCTTCTGCAAACCAGAGTCTCACAATTTTGACTCTGATACTAATATTTCATTCGACTTTGGGTTAAATGATTTACAACCCTTTGGTGACTGATGATAGTGTGTTTTTTCCATGCAAATTCAGTTGACATCTCACTTAAATGACTGCTTGTTTGGAGAGATGCCTTGAAAACCCCAGATGCTGTTTTATTTTCTAGCTGAGCAGCATTTAATGTATCTGCTACAGTTTGCTACAACACCCATATTTTCTGTGTTCCCTTCCTGAAGGTAAGTATCAAACAGGGCCATGATGTAAGAAATAATTGTTCTTTAGTTGGAACTAAAACTTAGTGCAAGTCCATATCTCATTCCTGAATCTATGTCTTTGTTTGCCTTTTAAATCTGTCTTTGTCTTACTTCCAAAACCTCCTTGTTAAAATATGGTAGATTGTCTTTTCAATCATTTCACTGGAGCATAATGATCTTCCATTAATATTGTCTTTGATTATCTCCTTGTACTAATTTTATAAAGCCCTATTGAGGGGGGATATTTGGCTAATATAAGTTCACTACATATCACAGTACTTAAATTATTCATTTATACAGAATCAATGCTGTCATGGTTGGACACTATTTACACAAACAATTAGGGTTGTCAGGAAAATTTCCCGATAATAATCACTGAAAATGTTGGTCATGAGATTTCTGGAATAATGCATATCTTAATAGAACATATAGGCACTGTTGTCAATGTTTTATTCTTGCTTGTTTCTACTGTATATTTATTTTTCTTCAGCAAAAAAAAATCATAGATAAAAGCAAATTGAACTTCCAAATTGAGAATGTTCCTGTCATTTCATTTTACACTGCCTGTTCTGATTTTACAGATTCTTGTTGGCCTAGAGGATTAAACTCTGCACTGCCAACTTGAAGCTAATTGATTCAAATCCAGTAATTGGTCTGTGGGAGAAAGATGAGGCTCTTTGTGCCTATTAAACCAAAAAAAGTCACAGTTTCAGAAACTCCAGGGCGCATGTCTGCTCTATGTCATCTGGTTTCTATGTGTCTAAATTGATTTGACACCAGGACAGGTTCCTGAAAGCCACCTTTCATAAGCCTGTTCTTTATTATTAATTATCTTTTTTATTTCTTTAGTTCAATAATTTAACATGTTTCTTTCACCAATAGACACTTTGGATATAAATCTCACTCCATTGCTAATGATAAATGCATAACTATATTAAATATATAAAACATATTTATTTATATCAAATATTAGATGTACACACATATATATTTGATACCTGAAATTATCTTCCTTTGCCCTCTCTCTCTTCCCCTCCCCAACACACAAATGTAATTCCTATAATCCAGTTGCCAGATGAGTATACCTGTTGTCCTCAGCATAGTTGTAGTTTCTTTGGGAAACATTCTCTTACTACAATGAACAATTTAGAGTGAGACTTCCCTGAGAGGAGCAGCTCTAAGAAACTACTTCCTTAAAAAAATACATAGATTAGTAGTTGAATCAGGAAAAATTGAGGCTATCTTAAAATGGTGGTCTCTGGTGAACTAATCCAAGAGATGGTAGCCAAAGCAGGTAGTACAAGAAAAGGGTTACCATGAGCTTAGTCAAGAACAGCATTATTTAATCCAACCCAAGTGTTGTAAACCATCCTGGTAGGCTCACTATCACACGTATATATGATCTTTAGGAAACTTCCAGTAATGGGTGTTCTGTCTTTTTAGCCTAAAGCAGCATCCAAGCCTGCTGTCACCTTCCTAGGTCTTGTTTACATAGAATATTATTGCTTGGACTTGACCAAACAGTGCAGGGAGCCAGCTCTGACCTCATCTGACTTCACCAGAGAGAAGGTGGTGTCCAAATCCTTATCAGCCTAAGGTCTTTTGCCACAGAAGTCAGACATATCTCAACTGCTCATCCTTCTTGTACTATATTCTGGTGCCAATGGCCCTGCCACGGTGCCCTAGCTTTCTATTGGGTTCCATAATTCCTTGCAATGATCACACCGAACTTACAGATTATACTGAAACATATGAAGGTTTATTATGGAAGTTAACCACACAAACACCTCTCCTCAACCAGTATCCAAGTCTTCTTGTGGTTCTGAACCTTTCAATCTCTTGGTCTCTTAGCCTCTGTCTCCGTGAGGCAGGACGCCCACTTGTGGCTATCCCCCATACCCTCCCAGGGGCATACTGCTACTCTGCTCTTTCTCATGATCTCCTTGCCTCAGAACTGCTCTTGGAGTGGTAAGGCGTCTGCTGCCTCTGTCATGGCAGGTATGGATGTCCAATGTTTTGCTTTGTAGAGTCTTCCTACTTTGTGGTCCTGGGAGTTATCGCTGTCCTGTTTCTGGAAAAGCTTTCAAATAGTAAGTGTAAGGGCAACCCAACATGGTTTCATTAATGTCCACACAACTTATTTTCATAGTTCCATCCAATCACTTGCTGGGAGTGGCAGATACATGGATAGAAGAACTGTATTGAGAGATTTCACGTCACCACAGAGCTTTAGGGTTTCTCTGAAACACCCCTGTATTTCTTTTTTTTTAGCATCACTGCCCTCTGGTGGTTGTGGGTGCTACCCAGCGCTGCTCCTGAGAGTCCCCACTGAATTTGAACCACCGAGCCTGTGGGCCGCAATCCTGCACTCAATCTCTTACACCACTGGGGCTCAGCCAAACACCCCAGTATTGTTGCCAATAGGATTTGCTTACCTAGACCTGAAAATTGTACCCTTATCATTTGCTTCTACCCAACAACCATCCAAGAGGATGGGATTCAGTCACAAATGATAGGCATGTCTGTGAGAGCTCTAGATCGTGCAAAGTATCACTCATCAGGTCAAGTGTACAAAGGAAGGCCCAAACCAAACTCCCTGCCATGGAATCAATAGTGACTCATCGAGACCCCCTGTGAGTTTCCAATTCTATAGCTCTGTGGAGTAGAAAGCACAGTCTTACACCCACAGAGCTGCTAGAGGTTTCAAACTACCGACCACGGGGATCACAGGCAAACACAAAGCACCCACACCACCAGGGCTTATATTGTGGACAGGAATGGCATGAAAAGTACGTAAATCTGTGAGGTGAATTGAGGGTTGAGAATCTTCTAGGGAACTTTAAAAATTAGTAAGGCCTAAATTCTACAGATGTCTGAACATTTCTTTCTTTTTAAAAATCCATAGGAGATTTCAAATATGCAAAATAAATTTCAAGTTACCAATCTCAAATCCAAACAAGTTCACTCCCATCGAGTCAGTTGTGAGTGCTAGCAGTCCTAATGGACACAATGGAGCTGCCCCTGCAGGGTTCTGAGGCCATCGGGACACACACAGTAAAGAGGAGAAAGCCGTGCCTTTCTTCTTCAGAGCAGCTAGTGGCTTCAGACCGCTGAAGCCTAACCTTGGGGTTAGCAATTCAGTGGGCAACCAGGACACTACCCAGGGCTCCTTCAACCACTGATCTCAATGTGACAACCTGGGTCATGAACAGGGTCATCAAAATCTTAACAAACAGAGGACACTAGAGAAATATATTTTCAAGGTCAATGTTAAAATTGAGTCATTAGATGACCTGATGCTTTGACGGACAAACTTGAGTCCCTTTAGAGTATAGGATGAAAACTTTCCAGATGAGCCAAAAATCTCCCTCCAGATTACTTAGTCCAGAGACCTCCTTTATTAAGATTTGTCTAAGGTGACTTCCTATCTGGGCTTCTCTGTGGGATCAGAGGTGAAATTCTCAAGGTCACACTGTCAACACTCAGCAAAGTCAGGAGCTGGAATCACCCAATAGCACTGGGTGTGTGTGGAGGGCGGAAGGGGGGAATTGATGAGTTTTTCTGTCCATAACTGCCAGGTCCACACCCTCTACTTTCTCCCATCTTGACACTTTGTTGTCTGTTAACTTATATTGTTAATATAAGTCTGTTGACTTATATTTCATATGGTCCATAAACTAATTCATGGTTTTTTGGTCTGTTTTGGGGTTTTTTGGCTCATGTTTCATGTTTCTAGTTTAGTTGACATATCTGTGACATGCTATGATCTGGTTTCTCATCTTGAATCTATTTATTTTTTTTGGCTTTCTTATATGATTTGCTTTTAAGATTTGGATGTATTTACTGCTTACATTTTAAGTCTATTTAAGAAATGTGGTATGGGGCTGAGACCCAGTGGCGTAAGTGGTTGAGTGCGGGACTGTGGCCTGTGGGCTTGGTGGTTCAAATCCAGCGGCAGTTCTCAGGAGCAGCACTGGGTAGCCCCCACGACCACCAGAAGCAGTGATCCCCCCCCACCAAAAAAAAGAAACGTGATATGTTAAGGCAGGTTGACTAGAGAAACAATTCCAGTGACACTTATAGGAGAACTTTATAACTAGAAGTAATAATTATATATCAGAAGACATTCCAGCCAATCCAACACAAATCCATAAATCTTATAATAGTCCATATTATTGTCCATATAATAGTCCATTTTCAGATTCATGCAGTCACAAGCAGTGATGCAGAATGCAGGACTAGCCCAGGTTGGTAGGTGCAAACCTGTGTGGCTCCAATGGGGGTCGATGGATCACTGGACTTCAGCCACCCAGGTCCACCAACAGGAAGCTGATGGCAGAGAGAGAGGGGAGATTCCAGGGCTCTTCATAAGAGAAGACGATGCCCACAAGGAGGTACCAACAGTCTGTGACTGGATTGACAGATTGAATACCACCTCTACACTTTTTTTATAATCTTCAAATTGGTGTGAAATTATGCAGCTACTACACAGGGTTTTCTCTAAAGTTTATTTGTTGTTACTGATTGGCACTGTGAAGTTGGATCCTAGGTTCACACACCTAGCAACCCTAAATCTATCCTGATCTTATTCCCTCTTGCCTCAGTGTGGAAAACTGTAGGACCTCTATCAGCTCTACTCACAAGTCAGGATTAATATCAAGAGCATTCATACAGATGGAAATGAACCTGAAACTCCTCAATTGCCATGTTTGGAAGTCTCATCTTGCTAAACAACTTTAAAGACATAGGCCTCTGCATACTGTTTACAACTGAGAGTTTTTATTTTATCTGACATCTAAGACAGCTGGCAACATTCTCCAGCAGAGATTTACTTTCACAGACTGGAAGCACTACAAGAAAAGGGATGGTTATGGTCAGGCCATTATAATACGAAAAAAGTCATCATACATGAGGTCTTCCTTGATGAAAATTTAGAAAGCAGGATGACCAAATTACCCTTTCAAATCTTTGCTGTATCAATTAGATACCACTACCTGTGGCTTACCATAGCTTTTGAACTCTGTTCCTTTTCAGATCATAGAGGCAATGGGGTGAGAAATACCTTAACTTATACCAATTAAGTATACAACGTTTAGCAAAAAGGGCTGACACCCAGACTTTGGGAGAACAGCAACTAAGAGAGTTGTTTAATATACCAGCAGGAGTGCAGAGACAAGTCCTAAATCTCCAGGCAAGGATGCCAGCAGAAAACGTGGCCTGCTTACAGATTTCCCAGGGTCAGCCCTGCTCATGAGGGATCACCTTCTCCTTGGCCTACACTTTTCTCTGTCACCTGCTCTGATTTTCAACATGCAATTTGTATTCTGCATCCTTCTCTCACACACTTGAGTTATATGAGGTTAAGTCAAAACTATTTCTACAAAATCACAGAAACCTGTACTAAACACAAGTATCAGCCCGTGAAAATATTGTTTCTCAACATATCTCTAAGTAAGTCTACAAACTTCAGAAGGAGATGTTCCTATCTCTCTAACCCTTAATCAACGTTGTCTGTGCTCTTCAGTTGATACCAGGAAAAATAGAAGCTTAGGCGTTCTCAAAGGTCTCAGGTCCTATTCCTTTTTTGGTGTTCTTTGAGTTTGGGAAACAAAAAATCAAACAAACAAAAAACCAAACAAAAAATGTCTAAAGGGCTCTGATCCAGGTTGCAGCATAGATAACTTTTCCAACAAAATGATTATAGGTCAGTCTTTGCTAACCTTCAAGAATGAGTGAGTGCATTGCTTTCAGTGAAGAAATGTAGGCACAACTTTCCTGGGAGTTTTCAATTTTCTTTTTTTTTTTTAACTTTTTTTTGGTGGGCCTCATTGCCCTCTGGTGGTCAAAGGAGCTACCCAGCGCTGCTCCTGAGAGCTGCCGCTGGATTTGAACCGCCAAGCCCACAGGCTGAAGTCTCGCACTCAACCACTTACACCACTGGGGCTCAGCCCCTCAATTTTCTTAAAACTCACTCGTAATAAACCCTTGGGTTATCTTTTGTACTTTTAAAAAATCTATCAAGATCTCCAATTTGGAATTCCAAAAAATAGTCATGGTAAAATTCTGATCTAAACTCACTGTCCTGTCACTGGCCCAATCTATATCTTCAGAAATCATTATTTGGATTGCACGTACTCCTTTTAAGGCACCATAAGCCAAGGATACAAGAGAGAACATATCTTCAGTCATTCATTGGTCACTGAATTTTAAAGTTTCCCTTTAATACAAACGTGACTATGTATGAACTGGAACCGTACTAGCCTTGCTTTTTCTGGTTCAGTCAGAATCATACTGCAATTACAATTTGAAAGACTCTTGTTGGTCTAAGGGTATTCACGGAGAATATCAACAAAACCTGGTATATATATATATTAATTTTAGCTTTTCTCAACATGCTTTACTATATGCAATCTTTAAGGAATTTTGGTGGTGTGCTGGTTTGTTCATGAGCCTGAAAACCAAACTGCTGTGGTTTGAACACACTGACTTCACAGTGCAGAAAGGAGGGGTCTACCTGCCACTCTAGAAGCTTACCGCCACACACAGGCAATGGAGCACTTCTCCCTGAGTCTGTATGGTCACCACGCATCCATCTAAGCTCCACAGGAACTTTTCATTAATTTTTAATGTGAGGGAGATGAGCGGAAAGGTGGGTTTAAAGGTTTCCTGAGTAATACAAAAGCAAGATAAGCAACTAAAAACTAAACATACTGCCACGAGTTGGTTCCAATTCATAGCAACCCCATGGGACAGGGTAGAACTGCCTTTGTGGATTTCTGGGTTAATTTATGAGAGTGGATGGTGGCTTTGAATTGCTAACCTTGTTAGTATCCCTGTACTAAAGTCTTCTAAAGCTGAGCCCCGTGGCAAAAGTGGTTGAATGCGGGACTGCAGCCCGCGGGTTTGTCGGTTCAAATCCAGCGGGGGCTCTCAGGCGCAGTGCTAGGTAGCTCCTACGACTACCAGAGGGCAGTTATTACCCACCCCCCTCCGAAATAAAGTCTCCTAAGTTCTTTATTACCTCATTTCTTCTTCTTTGCTGCTTTTAAATAAAACATATATTTGCATACTATTTTAATAATGTGTGGTTCAATATTCATAAATATGGCCTTCATATAACATTTAGATTCTATTTACCTTTACATATAACTCACTATCTTTGTTGCTATTTGTCAAACGCCAAGGCAGACTTTGCTATATTGTATGATCCATAAAAGGAGGATCACATTGTATTCAGGCAAACTAAATAAATTATTCAATTTATTGTTTAAAGAGCTGTTTAAAGAGATTTTTGTGCTTCTTGGCTACATGAATTCAGCAGCTTTATTCTGTTCCTGTGTTACAAATGCCCACTTCTTCTCATATACTAACTCTAAACTCAGACTGCTGTGAAGATCCTTTATGTCAGTTTTTACTCACAATGACAATGTACACAAAAGGACAGAACATTGCCAGATCCTGTGACATTCTCACAATTTTTATTATCTTTGGATTTCTTGTTGTATTCAATGTGTCAATCCATCTGGTCAAGGATTTTCTTTTTTCCCCTCCAACCTTCTCTACTGCAAGGGAATTATTTCTCCTTGGAAACGTCTGAAGTCTGGGAGACAAAGTCTTCTCATCCTTAATTCTAAAGAAAAATCCGGTGATGTTACTTCTGAGATGTATTTGTTTTTCTGATGCTCCACAGTACTTTCTTTTCATTTTTTAAAAAAATAATTTTCTTGGAGGCTCTTACAGCTCTTATCACCATGCATACATCCTTGCATTATGTCAAGCATATTTGTACATATGTTGTCATCATCATTTTCAAAACATTTTCTTTTTACTTGAGTTCTTGGTATCAGCTCCTCATTTTTTTCCTCTCTCCCCCAGCTTCCACCCCTCATGAATTCTAGATAATTTATTAAGTATTATTTTTCATGTCTTACACTGACCATTATCTCCCTTTACCCACTTTTCTGTTGTTTGACCCCCTGGAGACAGGGCATAATATTATCATTAAGATCGGTTTCCCCCTTTTCCTTTTACCTATCCCTAACAACCTATGTTGCTACTCTCCATAAAGAGAGTATATCTGTCTTAGATTACCAGGTTGCAAGTTCTTATCTGTACCAGTATATACGCTCTGGTCTAGCCAGATTTGTAAAGTAGAATTGAGGTCACAATAGTGGTGGCAAGGAAGCATTAAAGAACTAGAGGGTGATATATGTTTTATCGGTGCTATACAGCACTCTGCCCAGATTGTCGCTTCCTTGTGACCCTCCTGTGAGGTGATGTCCAATTGTCTACAAATGGGTTTTAAGTCTTCGCTCTGCCACCTCCACATTCTCATCAATATGATTTCTTGTTCTGGGTATTTAATGTCTACTACCTGATTCCATCCACACATCATGATCACACAAGCTGGTATGTTTCTTTCACGTGGACTTGTTCTTCCTCAGCTAGATGGCTAGATAGCCACTTGTTTATCTTCAAGCCTTTAAGACCTAAGATGCTGTATCTTTTGATAGCTGGGGACCATCAGCTTTCTTCACCACATTTTGTTATGTATCCATTTTGTCTTCAGTGATCCTGTTGGGAAGGTGAGCATCACAGAGTGCCGAGTTATTAGAGCAAAGTGTTCTTGTGTAGAGGAAGTATGAGAGTAAAGGTCCAATGTTCATCTGCTGCCTTAATATGTAACACATAAATACATGTATGTAGTTCTATTTCCCTTTTGTTATATATAAATATATTTACATATGTATGGGTCTATTTTTAGAACCCTATAATGTCATTTACTTCCTCCTTATTTTTTCTATTTCCTCTTGCCCAACTCTCACCTTGGCCTTCATTCAGGTTTCAGTAATTCCTCTTGGCTACATTGTAGCTAATTAAGCTCACCAAGCCTCCTAAACAATTTTCAACATTGATTTTAGATCATTTGTTCCCTAGTTCCCGAGTTTATTGGGATGCACTCCCTTTAATTTCCCCCCAACCCCCTCTCCCATGTTCCCCTGAAACTATGTGTCCCATTGTGCTCTTCTCAGATTCTTTATCCAGTCTATCTTACCTAGATAGACATGCAAAAATAATAATAAGCACAAAAAGAAAGCAAAGGAAAACAACAACCAAAAACCAACAACAAAAAAGAAAAGCCTATAAATAGTTTCAGATCTATTTGTTGACATTGTTTTCCAGTAGAGTCTGATGTGGTGCCATGCTCTGCCCCCAGAGTCTATTTTGGGTATTCCTAGACTTCATCGTTTGGCTCCACTTGCTGCTATGTTGCTTACCTTTAGAATTTTGTCTGGGTCAGATTGGGCACAATTACCACATTGTGTCTCCAGTGTTGATCCTCATAGTACAATGGATCAATGAGGGACATCTTGTCTTGTGGTGCGGCTGCCTCTATGGGCCTCTCTGCACTTTTACTGCTCTGAGCAAGAATATCTTCTTTGGGGCTTGGGAGATGAGGATGTGTTCCACGCTCTCTCCTTCCCTCTTCCTTTGCTCCTGTGTGCTCTGATCAACATGATCCTCTCCTTGGACTGTAGTTTCAGTGCTATCCTCTGTAGTATATTCTCCTGGGGGAGAGGATAGGGGTTTTCCATGTAACTGGAGTTGAGGTTGACCCTGCAGAACTTTCAAATCGTTCACTGCTTCATGCTGGTATGTTACAGTCATGTCTCGGTGCACTGGGTTAATGTCTCGTCTCTCCCTCTCCTGTGGAGATATAAACAATGCCCTCACTTTGAGTGGATTAGTGCCCTCTTCCCCTCTTATTGGGGTCTTTTTCTTTTATTTATTTTCCCCTCCTTTTTATTGGCTGCTATATGTATCCCTGGTGTGGCTAGTACCTGGACCTCATGCCAGGAATGTATACATATATTATTAACTTTCCTCCTATCCCTTTTATGTTTTTTAAGCTTACCTCAATGGACCCATGTTGTACTTGTTCTTTTGTGCTTGGTTAATTTCACTTAACATATTTTTTTCCAATACTTCCCATGTGGTGATATGCTTCAAGCATCCATTGTTGCATTTAAGGATGCATAGCACTCCATTTTATTATGTACCACAGTGTTTTAAACCATTCATCCTTTGGGTTGTTTCCAACTCCTTGGTGATTGTGAACTGTGCTGTGATGAATATTCGAGCACTGATGTCTGCCTGTGGTTAGTTTCTTGCCTCTTCTGTGTTTATGACTCATAGGGCTTGCTGGGTCATTTGGTCGTTCAATTTCCATCTGGCTTAGATATTGCCAAATCAATTTCCTTGGTGGCTGTATATAGCTACTGATTCACCAGCAGACACTAAGAGTTCCTATCTCACCACAGTCGCTCCAACACTTGTTACTTTCTGATTTTTTTTAACTGAGCTATCTTTGAGCTTGTGAGGTATTACCTCATAGTTGTTTTAATTTCCTTTCTTTTATAGCTAATAATTGGAAAGTTTTTTTTCATGTGTTTATTGGCCATTCGGATTTCTTCCCACATGAAACTTCTGTTCAGGTCTTTTGCCTAACTCATTACTGGGCAAGTCATTTTTTTTTTTCCTTTTTGTAAGCCACCAGAGTTTTGTCAATTTTAGTAATAAGGTTTTTGCCTAATGTATCATTGCTAAAGATATTTTCCCAGTCTGTGGGCTCTCTTATTATTCTCTTGGTCAATCATTTCCATGTACACAGGTGTTTTATCTTCTATCTATCCCACTTGTCAATGTGTGCTTCCTCTGTATTTGTGTCCTTCCCTATTTGAGATAGCCAATGTATTCCATGCGCCAAATTTCTCAGGTTTGTCCCAATTCTCTCATTGACAGTCCTAATACTTTGGAGTTTGATCTAAAGGTCTGTGACCCATTATTCTTGTGAATGGAGTGAGGTAAGGATTTTGCTTCAATTTCCTGCAGGTAGATATCCATTTGTCTTCAGCACCACTTGTTGAACAGGGCATCCACTTCCCATTTGATATTTTTAGGGCTATTATCAATGATCAATTTTCTAGATGTTGCTGATTTATTTCTGAGTTTTCTGTTCATTTCCACTGATGTGGGTATCTGTCATTATTCCAGTACCACACTCTTTTGACCACTGTGGCTGAATAAAGGTGCTGAAGTCAGGTAAAGCTAGCCCTCCAACTTTGTCTCTTTTCTGGAGGAGTTCTCTACTGAGTGTGGATTTCTTTCCTCTCCATAGGAAGTTGGTAATCAGTTTTTCCCAATTTTGAAGACGGATGAAGGTATTTGTATCAGGAGAGCTTTAAACTTTTATATTACTTTGGGCAGAATGCTTACGATATTGAGTATTGGGATGTTGTTTCATTTGTGAAGGCCACTGTTGATTTCTTGTAATAGTGTTTTGTAGTTTTCCTCATACAATTATTTGGGGTTTTTAGTCAGGATTTTTCCAATATATTTCAGTTTAACTTGTTTATTATAAAGGGTGCTATTTTTCCCATGTGTATAACAGGCCAATAGACTTCTGTTTGCTGATCCTGTATCCCAACACTCTGTGATACTTCTCTATTGGTTCCAGTACTCACTTTGTGGAGTTTGGGGATTTTCCATATATGAAATCTTATCATCTGTGAATAATGATAGTTTCTCCTCTTTCTTCCCCAAATGAATATTGTTGATGTCATTTCTTTACCTTCTATTATTAGCTAGGACCTCCAGTATGATGTTAAATAAGAATGGGGATAAGAGACAACCTTGTCTGGTCCCCCTTTTCTGTTAGAATGTTTCCATCTCTTCATAATTGTCTACCACATTGGTTACTTGTTTATCAAATATACCTTGTATTTTCTTGAGGAATTTTATTTCCAGTCCTATATTCTCGAGTGTCTTAAAGAGGACTGAGTGTTGGATGTTGCCAAAGTCTTTTACCACATGTATCAATATTATCATGTGGTTCTTATACATTTTCATGTCAATGTGGCTGAGTTAGATAGTGTTCTCTAGAAAAACAAAACCAGGTCACTAATAGATCTCTCTATATATTTATATAGATAGAAAAATATCTAACATAAGAAATAAACAGTTGACTAATGTGTAACGCAGTACAAATAACTTGGTGCAACTCATTTGCACGAGACAGCTAGTACACTGCCAGTCCTTCGAGTCTTTAGAGCCGCTGAGTAGTTCTCTGCAAAGGAATTTAGACTATCCGGCCACAAACAGCAAACGGCAAAGCAGGTCACCAACAGTCAGGCAGATAGATGACAGAGTCCAACATTCCCCAGCTCAAGAGATGTAGATTCCAGGTGCGTGGCGAAGCAGGGCTTGAAAGCAACACAATTCATGGAGTAGGAATTGTAGCTTGGACATTGAGGCATAGAACAAACATGGCAACCGACTGATTTGAAGATCCAAAAGCAAGAGAACCAGGGCGGGGTTCGTCAAGCCACTTATATCTCTGCCCTTCAATTGATCTTACTTGTGTTCATTGGCCATGTTGTCACAACAAACCTATATATCTTCTTTGGCCATGTTGGCACAACAAGCCTACTTATCACAGTGGCAAGTAATGCTAATGACCTTATGTATGTTGAACAATCCCTGCATCCCTGGTATGAATGTTTTGGTCATGGCAAATTATTATTTTTTATATACTTTTGTGTTCTTTGGGCCAGTGTTCTGTTAAGAATTTTGCATTGAAATTCTTTAGGAATATTGTTCTGTAGTTCTCAATTCTTGCTTGCTTTAGGTATCAGGATTATTCTAGTTTCATAGAACTAGTTCATGAGTTTGCTATTTTTTTCTATTCTCTTGAAGTTTGTGTAGAATTGATGTCAGTTTTGCACTGAATGGTTGGTAGAATTCTCCTGTGAATTTATCTGCCAAAGGGGATATTTTTTTTGTTTGTAATCCTTTGATAACCTTATCTATTTCCTTTATTGCTATGGGTCTGTTGAGATTCTTGGTGTTCATCTGGGAGAGTGTATGGAGGGATTGTTTTTTTTTCAAATATTTGCCCATGTCTTCCTAGTTGTTGAATCATTAGAATACAGGTCTTCGTAATACTGTGTAATTATCCTTTGAATTTCATTAGGTCCACTGTAATGTCCCCTGTTTCATCCCTCATTCTTAATACTGAAAATTTTCCCTTTCTTCTTTGGTTAGGTTTGCCAGTGGTCTGTTGATTTTGTTAATCCTTTCAAAGAACCAACTTTTAGCTGCATTACTTTTGCCCATAGGTTTCTTGTATTCCCTCTCCTGTATCACAGTACTGATTTTTCTTTTCTTTTCTTTCGTTATTAGTAGAATTGTCCTATTGACTCTGCTCTAGTTGCTGTAAGTCCTGTGCCAGCATATCAATTATAACTGTCTTTTTCTTTTTCCTTTGTGAATGTACTATTATTAAAGGTCTTCTGATAATTGTATTTGCTGCATTCCAAGGGTCCGAATCCATTTTATTCTCATTGTCTTTTATTTCTAGAAACTTTCTAGTTTCATGTTTGATCTGGACCAGTACCCACTCATTTTGCAATGAAGGGTTAGTCTTCCCTCAACAGTTTGTTCTTATTTTCTTAATTGTCATTTCGTTGATTTTCAATCTGATGGCATAGTGGTTAGAGTGGAAAGTCTATATTATCTCTATGTGTTTGCACTTAAACAAACTTGACTTGTGTCCCAGCATATGGGCTAACTTTGAGTATTTATCATGTGGGTTTGTGAATTTTTTTGCATTGGAGTGAAGAATTTTGAAAATATATCTCAAATCACGTAATTATATTGGTTAGATCTACAGACTCCTTGATAATCTTCTTTCCTTGAGCTCTATCTTCCTCAGAGGGCAGTGAAGTAAAGTCGCCTATTATGATTGTTGAGACGGTGAGTTCATTTTTTGCTTTTTGGAGCATTTGTTTGACAAATTTCACAGGTCTCCTCTTGGATGTGCTTATATTTATTATGCTCACTGATCTATTGCTGGTATACTGTTTCCTTGTGCATTATGTAGTGCTCCTCACTGTCTCTTGTTATCAGTTTTGTCCAAAATTAGGATTGTAATCCCTGCTTTTTAAAACTGCTACTTTCTTAGTATACTTTTTTCTTCAGCCTTTGATTTTCAGCCTACTTTTGTCTGGAAGCTTGAGATTTGTTTTCTGTAGGCAGCAGATCGATGGGTTTTATTGTCTAAGCCAGTCTGTTAGCCTCTTTTTTATAATGCTTTTATATGTTGAGGGTTACTATTTGATATTCAAGGTTTTTACATCCATCTGTGGGCTCTGAGATGTCATCTTGTACCTTTTGTGTTGGGTGCTTTCCTGCATTCCTTTCTTATCAGTGCATTGTGTATGCATGTTTGTGTGGTTCATTCTTGTCCTCTTTCTTCCTGTGAACCAATGCTATCTTGGAGACTGTTTTCTCTCTGTTGACCTCTGAGTGGAACCGTTCCATGTGCTGGTCTCTTGATTGTGCCCAGTGGATGTTGTTTTCTGCCCCTAGTGGGTTTGCAATGATCTTTTGTAAGGTTAGGTTTTGTGTAATGTATTCTTGGAGTTTTTCCTTGCCCAGGAAGACTGTTACTTTTCCATTCTTCTTATTAGATAATTTGGCTGGATAGAGTATTCTTGGTTTGGTATTATTTTCCTTCAATATTCAGAACATTTTTTTTCCTCACGCTCCTCTTCTTCATAGTGTCAAATGATAGATCTGAGCATGTTCTTATTTGGGTTCCTTCATAGGTGACTTATTTTTTTGCCACCCTCACAGCTTTTATGATTTTCTCCTTTTTCTCAAAGTTGGATAGTGTAACTACTATGTGTCTGGGCAACTTCTTTCTGGGGTCCAGTCTAGCTCAGTGGTTCTCAACCTTCCTAATTCCATGACTCTTTAATACAGTTCCTCATGTTGTGGTGACCTATAACCATAAGATTGTTTTCATTGTTACTTCATAACTGTAATTTTGCCACTGTTCTGAATGGTAATGTAAATATCTGATATGCAGAATGTGTTTTCATTGTTACCAATTGAACATAAATAAAGTGGAGTGATTAATCACAACAAAAATATGTAATTATATATAGTGAAATATTTATTTCTAATGACAAATAAATGAAGTTTTGTCTTAAAGCATGGTGTAACATGAGTAACAGTCTTCACACGGGCTACTCATATGTGGGAATATCTGTATAGGGGCATACCACTTGGAGATGGATAGAGAAGCAGTGTCTTGGTTTCTAGGACCATCAGAAATGTGAGTTTTCTGATGGTCTTAGCTGACCCCTATGAAAGGATTTGTTGCAATCAATAGACTCAGAACAACTGGCCTAACTGTTGTCCTCTCTTCTTCTTGAATGGCTGCTCTGGTCACCTTCATTAAGCTGGGGAGGTTTTCTTCCAGCAATTCTTTTGCTATTTTGCAGTTGACTTCCAGGTTGTGTCTTGTTCTGGTAATCCAATTATTCTACTGTTGTTCTTCTTCATGGCCTCAGGTCTTGCTCTTAGGTTATCTTATGTTTCTTTGTTTAACTCATCTGTCTTTGCCATTTATTGAAGTCTGCCTAGTTGTCTTCAATGTCACTGATATGGTTGTCCTTTTTTTCCAGTCTGTTGGTGATATCTATTAAATTGTTATCTGCTTTTGTTACTTCATCCCTTATATCTTGTGTTTGTCCAGTAACCCTTTGGTGCATGACCTTATCTCCATCACCTCATTCTTTTTTGGTATTGCTTTGGTTTTATCCTGGTTTTATGATTCCAAGCAGCATTCTGAAGGTTTCTTTCTATGTTAACTCAATGTCTGCTTCTTCTATGCACACAATTATGTTCAGTAATTTTCCAGAATCTCTTATTTTTTACATTGAGGTTGTTGGGGATGATTGCTATTTTCATGTCATTTTTGAGGAGCCCAGTGCCATGTTCAAGAGAGTTAAAGAACACTGGGCTCTCACTTGAGAAACTAATAAAAATGCTTCTTCAATCTGCCTGCAGCTAACTGTGCTGTTATTTCACTCTTTATCCTCCTGCCTATGATTTCACTCTTCCCCCTCGCCAACCAGTATTCTTTTGTTTGTAGGGAAAGTTGAATGGTCTTATCAGGGTATGTTAGTTGGGCAGTAAGGGCCCGTGAGAATGGCATTGTCCTAGGAGTACTCATAGGAATTCATGATGGTGTGGCTCACAATGACTTAGAGCACCTCAGAGGGTGGGAGTGGTGCTGTTATAACTGGAGTGCCACGGAGGGCAGGTGAGTGTGTCTGTGTTGATGTAACACACTGCAAATGGTGGGAAGAATAGCTTTCATAGGTAATATTGTCCCAGAGGTTTGGCAGAGGTTTCCTGAAGCAGTGTGGACCACTAGGGAGAGGCAAGCAAGCAAACAAACAAACAAACAAAAACCAGAAAAATAACCAAGCCAACCATGATGGTGGCAGGAAAGAAAGGAAAGAAAGAAGAAAGCTAAGAAATCAATGAACTCTTACATCCTGACCATGGAGCTGGAGGGATTTAAACTCTGGACAAAGGTGGTCACATGGCTCTCTGTGTTGGAGTGAAGCACTAGGGCTAGCAAAAAATAGCCTGGTGCTGGCTATGACTGGTGGGGCTAAGGCCTAGCCTCAGCTGGCCTCCACTGTGATAAGTCAAAATCCCACAGATCTTCAAAATTTGGTGGGTCTGTGTCAACTTGTCTTTATGATGGCCTGGAAGTGTGGAGTTTTCCTCTCAGTGGCTCTCCTGCACTGATTTTTGTGGAGTCCCTCTGATGTGCATTACTTGGTGCCCACATTGCTGGAAGTCCTACATCAAAATCTAGAATCCAGCTGGATACTTACCCAAGGTAGTCAAGCACAGAATTAAAAAGAATTCTGATATTTACTTATCTTTTTGCCTGGACAAGATTTTTATCTGAGTTTTTACTAGAGAAGGACACTAATTGTTTTAGTATCCCTTCTTTTTGAAGAAGCTAAGCAGTTAATTTGGTCAAAATCTTGATAAAATCTCAGGAGTTTTCATTTAGACTTTGAGTATAAATAGTTTATAAAAACAAGCGTGTTCACTTTTAGATTTGAATTCTGCACTTGGTTTGTCAACATCCTGTTATATGGTCTTTCCAGGAACCATAAAAAAAAGACTATATTTCGATGAATTCAGCTGGGCATCCACCATCTTGTGGGTAAGACTGTTACTTTTTACTGGAGTAGAAAACCTCACCTTTCTACTAGCAGCTTGTGGTTTGGAATTGATGACCTTGTGGTCAACAGCTCAGTGCATTATCAGGATGACTCAAAATCAACCCATTGACAGTCAAAGTGAATGAATGCCCAAGGATATTGACCTTTAAGAATTCCATTTAATTTATGACTACTTCTAATTTTCTTAGATTCATATTTCATATCTTTCATATTTCAACTACTAATGGATATTTGCAGCTGTTCTCATTTTGAGTCATGCTCTATTAGTAATTGAACTTCCTGTTTGCTTTACTTCATCTACATTATTAGCATCAACTCAAGTTAGAGGAGGCATTCTTCCCCAGTTCTATGTTGAATGTCTTCTAACTTGTGGGCTCATCAAGAGGCATCACATGTGCAAATTTCTCCTGATGTTAATAAAGTTTTCAGTGGCTATTCCTCCAATTTCTTCTACCTAGCTGCTTCTTAATCTAAAAGCTTGGCTGAAGTGTGAGCCTGTTGGTATATGAATCACCTGGCACAGCTTTCAGAATTGCAGCACCATGCGAGCTGCCATACTATGACGAACTACCTACTTAAACCTAGATGTTGTTTTCAACCTGGAGATATATACTGATCTTTCTTCTTTCATATTAAAAAAATCACAAATATGTGATGATCAAAGGCAACCTAGGTTTCAGCAGCTGTCTTGGGGTGGAGGACACTCCTGTGACTGCTTCCTCCACTAGTGACTTTGCTCCACAATATGATGGGCAACATGGCGTCATTGCTTTTCATTCATGACAGATTGAATGCCACCTATTGCTATAGAACCAATTCTCACCCAAAGTGACTCACTTTCTCATATTCAATAATTTTCCTGATTTTGCCTGAAATAGAAAAAGGTTTCTAAGTAAAACATTTGAAGCAAGGGACTTAGTTAACCTAATGGTCAGTGGATTGGGCCAAATCCAGAAACTCATGCTAATTCTAAAACACCATTTGAAGAATGAAACGAAATAGTGCTATTCTTATTATTATCTAAGCTCTTGGTATCTCCATGGATACATTTTCACTCTTTCATTGCTGTTAGGCACTCTGAGTTGCAATACTTTTCCTAATAGAACACTTTTAAAAAATACTCCCCAAAAGTAATCCCACAGCAATAGGAGATAAAAGTGAGAAAGCTTTGGGGGAATCATTCTTGCCCCCACCCCCTTTGATCCATGCATTCCTCTTTCTCACAGTTCACTGCCCTTTTCCTTTGGTTCATTATCTCTCCTCCAAGTCTGCACCTCCAGGAAATATTAGGGGATTTTGAATGTATCTCTTATCTTAATCTTCTAATAGAAATAAGGCCATCCCTTGTGTTTCAGTAGATAACTTTGAATTGCAGCCTCTGAAAGCTGGGGATTTTGGATGTATTGGAGAGTGAATTATTTAAGTAGCTTAATTTCACCAGCACTTCCACTTTCTGATGATCCTGTACATATATTCCTGCCTTAATATCTGGTTGTATCATTTCTATGGTAATGCTAAGAATGGTTTCTCTTTGTATTGCTTCCTAACATATACTGGAATAGGCAGTACAGTAACCAGTGAGTGTATGTTGGTGGGAGAGGAGGGGTTATATCCGATGTCTGTTTTCTATGGTAAAGAAAGAGGTAGGTGTCAGACATGCTTCCATGCTCTATCCTTCTTTAGCTACTCTGACACCAACTCTTCTTCCCATGGCACTCTACTTCTGTGTTGGGCTCAATTACTCATTGCAATGGTCACACAGAATTCAGAGAAAATAATCATAATTAAGGGGGTTTATTAGGGAAGTTAACAGATTTCCATAAGTCAGGATATGTAAACAGCAAAGATATAGTCATCAGTCCAAAGCAACACCTCTCCTCAGTGATCAACCAAGTCTCTTTCTGGTCTTCAAGCTCTGTGTTACATGGTTTCTTACTCTGTGCCCCTGTGAACCAGGAAGTCCACTGTCTCACATTACTGCAGTCACAGTGTTGTTGCTCTTGCTCTGTCCCTTAGTGTCCATGCCAATTCCTGGTGCCTCTGCTCTTGCATCTTCCACTACAGATATTAATCTGAAATGTTCTCTTCTTATGGTCCACTCTTGCTTCAAAGTTGTCTCACCTTGATACTCAGTTCTGGTGATTGTAATAACAAAACTAAACAATCCCTTCTATGGTTGAGACATAGGCTCTACTTGCATGGTTCCACCCAATTATTTGGTTATAGTTTTAAGAACTTGTGTAGAAAACTTACATTAGGAAATTTCTATTGATCTAACCTGACTGAAAAGCTGCATCCTTCTCGCCATTCACTTTAGAATCCTCAATCTTCCAATCTATCCCATCATTGTTGGCTCACTTTCTCCTCTACCACATTCCCTCCCCTGCTTCCTTCCCTCCTATCTCCTGAAGAAAGCATTGCTCCTGTCACTGTCCCAAATCCTGCCTATCTTCTATAGACACACACACACATACACACTGATGGGAAAAAAGAACATACAAGTAGTCACAAATTTGTCAAAGCTCCTGATACAGAGCAAATGAACGTCTCTATGTCTCTACTAGAGAGTAGAACATGTTGTAACCCACCAGTCTAGTCCGCCTTTTCTTTCAGAGTTCCAAATTCTGGGTCCTGCTTAAAAAAACCAAACATACACCCTTCTGGACTTCACAATTTGTGCCCGAAATGAACACATCATAAAAGTTCCCATTGCCATTTCTGCAGTCAGGGATGCAGTGGTTTAGTGTCCCCCACTCTCCCCTTAAACCTCTCGGCTTTTAATACTGCCCTCTTGTGAGTAAACACCGACCAGTTCAGATGGGTGTCAAGTGCTGCCTCCTGAGTCAGATATTTATAATAAGGATTATTTGGCAACTTTGTGGCTTCACTCTCATCACTGGCCTATGGCACTCCCTCTTGGACCGCACCCCTCTGGGTGGGTCAGACCTACTTCTATTCCCTATTGGATAGTATCTGAGCAGATAGTATTGGATAGGTGAATGATGGCTAAACATGACAGTGGGGCAGGAGCAAGAAAGAAAAAGTGAAAAATAGAAAAAATATATGTATATTTAAATAAGGGTATATTTGTTTAATTACATCTATATATGCAAATATAGCTATATTTTATGTGTGTGCAATTGTGTGTATGTGTGTGTGTATATATATATACATATATATATACATATATAACAAGGAAGCAGATGGACTTTGGGCCTAAACTTAAATCTCACCTCAGTACAAGAACAGTTTGTTCTAAAAATGTGGCATTGTATGATACCCACATTTCTGACATTACCACTGAAGACGAAATATGTATAAGCAAATGTGTTGAAGAAAGCTGATGATGTCTGGCTATCAAATGATATAGTATCTAGAATCTAAAAGATTTGAAGTCAAACAAGGAGCCCTCTAGAAGGGAAGCCACAAAGCCTATTTGGAAGAAGCACACCAGCTTGTGTGATCAATAGGTGTTGATGGGAAAGGTAATTCAAACTCAGAAATTCAAACACAAGCAACCAAATCCATGTAAAGGAATGGGGAATGTAGTGGAGACCTAAAACCTACCTACAAGATCATTAGATAGTTCCTCTCAGAAGTTCTATGTAGAATGGATGATCAGTCCAAGGTGTGGCATAGTACTAATGAAACATATAACTATCCTCTGGTTCTTTAATATTTCCTTCCCTTACTATTATGGTTTTTATTTGTTTTACTTCATAAATCATGTTAGACTTGCATATGCTCACTTGTGTAACTAAGATTGTTTGACACATGAAAACCAAGATAGGTAATCCTTCAAAAACAGTAACAGGAACAGTGGTTCCTTGAGGGAACAAGAAGTGAGGGAGTTTGGGGAAAGAAGGGAAGAGAGAGCTGATACCATTCATTGACTATATAATCCCACTTGAGGGTAGGAGAAATCAACAGAATTGTATGTGAATGGATGTATTGGAGATGTGTGTGTGGGGTGAGAGAGAGAGAGAGAGAGAGAGAGTGTGATTCCTGGAGGAGTAAGGTGGGTAAGGGAGGGATAGAGAGGACCTGATATCAAGGGGTTCAAAAGCAATGGTATGTTGAAGTGGACTCTGGTAGCAACTGTACAGTACTGCTTGATGTGATTGAACTCTGGAATGTTATGATACCTATAAGATCCTCCAATAATATGATAAAAATGAAAATTAAAAAGAAATAAAGTTCATTCTGACACAGGAAGACATGGAGTGGATCATAGACATCAACTTTACCAAATATTTTTTTCTGAAAAGGGACTTCCTCATGTGGTATGTATGTCTGTGCTTGTGTGTCTATCTTGGGGCCCTGCTCTTCGGATTCTACTTTGGAATTTCTGAAGTTTTGGGGAAAATATTCAAAGTTGATTTGGGAGTGTTATCCAAAAAGATAGTGGAAAAAATGACTACTACTGATCACTTTGATTTTTAAGTGTACTCTTTAATATTTCAGTGCTGATAGCATGGATTCCACTAATTATAGATAAATGAACAAATGACTCTTCTGTCTACATAACAAGAACCAAAAAAAATTCCAGTCCCAGATATCTATGATCAAGCCTTAATGTCCATTTCTCTGTGATTCTCAGAGCACCAGTCTTCTGAAATGGTGGATTTCTCTTCATGAGATTGGCAAGATGACTGCCACTTTCCATACATTATAATAAGATAAGATGTCGCTTCCCCTAAAAATATTATCTCCCCTCATAATCTTTCTGAAGACTAAGGGTAGTTATTTTAAATGTTTCCTCCTTCCCTTCTCCAGTACATTTTCCCACAAATATCATTAGCAGGATTGTAACTTATAATCAGTTCTAATCAATCACTAAGAAGGTGCCACCATGATTAGATTGGATTAACCTGAATTGAGAATGGAGCAAATCTTCTTTAAAATACTTGGAAGCATAAAGGGATATATATATATATATATATATATATATATATACATATACACACACACGTACATATATATTGACAGAGTTCTCTAGAGAAACAAAATCAGGACACTAATAATTACATATATATAGTTATATAGTTAGAAAGATATCTAACATAATGATATAGTTAATTAACATTTATCATTAATTAAACTATAAAGCAATATGAATGGCTTAGTGCAACTCACTTGTGTGAGACAGTTAATACATGGGCAGTCCTTTGAGTCTTAAGGCCTGCTGGGCAGTACTCTATAGAGCAATTCAGGCTATTCAGTCACGGGTAGCAAACAGCAAGGCAGGTCACCATCAGTCAGCCAGATGACAGGGTCTGATATCCCCCAGATCAAGAGATGTATAGTTTAGTAGCATGGCAAAGCATGGCTTGAAGGAACCTCAACTCACAACGAGACAGTCCACAGGTGTCCCTCTGGTAGTATAGCTTGCAAATCGAGGCACAGGATAAGCAAGGCAGCCAGCTGCACTCTGGTTCAAAGATCCAAGAGCAGGAGAGAGAGGAAGGCAAGACTTGTTGAGCCATTTATATCTCCACACTTCAATTAATCTCACATGCTCATTGTCACAACAAACTTACCTATCTTCATTGGCCGTGTTATCACAACAAACCTACCTATCTTTAGTGGCCATGTTGGCATAATAAACCTACCTATCACAATCTACCCCTTGGCAAACTTGGCACCTGCACACAATTCTTTAACCATATATAATTTCCAGGCTTCAATGAAATCAAACTTGTACCTAACATCAGACATCTATCATACATACAAATGAAAGCACACTGAGTCCAATTATATCTGATATATCATATATGAACAAAGAAGAGATGTTCAATAAGCACATATAAAGAAAATACACTAACAATCACAAGCCTCACTTTTGTGATTGATCATGTGGTCATTACTGATATGTAGTGTGTTAGTTTGGGTAGACTAGAGGAACAAATTTCATAGACATGCATATCGGATTTAAGGGAGTGGTTTATATACAAAGGGAATGGAACACTGAGAAACCATCCCAAACCAGTCCAGTTCAAAATCATATGTCCAATATTAGCCCATATGCCCAATATTATCAGTCTATAATGTCTCCTTCTGACTCATGAAGTCACAGGTCAGTGGGTGCAGAATCCTGGTGCTGGCAGGGGTCTCCCCATGACTCCTTGCTTCCAGAGCTCAGGGTCCATCAATAGCAGAAGCAACTCATCACTGGCACAGGTCTGCACGTGGTCTCTCCAGCTTCAGAAGTCTGGCTCCATCAGGGCAAAGTCGTGTGGCTTCTCGTCCAGCTCCTTCAGCTTCTCAGATGCTTCCATTTTTTCTTGTCCATGATTCATATTCTCTGAGACTAACTCCCAACAACTGGGGAAGATAGTTTGTAATATTTACGAGGGAAATATTGTGAGATTTCCCAGAAGTCTAGGGAGAACGTCATGCCCACATAGAAGTCTCATTGGCCACTCAATGGCTATCTCCAGATTAACAGGCTAGACTCCACCCCTACATTTCAATCATAAAACTAACATAAGCACATGACTGCCACAGGTAGAACTACCTTCTTCTCCCCATTCTGCATTAACTTTGACCACAGCAATCACCTTAGCTGGTTTCCGTTTTTTTGTCTGGTGGTATGACCCAGACCTTCATGCCTGAAGGGTCTTGGTCATTAGATATCCTGTCTCAAGATTGATTTGCTGTAATTTACAATATGCTTTAATTACAGGGCATGGTAGTGCTAAGAGTTGGCCTATGGGGTCTCCAGGATTCCAGATGTACACTTCTTTACCTCCATTATGTAACACCAGTCCATTTTCTCCTTGGTAATCAAGATAAATCACACCATTCAGTAAAGTGACACTCTTCCTGACCTATAGATCCAAAGGCATGAGAAGCTTAAAGTGGCGAGGGAGCATTCTCAGCTGCCAGCTCAGTGGAATCCATGCTTTGTTTCTAGGTGGGAGAATTCCTTCCTTCGGGACCAGGATCTCCACGCCTGAGCACATTGAGGCAGGAAGCAAAAATGCTGCAAGTGGTTCACTAGGAGTAATAGTGAGTGGTGTCACTCCAGCATCCACCCCTTGGTTCCTAAACCCTTGAATGGTGAGACCAATAATATCATCAATGTAATAGACTAGTGTGATATTTTGTGGACTAGACAGATGATAGAGATCACTTCAGAGTAAGTTATGGCACAGGGGAGAAGAGTTGCTGTACCCATGAGGGAAAGGTGTGAAAGTGTATTGTTTCCCCTGCCAGCTGAAGGCAAATTGCTTCTGGTGATCCTTTGTGACTGGTATTGAGAAGAAGACATTGACCAGATAAAAAATTGCATACCAAGTACCAGGAGAAGGATCAATTTACTGAAGCAATGACATCATACCTGGAACAGCAGCTGCAATTGCAATCATCATCTGGTTAAGTTTCTGATAGTCCACTGTCATTCTCCAGGTTCCATTTTCTTCTTTACAGGCCAAATAGATGAGTTAAACAGGGATGTAGTAGGAATTACCACAGCTACACTTTTTAATTCTTTGATGGTAGCAGTGATCTCTGCAATCCCTTTATTTTCCTAGGCAATGGCAGTTCTAATAGTGTCCAATTGGCCTTTCCCACCATGCTAGCCCTTATTCCACATTTCAGGGATCCATTATGGGGCTCTGCCAGTTACTAAGTATGTCTATTCCAATGATGCATTCTGGAACTGGGGAAATAACGACTGAATGGGTACAAAGACCCACTGAACCCACAGTGAGGCATACCTTAGCTAAAACTCCATTCATAACTTGACCTCTGTAAGCCCCCACTCTGACTGGCAGGACTTGGAAACATTCTGGGTCTCCTGGAATTAGTGTCAGTTCAGGGCCAGTGTCCAGTAATAATTGAAAAGTTTGATTTCATTTTCCCAAAGAATAGTCGCTCTTGTGAAAGGCTGCAGGTCCCTTAGGGGAAGGTTAGAAGAAAGACTGGCAGAATAAACCGCCAGTGATATAACAGGTTCCTTCTTCTAGGGGACCTAACCTTCCCCTCATTCAAGGGGTTTTGGGTCTATAAACTGGCTAAGGTCTGCGAATTGATTGAGTGTTTGTTACATTCACCCTGTCTCTGTTGATTCAGAGCTGGCACTTGCCCTTTATCACCACAGAGTCCAATCAGCCCCATTGTGGGCAAATGTCAGAGTCGCTTAGGGCATTTTCCATTGTTAATCCTGGTGCACATAAAATAACAATTACAGGACTCCTCAGAGATGCTGTGACCCACTTCACAAACTTGTTTCTTATGGTTGTGATGAACGGTATGTCCTAAGGACAACCCCTTTTGGGGTCTATGAGAGTATCCTGACAGATCCATTCCAACATACCAATTTCCCTAGATTTTTGGAAGCTTTCTTCTACAGTGTATCAAGGTAGATCAGGCACCTCAAGTTGGTCTAATCTAGGCCATCTGGAAGTCCATGCTTCAGTGAATCAACCAAATAGGGACTTAATCCTCTCTGAGCCTCTCTCACTGAGACATTGAAAGGAGAATCTGTGGTTAGGGATCCCATATCTAGAAACTCAGACTCGTCTATTATATTTCTTGCACCAGTATTCCACACCCTTAGTAGCCATTCCCTGTGATATTTCCAGGATTCTGCTTGTACGTATTTGAAAGCTTATGCAGTTTTCTCTGTGGATAGCATGCTTCTTCTTGGGTAATCATCTCACTCTCATCTTTAGGCACTTCTGAGACTTAATTTCAATTACAGGTCTAGAGGAAATTTCCGGTGGCTAGGGTGTTTCCTGGATGCTTTCAGCATGCTCTTGCAAGGAAATGCTCGTTAGCAGCTCCACCTGGAATTTCACCTTGAGCAGTTTCGTTAATGTGCTCAGGTGTGAGTTGTTTTGTTGATAGTGGATTTGTACCTTCAGCTCGGAGGGATGGGGCTGGCTCAATTGTTTCTAGAGGCTCAATATCCTACTCTTCTGTATCATCCCATGCCATGTTTCAGAGATTTTTTCCTAACAGTGACCTCACTTTGGTGTCAGACACTGCTCTAGATCTGTCATTCAGCTGTAGTTGTAATGTAGCCACTTGTAAAATGAGACTCTGGTGTTGGTTCTCAGCAATGTCACCTCTATTACTAGGAGTGAGAAGGTTCTCCTTTGTAGCACAGGCAGACACTTTTAAGTCTGTAATTTGGCACCTAAGGCCTGATTCTGAGGCCCTGAGGCCATCCCTCTCCTTAATCGCACTTTCCATTGTCAGGAGGGTCATCCAAGCAGCTTCCCTATACTTGTCATCATGACAAAACTGCTGGAAAATGTCAAACATATGATAACCCAGAGCCTCTCCTTTAACCAGCACCCCATCTACCGGTGGTGCTACTTTAGATATTAGCTTTGCTATTTCACATCATGAATTACTAAGAGTGACAGATTTATCCATGCCTTTAGGTATAGAAGTAGCATCACCAGTGCTGTTAAGACTAATCACACTGGAGAACCAATTTATGAAACCCATATTTATTATTTTATTTCTCTAGAAGCACTCTAGTCATGCCTTTTGATAGTTAGGGTTCTCTAGAGGAAAAAAAAAACTAAGACACCAATAATTTTGTACATGTTTATATAAATGAGAAAATAGCTAACATAATGTTATAGTCAATGAATCTTTAAAACAATACGAATGTCTCGGTGCAACTCACTTGCATGAGACAGCTAATATAGGCTGTCTCATGGCATAAATTTATCTTCATGGCATAAATTTATCTTATGACTTGTGGCAGTCACCTAATCTGGTGTTGATTTCAAGATTAAGAGTATAGGGGTGGAGTCTAGTCTGTCAATCTGGAGAAAGTCAATGAGACTCCATGAGAGTGGCCTTCTCTTAAGAATTCTGGGAAATCCGACTATATTTCCCTGTTGGAGATGAGAGACTCACTCCTCAGTCCCTTGGAGACTCTCTACTGACAAGACACAAGGCTGACTCCCTGTGAGACATCTTAGAGGAGAAGCCACATAGGCCTACCCTAATGGAGCCAGATCTCTGAAGCCATAAAAGTCATGTAGAGACCTTGGCCAGTGCTGTGATGTTTACAATGCCACTGAATCCAAAGGCTTTCTACCCACTGGCTTGTGATTATTCTGTATTTGACATCATTGCATGTGCCTCATAAATCTGAAGAAGACTTTGTAGATTGGTATCAGACATATGGGCTATTATCAGACTTGTGGGCTTGAACTGGACTGGGTTGGGATACTTTCTTAATGTTCCATTCCTCTTGCACCTAAGTCTCTCTCTTATATACATATGAATGTTAATTTACTTCCCAGACTAACACATGACCCTTGAGGCACAGGGTAAAATGACCAGATTTTAAACGGGACACCATTGACTGGGGGGGAGAATGGGTTCTTGATTAAAAATTTAGTCTGAGCTGAGCCCCGGTGGTGTAGTGGTTGTGCGCAGGACTGCGGCCCACTGGGTTGGAGGTTCAAATCCAGCAGCAAGGCTGGGCCTCCTACTCCCACCACCAGATGGCAGTGATGCCCCCAAAACACACGCACACACACAATTTGTTCAATATGGAGGAACAAAAATGTTCATAGAATGCAAAAATATTATTATAATATATTTATTTAATTTTAAAATGCCACGGGATGCAGGATAAATTGTTAAAAAGTGGGACATCTGGTCATCTTAACCATGGGACCTGTTGTAGAATCTTCTTCTATTCTAAGCTCCATCAGAACTTGTAGCTTCCTGGTTCACCCAATATGTTGGTCAGAGAAGCATACCTAAAGGAGAAATATGTTCCCTCTAAAATCCAAAAGGAAACACTAGGCACTATGATTATTTTTTTGATTGAGAAGAGGCCAGATCCCACAACTTGTCCTGCACTTTAAAAGGGATATCTGAACATGGGTGACAAAACTGTACCATGCATTTCTCACCAAGGTTAAAAGACTCTGAGTTTTTATCCAGTTTCCTTCTAATGCTCTCGTCTGCAGATATATTACCAATAAATTGAGAGTAGCTTGTACTTCTTGCTATCACATGCTCATCAGCATAATGTCATCAATATAATGGACCAATGTGATGAGTTCTGCAATGAAAAGGCAATCAAGTTCCCTGCAGACTAAATTATAAACTAAATTAGAAAATGTATTACAAATTCACATTGTGTATTTTGTTACATATTTACAATGCATTCTTATATGCTAGATATTATAAATTATGTTATAAATTATATTATAAACTAAGGCTGGATTGTTTTTATAAATGTGATATAAATCGTTGGACATTTAGCTTAAAGAAAACTGCTTCTAGTGGTCTTCATGAGTATATAGTGAGGAAAAAAAACACACCCTGCCAAATGAATCATTGAATATCAGATTTTACTATATATGATCTTAGCCAAAAGAATGAGAAGCAATTTTTCTGAATATCAGGTAGCAGGAGATATGTTAAGGTACTCAAGAAATGAAACCACATTTGGAATGATAGCTGCAGTTGGATCCCTCATCTGGTTAAATTTAAGGCCATCCCTAGTACTTTCTGAAGAGCTGATTGAACTATACAGACTGAGTTGAATAGGATGCAGTAGGAATCACCACCTCTATTCTTTTAAAGTCCTCTACCATGGCATTAGTTTCTGTCTTCCCCCCAAGACTTCAGGGATACCTTAGGTTTACTGTCATCAAAGCCCTTAGTATTTTACTATTATATATGTACAAAGCTGAAGAAATCAGTATGTGGGTTCAATAGTTTACTGAAGGTGCCTCTTCCTATTATACATGCTAAAATTGGTGCTACAACTACAGAATATATTTGCAAACCCACTGGACTTCCTTTGAGAGGATGTGCATCAAACCTCTAGGGAACACTTAACCAAGTACAAGATTACAAGAATAACTAAAACAACATAGAAAAGGAAAAAAACCTGAAGTCTGTTTTCAGGATTCCTTGGGGACTTTGCTCCTCTCACTGCCCTGTTGCACTCCCTTCAGGTTTCACCCCACTGTGCAGGGGCTGGACTGGAGATGCTTTCCCCTAAGTGTCTCCAGTGCTGTCTCTCATAGTGCTGTGTGTCAATTAGGGAATCTTGTTTCTTGTGGTGGGGCTGGTCCTTACTCTCCTCCCTAGGCTGTGACTGATCTGAGCATGGATGTCATCCTCAGGGGTTGGTGGGCTATGATGAGGCCCACTCTTTCCCTCCCTCCAGTCATCCCCTCCCCCACTTTAGTTCTCTTGCATGCCTGAAAGTAGACCTCAGACTTGGAGTACAAGACATGACACCTTGTCAGACAAGATCAGAAAATATACATAGAGGTCCACAGACTGATCTGGAACTATCTATTGGTTTTTAATTTTTAGATTGTTTTGTTTGTTTTATTGTGTTTTTTTGTTTTTATTTGCTTTTGCTTTCCTTTTTCTTTCGTCCTATGTCTATCTATATAGGATAGACAGGATGACCAATCCTGAGAATAAAAACAGTGGGAAAAAAGGTTGAGGTTGGATCGTGGCAGAGGTAGGAGCTGGGGGGAGGGGAGTGGGGAGCCAAGAAGATCAGAAATAAGAGAATAAGAGATCTAAAATTGATGGTGGAGAGGGCATATAATGCCATATGGGATTTGATCAAGAGCAATGTATACAAAGGAAAATACTGAGATCTGAATGAAGGGTGAGCATGCTTGTGGGATAGAAAGAAGGTGAAAAGAAATAGAGGAAAGAAAAAGGAGGCAAAAGCTATTTATAGAGGTATAACTATAGGCATGTATATATTAATAAAGTATATTAATTTATAATGAAAACAATAGTGGCCAATGTGCATATACTTATATGTTAAGTATGAAAATGGCAGACAAGACTTGGGCCTCTACTCACCTTCCCAACCTGATCGCTGAAGACAAAATGGTACATAAAAAATGGGGTAAAGAGAGTAGATGGTGCCCAGCTATCAAAAGATATAGCATCTGGGGACTTACATGCTTGAATTTAAACAAGTGGCCATCTACACCACATAAGCTCACAAGGAACAATAAACATCAGCATGCCTAATCATGAGATGTCAGTGGGATCAGGTATCAGGTACCTAAAGATCCAAAACAGTCAACTACATATACGTGAATGAGGGAGACTGGAGTGGACACCCAACATCCAACTGTAGACAATTGGCTATCCCTCCACCGAAAGATTATAAGGAAGGGTTAATTCCAAGCAAGTTGTAGTGTAGCACAACGAAACACACTTCATTCCTCTAGTTCCTAAATGTTTCATCTACATGCCCAAGACCTACCTTACAGATCTGACTAGATCAGAGAAGACACATTGGTACAGATAAGAGCTCTGGACAAATGGAATTCAGCACAGATGAATCCCTCAGGAACAGCAATGGGAGTAGTGATATCATGAGCCTAGGGGCATCCTCAAAGAGTGGGAATGTGAAGAAAGAATCAACCCATGACAAGGTTGGATATGTAGCCCTATCCCCCAAAGGTGACAGATAACCAAAGTGTGGATGCAGGGAGAAAATCGATAATGTAAGATATGAAATAATAATAACAATATGTAATTGATCAAGAATTCAAAAGGCTGAGAGCGTGGGGGAGGAAGGGGAAAAAGAGGAACTCAAATCAAAGACTCAAGTAGAAAATGTTTTGGAAATGATGATGGCAACATATGAACAAATGTGCTTGATACAACTGATGTTTACAATGTTATAAGAGCCCCCCATAAAATGACTACAAAAAAAGAAAGAAAAAGCAGACAGTGATGCCACTCCAAAAAAAAAAAAAGATTTAAAAAAGCAAATAAACAAGAAAACAAAGCAGAACCTACATCTCACAGTTTCAAAATGTGCTATAAAAAAAAGGCAATATGGAACTGGCATAATGATAGACCTAAACATGAATAAAATAAATTCGAGAAGCTAGAAATTAACTCTCACATTTATGGTCCTTCAATTTTTAGCAAGAACACCAATATAATTTGATGAAAAAAGATTCTATCTTAATAATTGGGACTAGAACAAACTGTATGTCCATGTACAGACTCATGAGCTTGAACCCCTTCCTTGACAACACACAAAAATTTAACTCAAAATGGTTAACCAAACTAAATGTTAAGCTATTAAGCTCTGGTATAAACGTTGGATGGAGCTCACCTAGCACTGTGGTTTAGGCATTGTGCTGCTAAGTACAAGTTCAAACCCGCCAGCTACTCTGAGGGGAGAAGTTGAGACCATCTGCTTCCGCAGGCTAGTTCTACTGTGTCTCCTAGGATTACCATAATTCAGAAAGGACTCGATGATAGTGGGTGGAAAATAAGACATGGACACAAACATCTGTGTCCTTGACTAGGAGAAATCTTCTTAGGTACAACAACAAAAGAATAAACAACAACAACAACAAAAATAGATATATTAGCTTTTATCAAAATTTATCTTGTCAATGTTTCAAAAGACATCACAAAAGTAAAAATACAAGCAAGATAATGGGAGAAAATATTTTCCAATCACATATTTAATAAAGAACTACATATCTTCAAATGTACCATTAATGTACCATTAATCAGATAAGAGATTTGTAACCAGATATATTTATATACTTAACCAAATTCACTTCTATTGAGTCCATTCTGACCCATATCAACCGTCCAGGACAGGACAGAACTGTGCCTGTGAGTTTTTGAGGAAACAGCTGCCTGTGAGAGTAGAAAGCCTTGTCTTTTTCCTGCAGAGCAGACTGCTAGTTTTGAACTGCGAACATTGATGTCAGTAGCCTTGTCTGTCTACTTACATATAATACAAATCAAAAAGAAAAAGAAAAATACCTTTTAAAATGGGCATAGGTAAAGAAATGGCCAATAAATACACGTGAAGATGATAGGCATGATAAATCTTCAGGGGAATGAAAAACAAACCAAAATGAGAAACAACTTTACACCCAATATGTTTGCCAGAGTAAATATTAGATTCATACGATATGGTTAGAGAAAGCTCTCAAATCACAGACTGGAAAGGTCAGTTCAAACTACACTAATTCCTCAGCTCTAACTCTCATACCGGTTCAGTACCAATCCCATCTATGTTATGTGGTAAAAAGTGAGGACCCAAAGTATAGCTAGTCAAATGCTTGCAGGTATTTTATGGCATATTAATCAAAAATCATTGGAGTAGTTCTTTCTTAGACTTTAATGCTTTGGTCCTTTAATTCCTTAAGTGAGCTAAAAAACATGGCTAATGTGGTAATCTAATTAATTACTCTCTGCACAAACACAAAAGACGAAGAGAAAAAGTCTAACACTAGTTGTACATGGGGTCTTAAAAGAGCTAACAAAAACCAGAATGAGAGTATTTCTTGGAAGGGAAGGGGCAGAAAAGGAGTGACTTGATTTGAGCTAAGAAAACCATGAGGACCAAATCACCCCATGCTCTGGCACCTTTTGAGATGAGATTGCAAGGAGACTCTTGCATCTCATCTCTGCTGGAATATTGGAAATATGATAAACACCCAATGCAATTATCTATATTATGAATAAAGCTCAGGAGACTAGATGTAAAATACTTATTTTTTTTCAAAACTTTACTTATAGTTTGTGAATATCATCACCCACTTTGGAAAGATCTCTAAATATTGACTTTTTAAAATGGATTATGAAATAATTTCTTCTTCACTTTAACTATTTTCTAATATTCACTTTTACAGTATTCCAAAGAGGTCCCTACTGGTGCTAGTAGTTTGCATCTGACTATTTACCAAAATGTTTTTAGTTTGAGCCCACTCAACAGCACTGTGGAAAATAGACCCATCAATTTACTTCCATACAAATCATGGCGAAGAGCATCCTATGGAGTGCAGGTGTATTGTACAATGCACATATCCATTGAAAGTTAGAGTGGATTCTCTTCTATTAAAAAACAATAAAACTCCAAACAATTGCTTGCCATGGTTTCTGACACAAAAAGTACTCAATAGATACTTGAATGAGTAAATGATTAAATTTTAGGATCACTAGGATACAGATGAATCCAACAACACAGGCCTCACTGTAGAGAAAAGCAGAGGCTATGTGATATACCATAGTTTGTAAAATGTTAGAGGTTAGATTTCACATAAGAATGAGGGCCTATTCCTCTTAAGCAAGCAAACAGGCATCAATTATATAATATCATATGAAATTATTCAGAAGCACAGCAGGACAGGAATACATTTCTATCAATAGCCTATTTCTGTTGACTCAAGTTTTACATTTTGATGAAAATCTTGTGTTTGGTTTTAATCCACCCTTGGGAGATAAACATGATCATGATGTCAGGGCTAGATATCTCTATGACAAAATACTTATCAGACTCACCTGCATGCTAGGGGATGAAGCTGTTTCTGAAAGCTGCAAAGGAGACAACTCATCCTTCAGTTTTACTGGAGGAAGTATGCTGTGAGATGCTGGTAATGCGTATCTGGGTGGGCAGACATCGAGTGAACTCTGTGTTGGAGTTTGTTACAGCTCCAGGAAGGCAGGAGAACATGAAGAATGTGAAGATAGTTCAACGGGCCCAAGCTGATTCCAGCTCACTGTGACCTCATGTATTATATACAGAGGAAAGGTGATTGATAAGGTTTCATGTGTTATATTCTTTTTTTTCCTGTGCTATATTCTTTATGAAATAAATTGATAGACCTTTCTTTAATCCTACCAGTCAAATTCAAACTGCTTCTATCATCCACAGATCTGGAACATACAAGAAAAATGACTAATTCTATATCAGAGATTAAGAAAATTGCCATTTTCTGAGTTTTTAATTTTTAAGATCTGCTAGGGTAGATTTTCTCTTCAGACCCCAGAGTGGCTATATTTTATAATCAATATTTCACCTTCTTATCAGTAATGGCAGACAGCTAACATAAAAACAGCATAAAGTCCTTATAGTTGTGGATTGCTCGTTGCCCTAAATATCTGTCAAAACCATAACCATTAATGTGTGTCAATGAATGAAAACTTATTTGGAAATAGAGACTTTAATGATGTTATCAGTTAATATGAGATTGTATTATAAAAAAGTAAGAAGAGTGTATGGACTAAATTTGAACTCAGTCTCAAATTGTAAAAAAAAAAAATTATCTTCTTAATAGACACTGACTGTGTAATATTATGTTGTGGTAGACCACAAAAATAATAGAGACGTAATCCAAATACCCACTTGATAGATGACAAAATAGATGACTGGGATCTATTAAAAAGAAAACACTTATTCACTTCAAAAAGTTAAATGATTGAGATAAGCACTGTAACAATGACACAACCAACAAGAAACTAATCATTAAAATAAGAGAATTCTGACACATTTCGATCAGAAGAAAGCCAATAATCAAATTAAAAGGTGGGCAAAGGACATAAGTTAAGACTTCACCAGATAAGATATTTGAATGGCTAACAAACATAAGGAAATGTTCAGGACCACTAGATATCTGAGAGCCGCAAATCAAAACAATGGTGAGATAGCATCTCCCACCCATAAGAATAGTTCAATTCCTAAAAATAGACAGAAACCAATGCTGGAGGGGTTGGAAATCTCATATACTGCTGGTGGGATTGTAAACATGTACAATCATTGTGTAAAGCAATATGGTGCTTTTTGAAACAACTGCAAATATAAATACTATATAACCTAGTTATACCAGTGTTGGATAGATACTTCAAAGAAGTAAGAGACATCTGGAAAAACATGCTCCCCCACATTCATCGCAGTATGGATCAGGTGGGGTACTAGCCCTCACAATTGAATGTGTCCAAGGTGCATTTATGTAATTGAGGGATAAATTAAAGAGACATCAGGCAAGATAAAGTATGAAAGGGCTCACCTCCTGGACCACCATGGCTCAGGACCCAGGTCCACACAAAGAGACTATATTTCCAACTAAGGTTTATATGTTCATGGGGGTGTTCAAGGCTGCCTAATTACAGGTAATCACAAGCATAGAGAAGTAGGCTGTATTCTAACCCTACAAGTCCCTGAGTATATGGGAGGAGTAATCCAACACTAGTGCCTTGGGGTGGTGGCAGCAGATAAGAGTGAGTGGCTGTCTCCAGAGTCTAGAAAGCAATGACATGTGTCTACTCTTATAGTTAAAGCTGTAGACTACATAGCAAAGAACCACGTGCCAGTAAGAGGTAATCTTAAGGTGGCATTATAATGGGAGGATATAGTGGGGAACAATATTAATTAAGAGAATGCAATTCAGGCTCATCTCCAACTGACAAAGGTAAAGATCTCCCTCTATCACAGAAACCCAGCCGGTCAGACTTCTTAATATATGAGCAAAATAGATACATCTTTATACAACCTCTTCCTGTCCTCTGCATCCCAAAAGTTGTCAAGAGCAAGAAGCTGGAAAACATCTTAAAGTTTCCTCAGTTGAGGTTGTAAACAAAACCTTTGTGTCTACTGCAAACATTTTTATTTGAATCAGTCATGCTAAGTAAAATCAATTTTGATATTCATTAATTCATGTATGTTTGGACTATTTTCCAAGATTTTTTTGTGTTTTCTTTGGGGGACAGGGCATCACTGTCCTTTGCTGGTGGGAGTAAGAGACCCAGTCTTGCTGCTGGATTTTAACGTCCAACCCAGTGGGCCACAGTGCCACACACAACTACTATACCACCGGGGCTCAGCCTAGGATTTGTTTTAAAAAGGGATTTGAAATACTAATTGCTATTTGAATTCCACTCGGAGTCTAACCTCTCAATTTTTGCAATTATTGTGTATGCTTGATAGAACACAGTCAGGTGAATAGTAGATGCGAAGATTGTGAATCATAGGATTCTTATTGTCTCCTCTCACTATGTTATCCATTTTAATGATGTCTATGGTATTGGTTGCCTGTAATATATTTGTTTCTAGGTGCTTTTAAGTTGGTCCTCTCTCAAATGTGCCAAGAATGGTTGGAGCACCAATTAAAAAATTTCAACCTGCTGATGAAAACTGGAAGCACTCATTTGACTATGACAGGAAATTTAAAAGAAATCTATTTTGCCAACCAACTGCAAGACATTCATGTCTTTTCCCCACTCCATCTTCCATGAGTATCACTGATTCTTAATGATATTCTGCATCTGCAAATGGTTGCAACCAGCTCTTATATTTGATTCTTTGGTATATTAATTTTGAGCACTCCTTTCACGTTGTCTTGATGTTTATGCTTTTTTTTGATGCTTATTCTATCTCCAATATTTTGCAGAAGGAACTTTCAATATTGCAACTTGAGGCTTGAGATTTTCTATTTCACAATAATATTCTTTATTCCTTTTGCTTTTCCAAAACCTTCTTAAGGGAAGGTAATTCCAAAACCTTTTTTATGGGGAGGTAATATAGATATAATATAATTCCATAATTTAATCACATCAGGCAGTATTGTCCATTTGATACCTCAATCAGTTTCAAAGCATTCTCTTTCTTCTTTAACATCTTAATACTATCTCCGTTTTACAGCGTCTTTCCCCCACCATGCTTCCCAGGAGCCCTTATTCCACTTGCCATGTTTCTTGGTTCCTCAGTCCTGGTTTCATAAGAGCCCCCCCCCCCCCCAAAAAAAAGAAAAACAGATAGCAAAAATGCAACAGGGCTATCCCCAATGACAAAATGCATCAGAGCTAAAAATACTCTATATTCTTAAGTGGCCCTTTGAAATTTTCTGCTTAGGTCTTTTTACTTCATCATTTCTTCCATATTCTTCAGTCACTTTACCTTCAAGGGAAAGTTTTAGAATCTTTCATGAAATGCATTTGGTGCCTTCCTGTTCTTTTATGTCCTTTTTACATATGATGATCTTTTTATTTTTTGCTTTCTTCATGTTTGATGTACTTAAAGTCATCCCAGAGCACATCAGGTCTTCTATTAGTAGTGCTCAATATGTTACATCTGATTTTTAGATGCTCTTTGAGTTCAAGTCTACACAAAGTTTTATTTGGCTTTCATAGAATTCTTTTAGTTTTCTTTAGCTTAAATCTGACTTATTATGAGCAATGGGTAATCTGTCACACAGTCCATCCTGAGCCCTTTATAGCTGCTAATAATGATCTTCACCATGATATCTTCCCACATATGTAGTCCATTTGAAATCATTTTATTCCTACATTCATACTTTAAGATTAACATGTACAGAGAGCAAATGACAGTCATTTGAAAAGAATAAAGGAACTGTGTACAATTTAAAATCAGAAGGGTGTATTTTAAGATACATAAGATATTATAGTTTGTTTGCACACAGTACATGTTTAATATTTTAGAAGAAATCAATATAGGTATGGTTTAGAAACTGGGATAATTTAAACACTCACATAACAGCCTTGATCTTGCAGGATGCTCATTGGTTAGCCTCTTAACTAATCAATGGCTTGACTCCTTCTCTGTTTCACTTCAAGAGTTATTAATTAGGCCAATTGCACCAGGAAATTGACTCAGTATCTGCAATAATAGAAACAAAAGAAAGCAAAATCAGTTAGCATAATGCATGGACATGACATAAGCAGATGTCACATTCAACTGTTTATTTTCAATTTATTGTGTCATAGCATACTTATTTCCTCTTGTCCTTGTTTCTACCTCTTATCTTTTCTCAAACTCTTCTTTCAGCTCAGACAATTCTAGTTTCCAATATTCATATTTAACACTTTCTGCATTAATGTATATATTTAGAGGGCTAATAAAATTCCTTCTTTTAAAAATTTAACTGTGCTATCAGAAGATCATTAGGGGGCTGAACTCCAGTGATGTAAATGGTTGAGTGCAGGACTGCAGTCCACGGGCTTGACAATTCAAATCCAGCAGTGGCTCTCAGCAGCAGTGCTGGGTAGCTCCCACAACCACAAGAGGGCAGTGATGCCCCCAAAACAAAAACAAACAAACAAAAAATCATTAAATTATTTTTTCACCACTGATTAGAAAATACAGATGAAACAAGATAGGGTTTACAAAAATACAAATATATAGGTGTTAATAATAAATATGTAAGATATTTTATGCAAAATTTTAAATGTTTCAATAAGACATTCATAAAAATAATAGTGATATACCAAATTTGTCTAAATTAAGATTTCAATGCTTCCTAAATTAATGAAAAAATTTGTGAATCCTAATCAAAATTTGAGCAGGTGAGGGTCTAGAATTAGACCACCCAATTTTGAAATGCACATAAAAAAATGAAGAATCATGAAAAAGAAAGGTCTATTGACCTACTTCTAAAATGTTAGCCCAACACGTGAGCGCACCAGGAGTCTGAATTCACCCTGTTTCACTCTTTCTTTTGATTATCTTTCCATTACCAAAGTTATAAATACTTAATTTTCTTAGCCATCAACCACATGGATATAGATTTGTGTCTACTCAGAGGTGGCTTATAAGAAAAGTATGATTTTCCACTTTGATAATTCAGCCACTGAAAACTATATAAAGTATTACAATGGGCATTCTTAGATCAACTGTGAGTCAGAATCAGGGCTCTGTGGCAACTTACTTTTTAAGTATGCAATTGTCAAATTGTCTTTCCATACATGAGACAATCTGTGCTTTTTTGCAAAGATGGAATTTACATTGAGTATTTTACTCCATGACTTATTCATAAAGATGTGACTTGAAACTGGGATTCAGTGAAATCTATCGTTCATTCAGCAACTCATATTTGAGCGCTTGTTACCCGATGCTTTATGAACAGAGAAGCAACCTCAAGCATTCTCTAGCTGCTCTGCCTACCGGTCCTTTCTCCAGTCTGAAATGCTAATCAATTCTCATGTAAAGTGTGTTCCAGATTTGACTTTGCTCACATATAGATCTTATCAATACCTGCAACAGGTAATGATTAATAATAGCATCTCTCTTTGGGTTTTGCATCAGCACACGAGTTATATTTGGCCACCCGTGATAACCCATGTTTCTGACTCTCATCAGGGAGAGCTTCAACTGAGAGAAGGAAATTCAATCCTTTAAACTCTGTTATGCTATCACAGTGGAAAGCTCATTTAACTGGTTTGCTTTTTATATCTTTCAGACAAATTTAGCTTACCAAGGCACTATTTTGTGGTGAATTCACAAATTTTCTTTGCCTTCTTTGGAATTATGACTAACTAAAGTAACGTGGGGGTGGAAAAAGTTGAAGTTGCCCCAAAATGTCCATATGATGGTACTATGTGATGCTCTCCGATCTCACATCTCACCATCAAATCACACCAGTGAAGACAAAATCTGCTCTCAGGACTTGTGCTCTCTAATTATGGTGGACATCAAAGAACTTGAGCGGAGCATTGATAAGGCTAATTTTTTTTCTTCAATTTTTATTTTGGGCATCACTGCCCTCTGGTGGTGGGAGTAAGAGGACCAGCTTTTGCTCCTGTGGAGACGCTGCTGGAATTGAACCTCTATCCCAGTGGGCTACAGTCCCATGCACAAGCACTACGCCACTGGGGCTCAGCTCTCTTCAATTTTTGTTACTGGGGACTCATTCAACTCTTTTCACAATACATCCATTTGTACATCTGTTGCCATCATTCTCAAAACATTTGCTCTATATTTGAGCCTTTGGTACCAGCTCCTAATTTTCCCCTTCCTCTCCTCTCCCCCCCCCCCCCATGAACCCTAGAGAATTTACAAAGTATTATTATTTTGTCATATCTTACATTGTTTAACATCTCCCTTAACCCACTTTTCTGTTATCTGTATCCCAGGGAGGAGGTTATATGTAGATCCTTGTCATTTCTTCCTTTCTATCTCCCTTCCTCCTGTACCCTCCAGGTATCGCCACTCTCCCAATTGGTCCTGAAAGGATCATCTGTCCTTGATTTCCTGTGTTTTCAGTTCCTATCCGTACCAGTGCACATTCCCTGGTCTAGCTAGATTTGTAAGGTAGAATTGGGATCTTGATAGTGGTGGGGGTATAGGTGAGAGCGGTAGGAAAGGAAACATTGCAGAACTAGAGGAAAGTTATATGTTTCATCAGTGCTATACAGCACCCTGACTGGCTTCTCTCCTCCCTGTGACTCTTCTGTAAGGGAATGTTCAGTTGTCTACAGCTGGACTTTGATTCTCCATTTGGCACTCCCTTTCATTCACAATGATAATGATTTTTTGTTCTTTCATGCCTGATGCCTAATACCTTCAGCACTTTATGATCACACAGGCTGGGGTGCTTCTTTCATATAGGCTTTGCTGTGTCTGAGGTAGGTGGTCTTTTGTTTATTTTCAAGCCAACATAATTAATTTTTTTCTGTTTTCTTACTGTGTTATTTAACTGTAGAATGAAAATAATTACAAGTTCTAAATTTCATGGTTAAAAAACCCCAAAATGGTAAAGTGTTTATATTCCTGAGTATTTTTTCAATTGGTCTTAGAGTCATTTATAAAATCAATTTTAGTAATTATGTATCCTTGGAATAGTTGCTTAACTTCTTTTGTCTTATTCTTATCTTCAAAGCAAGGGTAATTTAGAATCATCTATAGTTTATGTGAGACTGAAATTAGAGAGTTCAAGTAAAGCTATTAACAGAGAGCCTCGCAGATAATTAGAGTTCAATAAATGTTAGCAAAAATTATTATTATGGCTGTTGTGGAAATAGAGATGATAGCCATGTATGTAATTCACTTAATATTATGCCTTGTGACAAATAGATCCTCAATTAACATTAGCACTTCTCTTTACTACACTATCAGGTCATGTGACTTTAGTTTGCATAGAATTTGAAAGGGTACTTTTTTTCAGAACACAGTTCTGTTGTAAGGATTAAAGTAGTCACATTTCTTATAAGATTTTCTTGTCAGCCCTCTCATTAAGATAGACCTACCTTCCTTAACAGGACAGTTTATATTTCCTGTAAAGAGAAAGATGACCCAAACTCTTCAAAAAAGGACTAAAATGATTAAAAAAACACATCAGAATCACCTTTTTTTTTTCCCCTCTGAGGATTTCCTTACAGACACAGTTCAGCTAAATGGCATGAGAAAGGAGTTCAGTATTATGCTTCAGAAGTTAACAGAACTAGTTGAGCTTGACCTTGAACATGGCCTCTTCCAGAGAAAAGGGAGATGCTCCTGCCCAATATGGTCCATGAGAAAGTGAACAGGCAGAGTCAGAGAGGGAGTGTGGTGAGGGATATAAAATTTGAGAGCCAGTAGTCTCATGATAACCTTCAAAGATATGGGTTACAGTTTGATCTCAATAAGTTTTTTCAAATAAATTCTTCTTCAAGTCAAAGTTTTTATTTAATGAGAAATTCTCTCTCTCCTGTCTGGCTCCCAAGGGATCCAACTGGCTCAAGCTGCCTCCGGTTAAAAGTTTCAAAGGTCTTGAATTGTGACTGGAGAGATAAGAAGTAGACCCTTCAGGAACTACACGTGTCATAGATTCATGAAAAGAAAAATCATCAATAGATTTGCAAAGGTGTAAAGAGGAAAAACATGATAACACAGCATGCGATAGTTGTGGTTTATGTAAACTTAACTGGAACATGATTTTTAATGGATAGACACTTATGAAGGAGCCCTCTCCTATGAAGAAATCAATTATAGTGTAAACACTTTCATGATGACATCTGCATGAATAAACAATCTGATGAAAGACATTTCCTTGGAGGTGTCCCCTGCTTCATTATACATGGACATTGCAAACTCCTTTACTTTTTGCTGAATCTGGATTCTCCATCTGGATAGTTCTCTTCTGACATGAGGGTCATTTAATCTGAGCCAGTGATCTACTGTATTGTCTGCTGATTCTGGATTCACTAGTCATCACAACTTTTGATTGCAACCTATCTTACTCGTAATCCTTGGGTTCACTCAATTCTACAGCAGCAGCCAATGGCTACAAATGTTGACCTTGTGTTAATCAGCCCAGGAAGCCATGTGAGTAACAAGAGAAATCTGCAGCACTGACATCTTACCCATAAATATGGAACTTTCAAGTCTCTTTAACCTTCAAAAGAAGATGGAAATAAAACACAAAGTCACTATACCACAAATAACTAGTCAACATTCTATCATTTCAGGAGGTAGCTTATGAGCAAAATCCAAAGGTGCTCAAGGAAGAAGCTCAAGTTGCCCTGAAGGCATGGGACAAGAACTAAGCTGTAAGAAGTGATGGAATACCAACTGAAATGTTTCAAGTTGATAAACTACTTGAAGTACTCTTTCATCTAGTCCAGAAAATTTGGAATCCAACTGCTTGGCCAACTGATTGAATGTGATCCATATTTATACCCATTCTATAGAACATACCCCAACAGAATTACAGAACAGTATCATTGATATCACATAAAAATAAAATTTTGCCTAAGGTCATCCAACAATTGTTGCGGCAGTACATTGACAGAGAGCTTCCAGATGTTCAGACCCAATTCAGAGGAAGGTGTGAAACAAGGGACATCATCATGAATGGTGCCAAATGGACCTTGAATGAAGGTTGAGAATATCAGAAAGATGCATACTTGTGTTTTATTGACTAAGAAAAGGTGTTTGACTCTGTGGACCACAAAAAAACGT
This sequence comes from Nesogale talazaci, assembly GCA_004026705.1. Lineage (NCBI taxonomy): Eukaryota > Metazoa > Chordata > Mammalia > Afrosoricida > Tenrecidae > Nesogale > Nesogale talazaci. The sequence goes on from PVJH01000144.1 coordinate 250,397, forward strand.
GAATTGCCTTGAGAACGTGAATTGCCTTGTCTGCACCCTGGACATAATTAAGAGGCTGGTGTGTGAATAGAAAAAGGGCATACTACATAGCTCATAAAAAGTGTCCATCAGAATTGTGTCCTCTCACCACACGTATTCAATATGTAGCTGAGCAAGTCATCAGAAAAACTAGCTTATAAGAAGAAGAATGTGGCAACAGGACTGAAGGAAGAACTTTTAAGAACCTGTTATATGCAGCTGACACAATTTTCCTTGCTGAAATTAAGGAATCTTGAAGCATGTGTTGATAAAGTACAAGGATTGCAACCTTCAGTATGGGTTACAACTCAATATAAAAGAAAACTAAAGTTCTCACAACTAGACCAATGGGCACCATCATAAAAAATGAAGAAAACATTGAGGTTATCAATATTTTCAACTTGCTTATCTGCACAATAAGTGCTCATGAAAGCAGCAATCAATAGTTCAGATTCATTGGGTAAATGAGGATTCTTTGAGGACTAAAGTGCAACTGACCCAAGTGACAAAATTTCTAATTTCCTAAAATGCATGTGAAATTTGGACACTGAAGATTCAAAAGGACAGATGCATTCAAATTGTGGTGTTGGTGCAGAATAATGAAAGTATTATGGACTTTCAAAAGATAAGTCAAATGTGCTCTGATAGAAGTACAGTCAGAATGTTTCTTAGAAGAAAGGATAGTGAGATTTTATTTGACATACTTTGGACATATTATGAAGGGACATACTTTGGACATATTATCAAGAGAGATTAGACCCTGGTAAAGGACATCTTGTTTGTGAAGGTGGAGCAGCAAAGAACTTTGATAAGATAGACTGACAAAATAGGTACAGTATGAAGTATGACCATTGTAGGATGGTGCAGGGCAGGGCAGTGTTTTGTTCTGTTCTCCATAGCTTTGCTCTGAATTGGAATCTTCTCCAAGGTACTGAACAGAAACAGAATATTCATACCATACATGAGCTTCATTGATTTTGCTTGTCTAGAGAGACCAGCCTAAAACAGAGGATGCAGTCTTCATTGGGGCTATCTGTGGCTTGGGCCAAGTGTAGTCACGTAATCAGATAACTCAGTCAAAGCATTTAAGCATAATAAATCTACCAAGTAATAATCCAGGAATAAGCATAGCCTTTGCCTTCTATATGCAGGGTGGTGGATTTAGAGGTGAAGGAGTTCATAGCCTTGATATTTTACTTATCTCATGTAGAAGTGAGATATGGAATTAGATTATCTGTACCATATAAAAACTAATGATATGTACAATGTATTATTGCAAAGATATTGCAAGAAATAAATGCAATGATAATGTGATACAGTCAGTTGAGGGAAATAGAAGAGAAACAAAGGGAAAGAATTTCAGGGAAGGAACTATAGAAAATATTTCAATTCAATAATGCTTTAACTGAGACATCACATGAAAGTTATGAGATGTCACATTCAAAATGGCATTGATGAAGAGAGTATAACAGAGTCACAAAATACAGAAGGGGATGCACAAGAAGTGGTACTGTCAAAGATAAAGTAGGATATTGGAATGGAAAAGCATTAATCAAACCTACAGAAAGGTTTTGGAGTCCATGGTAAGGAAACAAGTAGTCATGGGTTTATTTTATCAAATGAGTGACATACTCATATTCAAAGTTCAGAATGTTCTTTCTGGATGCAGTGAAGTCCCTAGATTGGCACAGGATGTGACTTAAAACTGAGAAGCTGTTGTAGAAATGCATTAGTTGGGTCTCGAAGAACTTCAAAGAAGGCTTTAATTGAATTATCTTTAGAAATGCAGGAGGTGAATTCTCTAGGTTGGAAGTGATGTAAATGAAGAAACCAAAGAACAATTTGGTTTACACGTAAGGTGGAGTGTACAGGAAGAAATATCGCCATTATATTCTGACATGGTTGTCATAGAATCCACTCTTTCCTAAGAGAATGGATTCCACATGATCCCTTTCCATTGGAGAATGAAGAGAAGATTGTACCTATCTAGGAATTCCATCAGCTCTGGAAGATTGTTTAATCGGCTGTTAGAGTACATATGTCTCATGACATGTATGTCCTACTTCATGGTTATTACTGTAGAATGTACTCAGAACAATACTAGTGCTTCCTGGATTTCTAGGTTGTGCTGCTTGGCAATGTGAAAAGCACACAACTTTTGGGATTATGTTTTATTCCTTGAAAAGTTATTTAAAGCTTTACATCAGTAAACCTTCAATTCGGTTTATTACATTTTTATTAATTAGATCAGAAACTTGTCATGCATTGCTATTGGTGTGCACACAGAAGTCTAGGATTCTGTTATTATTTCTTCCTTTACTCATCTCATATTTGTTGTTCTGGGCATTATGATCCACAAGATGAAAGTAGGGGCACTTTATTTAGTTCAGGATTTCTAATTTTTCCCTTCACCAACTTGGCAGTGGTCTCTGAAACAGAACAACCCCCTAGAATCTAGGAACTGAATGAATCTATAAAAATTCAATTTACCTGTACAATGCGCATTGAGTCTTCCCAGAACTTAATCAGAGTTTTCTTAACTTATTAGCCACTTGGCCTATTTTGCATCATGTAGTCTGTGACCGTGGCACTAAACAATCAGAATAATGCTGACAGGCTAACAAACTATTAGGGTAAATCCAAGGATTCGTTACCTCCATCACTTACTAGAGACATCAGAACAATACTGTTCACCTCTGAGTTCTAAAAGCAAGATTTAGAGTGCTTTGAAGCTGTGCAGAGAAGCCATTATACCTGACCTGACACAGGACTGGACAAAGCAGGTGTGCTGCAAACTTTTCTACTGTAACTGCATCAGTAAAGCTCCTGACCATTCTTGACCCATTAGCTGCAACCTAGAAAACTTTGTGTTAAAAAATACATTTCATCAGTGAAGAAGGAGGGTGAAGAAGGAGGGTGACTTATTAACACTTCTAACCTCATCAAATGATTCAAATGACAATATTTGTATAGGATCAAGGGTTACTGATGTGGATGCTACACATTGGTTCCAATCTCAGTTCTTGTTTTATTCATTCAAAATTACTTTTAACCACTGAGTAGACAAAATTACTTTTAACCACTGAGTCGTTAAAAGGGAATTTGAAGGAAAACAAAGTGGGTTCAATATTGAATATTTGGTATTAAAAATGCCTGGATGACAACCAAGTAGGATGACATCCACATCTCATATCATATATATATGATAAAAGACTGTGGCTGTCGGAGATTGTCATTAATTTATGTACGTCTTACCCGTCATCAAACCTACACTTCCAAGTGAATATGTTCTGTCTTAGATTAACAAACATAATTAATGAACTTACCAATATTGGACAACCAGGCTGTTTTTATTTCTGGGAGATATATATATATATATATATATATATATATATCTGGGATATATATTTCTGGGATATGTATATATACACACATACACACATATATATACATACACACAAAGCCTGTGTGTGTCTTAGGTTGTAAGTAACTCAAGAATGTCTTATGCATCATCAAACAAAATGCAAGGTGCCTGGCAAATGAAAGGTGCCTGGGAGACATCCACTAGAGAGATGAGATTCAAACTTTGACGATAGGGATAGAAAAACCAACACCGAAGAATGTGTTTGGTCTTTGCATAGGAACGGGGGATTTTTGACATAGATAGCAGAGCCGTAAATGGAAAAGAAATACATGGAAACCTGCACTAGTCAAATTGATGCATATTTTGGAGAAATAATCTAAGTCCTTACCTAGGATTCTGCCAGCAGAAATAGAGATGATTTTCAAATATCAGATGCTCAATTTCCCAGTGAGGCAAAGATGAGCAGAAAAGGCAACCTTGAGTGGCATGCAGCAGTGGAGGAGTTTTAAGGGATGCAGGATACTAGTTTGGAAGCAAAAAGAGGAGAATGTAATGATCCTACTGCGGGTTTTGAGACCCGTGGGAAGAGGAAGAGAGTGCAAACACCACTTGAGAAGGCAGGATTTTGAGGGTTAAGTTTTCAACATGAAGAACATCAGTTGAAGATGTAAGGAGCTAAGATTTAAATTTAGAGAGATTTTATCCTATGGTTTGATACTCTGAGTAAAGAAGGAATAAAACTTTTCTCAGAGCTGGGTAAGGGACACTGGGACAGTCCTCCTTTCTAAATATGTGCTTCCTAGTTTATCATTCAGCTTTCTGATGCAATACACTTTCTAAAGAGAGGATCTTTGTCTTACTTAATGCAGTATACACAGTCCCTAGCATGGTGTCTGACACATAATAGGTGTTTAGTGTAAATAAGTGCATTTAAAAAATTAACAAATTAAACCTTAGTTTTGAACAGGAGAAAAAGTCAGTGTGATTAATACACCAATATCACAGCTCATGTTCAACTTATGTATTCCAATGTGGAAGTCTTTGTATGACCTTAAAGTCCTTTATTTATTTTCTGACCATTTCATAAGATGACAGAAACACCTTGAGATGCATTGAAAGTTGAAAATGCTACATAAATAAGAAAGACTAGTGGGAAAATGCTGATATTTAGTACATCAGACAGCTCAGCATATTGCATTCTATGGCTTGTCAGAGATGGTGATTATGTGCCTCTGCTGTGGGGAGCATTGTTCAAAGTGCTTTATGTACACATTCTGAATCCACTATTAGATTTCAAGTAATCTGAAGACAAGATCTGGGCCAACATCTTTTGCTCTATCCCCCTTCCAGCAAACTATTAATAAGTGTTTACAGAAAATGAATTATTTATTCATTTTATCCAAATAGAGTTGGAGGCAACATGCACAAAAACTAGAAGCTAAAATCCTGTCTTCCTGTCTTTGGAAGCATACAATATTGTTGAAAGAAACAAGATTTGCACCCAGGGAAAAACATTTAGCAAACAGTATATAATTAAATACTCAATTACCTTAGGTAACATTTTGGGAATCCAATGGAAGAGAAAAAAGATTCTTGAGAAGATTAAATAAAATTAGAATATACACCAAAGTCAGCATGGGAGGTTATTTTGTATCAAAATCTCAGCATAAATAGTTTAGAGTTTCATCTATTCCCCAGCTATCAAAGATGTAACTACATAACACATTATAGTTTATTCAAATAACTTTAGCCTTCATTCTTTCCTTGCCAGTCATCACCTTCAGCTATATGTTAAAACACCCCTTAGGTATTTTAGTAAGCCTGTAATGCTAAGTTTTTTTCCAACTTATTAAAAATATAGCATAGCAATTACAAAGACACCTGGATGGGGGTGGGAATGTAGGCTGCAGTTGTCAAATAAATGTAGAAGGTACGACTATGATATTTGTGTAAAAATAGAGTCATTTGCTCTTTTTATAGGAGGAATAGCTGCTTAAGAAATTGCTTTGTTCCACAAAGAGGCTGGGGTAGAAAAAATGTTTTAGTTAGAGAAATGAATGAGAGAGAGAGAGAGAGAGAGAGAGAGAGAACCCGGGGGCAGGGAAGAAGGGTGGGGTTGGATTGTCTTTCTGGTTGATTGGAAGGAAGAATTGGCATATTTCCCCCTTGCCCAGGATTTTTATTTCTGGCCTAATGCTGGATTTGATTTGAATCTTTACAGACACATGAAATCTAATGTAGCAATCTGATTTTCCTAATACAAGATGTCTAAATTGAAATGTTTGCAAATTGACTAAGTAAGACCCTTTGCTGCCTTTGGCAATATTGTTTTTCTGTAAGTTAGGAGCGGAAGTCATATATGGAAGGAATGGCTGGGGAAAATATAAATATAGGCTATATATGATCACGGAGTAAGCAAACAACCTTGGTTCTGCCAAGGAAATGACGCTCACGATATATGAAAGAATGTGAGACACATGCCTGTGTCAGTTGAGCTAGTCAAGTAGTGAGGCACAGCCAATGTCCTGAAGCATGGCTTACTAGTGCTCCCCACAGCCAGATATCAATCTTGTGGTTTCCAGAGGCAGGTTTAATATACTATAGTGGAATTAGGGTATTGACTATCAATTAAAGTTATCTAGGATTACATTTGGAAACCCTGGTGATGTAGTGGTTCCAAGTTGGTCTGTTATCTGTAAGGTTGGCAGTTCAAAACCGCCAACCACTCCACTGGAGAAACACTGGGTTTGTACCCCTGTAAAGAGCTTTCAGGACATAAATGTTGTGTGATATTGTCTACTTTACAAACCAAAATACAAATATTAAATCAAGTTTTATGAAAAATCCAGAAATATTGTTAAATTTATTCATTAACAACAATCTTTAACCTAACTCTCATCTTCAATTATTATTTAACTTGAGAACTCTATTGTATCCCTGGATGCTGCCATAATAATACCATAGGGAAAAGGCTCAGAGGGTTGATGATTTGGATAAGAGCAAGCTAATATCAAATACTTGCTATCTTACCCCCAAAAGTGCAATGGTTAAAATACTTGTCTGCCACCTGTAAGAGTGGAGATTCAAAACAACTAGCTGTTCCTAGTTCTAACGGTGAAACTCATTTGCTTTCATATCACCTGGATAACCTTAGAGACTATAGAGAAGTTGTCAAGTTAAGGCTGACTCATAGTGACCCCCTGTCAGTCTCTGAAACTTGTAACTGTTTGTAGGAGGAGCTTTTTGAGTGGAGCTGCTGGATTGTTTTGAATCGACAAGCATGTGGATCATAGGCCAACACATAACACCTACCATACCAGGGCTCCTAGTCCATATCAGAGTTCACCACAAATCGGAATTGACTTAATGGCAGTTGGTGGTGGTAGTGGTTGGTGCTAGGTACATTTCTATTATTTACATCATGGCAATAACTTTGAAAGGGATGTTAGACTTGCCTTCTTTCTAGAGAGGAAGTCATGCTAATGCACCAAGGGCAATGTTTTATACATTTATTCAAGTTCACATTTGCGGATAAAGTAGTAAATGAAATAGAATCCTAGGTCAGTCTATCAACCCCAAAGATTAAGCTCTTTCCAAGTAGGTCCAAAATATAAATGTAGGAGTCCCCAGAAATGGTCCTTCTTTGGGGACTTATATTCAAACTCATTGTCCCTGGTTCAAATCCCTGACTCATAGCAACTGATAGGACAGGGCAGAACTGATCCTGTGGGTTCCTGAGAATAACTCTACGGGAGTAGGAGATTTCATCTTTCTCCTGCAGAAGGGTTGATGATTTTGAACTGCTGACCTTGTGGTTAGAAGCTCAATGCATAAGCTGAACACTACCTGGACTCCATGGGGGTTTAATGTTCCCCAGCATATCTGCATGTTCTCTGCAAAATGGTTCGTGTTGTCAGTCAGATGTTTCACTGTGCTTAATTTACTGAGTCCTGAATTGTTCATTGCATTTTTTCAGCCAACATAATTTGGCTAGCATACATTTTTTTTTTCTTTCTGGTCTATAAGGCACTGGTGATGTGAGAGAAGGTCAGACCTTTTCAACATTTAGTTGCTCATGAGAGCACATGTACATTTTGCCTTTGAATCAATCTGCTTTATTAAGAAAGCTTCTCTTACCATGATAAACTTGAAATTTCTGGAAGTTTCCACAGCACAGAAAAGGCACCAAACTTGAGCACCCATTGGATGAACTTGATGTCTCAAAACTCTTGTATAAAAGCCGGATGCATCTTTCCATTTGTATGAAACAAGCTTTCTCAGTTTCTTTAATCTTTTATCTAAGTCATTGTCTAGGAATCTCATCAGCCTTAGAATGTTGTCAGTATTGTCAGTGTTTCTCTTGTTTCTCTTAAATTTGTTAAAAGAACTGATTCTTCACCCAGCCAGCTTAGCCAACTGAACTGTGATAGCTGCTCTTATTTCGCCACTCATATTTAGGAATGACAGCTGCAGACAAAACTCATTTAGAAGGCTGCTTTAGTCCTTTGTTCAGGCCCCCAGACAATATATAGACATTAATGTTTAGCTAGTCTCCATGCGCTTCAGTTTTGTTTTGGATTCTACTGTTTATAGTTTGCCCTTTCTTATCACCTTCCCTGTTCCCACTGAAACTGAAATGATACAAGGAATTGAAAATTATTTACACATGTACCACATTCTAGGCACCAAGTTGAGCAAAGTCTTCTTATTTACTCTTAGTTATTCCTCTACCTACCTCCTCTTTCTCACCACACATTGATACCTGGGGTAATCTGCTGCCTTTATGGGATTAAACATATTTTCTGACAAATATTTTGTTTTGTATGTACATTTTGATGTACAAAAATAATCTTTTGTGAATGCTGTTTTCTCATTCTATTTTCTACTGATGACAATTTCCTCATGATGCTTTTTCTAACTTCTGTGTTCTCTGAGCATTTGAAATATTAAATAAGATCCTTATTTTATGTGTTACTTCTTTACTTCTTAATTTTAGTATATTGACTTCATTTGTCTTTGCTTGCTAGCTGAGTGTAAGCTCCTAGAGGAGAGGGACTCTAGTATCATTTTCTGAATAGAAAAGTTATTTTTTCACATATTATTTAACACCTTCACATTGAATAAGTGAATGGAAACTCCCAGAGAAACCAAGCAGCCAATTTATGTTTCCCAGTGTTTTTATCTGCAATGTTCTTCCTCCTGAATCAGAAACTGGACCCCATACCTCACGAAGACATTTATATTCTGCACTTTTTCTAGGAAACTCCCCACTTGTGGCTCAATAATGCATTCATGCTGTCTCATGCATGCAAATGATGTCTCAGAAAGCAGGTCAGCATTGAAAGAACACTCAAGAAAGGCTAACCAGGTTTTGATGGGGGAAGGAGTGCTGCCAAGTAGCCTAGGAGAAGGCTTTAGAGATGAATCAAAGGCAAGCTAAATCAGAATGAAGGAAAAGAGACAAAGAGCTGAAGAAGGTAGGTGGTGGCATTTAGGCTACTGCAGAAAGTGGGGCACTACTGTAGACTGTCATATCCTACCAGTCCTATAAGAGAAATCAGTGGTTGTTTTGTACCCAGGAATGCCAATGAAAAGTCATTGTCCCACCTAGTGTCATAGAACCAGGCTGAAAGCACTGCTTTTGCTCAGAAATGTTCCAAGAGATCAAAGGGCAAAGAGGACAGGGATCATATGTTTTTATTAACTTCTTGAATGAAATCCAGATTTATTCAGTGAGAAAAAACCCATTATATTAGCAATGATCCCTAATATGATACAATAGTCTTTTCATTTCTATTATTCATTTGATCCATGATTTTGAAAGAGTCCACTTCAATTTGGACCTCAGTGACCTATCCTAGGAAATGGGGTAGTTAGACATACTATATTGATGCTTCCAAGGACACATGGGGGAAATTGGAATTTTAAGAAGAAAGCTTCAGTAGATAAAATCTAACATTACAATCTATCACCTAAGTGATAGCTTGAGTTATTCAATCCTTGCCATTCTGCAAGCATCTCTTTTCCAGCTCTCTTTGGAAAGAAATGCAGCCAGTGAGAGCAGCCAGAGGAACTTTCTCAATGACTGCAGAGTGAAATATAGCTCTTGGTAGAGAAAATGTCCTTCCAGTGACCAAGAAAATAGCATTTTGGTTCAGCCACAGGGAATTCAATGGATCCCTTGTTACCCCAAACCACCCCAGCCATCATTGCCTTCTGGGGTAGACAGAATGATCTATGGCGGTGAAGAGTCATTACAAACTTTAATTAAGCATGTACAGAGCCATCATTTTCTAAAGGGCACCAACCCATAAAGATGAGAACACTATAGAACACTAATTTTTTCTCCAATGTGCCCTCTCCTCTTGTATTTCTTTAAGTATTTGCTGAGGAACTAGACTGATCAGTTGCCCACAGAGTCAAGTTCTACCCATCAAAAGTCCCAGTTTCTTGCATTTCTTGAGGGGCCTGCAAGCTTCCTCCCCCACTCCACATACGTTAGACCTGTATATGTCTCTCTCTCTCTCTCTCCCTGTTTGTCTTGGCAATAGAATATTTGGCTGCCATGGAAATAGAAACCATAGAAATGACCAACTAAATACTTTTCTTTTTTAATAAGTTTGTAAGGAATAAAAATAGGTGACACATGTTGCCGATCTCCTAGGGTCTAAGTCACTGTATGAGAGGAGATTATTCTTGAGTAACGTAATCAGACTACTTGCCAAGTTGGCGAATAGTTTTATGTATTTACTTCCTTTGGAAGAAAGTGGAAATTAGAGGCAAAGGAGAAGTAGGCAAGCAGCTGCACATCTGAACAAATGAGAACTTGTTGAATCTTAGGTCACAGGTGTCTATATTTCTGTCCAACTCTAATTGAGGGTGGGAGTAAACCATTTACGAAACAGAGAATATTGGAGATTATAAGAATCAAGCTGACTTCAATGATTAAAACTTTGTTATTTGATCCTCAACTCTTATGCACTTGGGCTTGATAGGGTTTTCAGTATTTTCTAGGGTTTTATTCTCCATAATGAGGTTTATCTCTGATGTATTTTGTCATTGTAGGTAGCCTTCTTAAATCTTTGCTCCTCCCTTTTTTGGTATATATACAATGAGCATTGATGAATCTAGAGAGATTAACAATTAGAATAGGTATTACTGGGGCATATGGTTGGGGGGAAATAGAGTGGATAATGGGGAACTGATATTAAGGACTCAAGAAGGAAGAAAACTCTTCAATTTTGACTTTTCAATTACCACAAAAACTTCCTCACAATGTTAAATCTTAAATTAATTAGTATATGCAAAGCATGGCAATTTTCCTACTTAAATATGTTTTTCAACTAATTTTATTAGGAACTAATCCCTCTCATAGTTAAAACTATTATTATAAGTAGTATTATAAAATTGGTACCTCAGTCAAACACTCTGGGAAGTTTTGGCTGTAATCAAAAAGTCAACATCAAAGAGTAGTTAAATGGAATCCTGTCCCAAAAGATCACATTCAACATGCAGTCATGCTTCTGCCCTGTGGATTTTGGCTAGTTACTGAGGATCCACTTAGCAGTATCTGGGAGTTTGGATGAAAAATGTTTACCTGTTGAGCAACTTGGGAGGTGTCAAAAAGAAGTTTCACTTCTATGAGTTTTACATAACAGACATTCAGCCCAGAACCTGGACTAAGCAAATAAAGTAACCGTTTCCCCAAATCTGAAGAAGAATTCACGGTGAGGCTCAAGGAAAATGCATGCTAAGCACTGAAGAGTGAGGATACCTCCTCAGGGTGTCTAGGTGACAACACAGAACCACTCTCCCCTGGAAAATTTTAGGAAGCTTTCTGGTTGTCTGATACTATTGCTAAGGCACTAAATGCTAGAGTTCTGGTTTGATGAAATTTAACCTTTCATGTAGTTTGTGAAAGAACACAATTTGAAAGCTGTCTTGTGCCTACTTTATGTCCACATGCTCTTGTACTTTCCCAGAGCTTCTGGTGGTTAGAAATGGTTACTAGGCTCAACAGATAATTGAAGATTTAGATATTTAAGTCCATTTATTGGTATCTCAAAAGAAATGTTTTGTGATTTTTCTTTGAAAAATCAGCTATTCTTGATTTTTATGTATATTATTATCTCTGCAGATCTATCTAGATAAGATAAGTGGGTCAAACAATGGAGGAGAAAACAATGGGACCGACAGTTTCAGGGGCACATGGGAGAGGTGGAAGTATGCGGAGGAAGGGGTGTGGATGTTAGCAAACATAGGGACAAGGGAACAGCAAGTGATACAAAATTGATGGCAAGGGGAGTGTAAAGGCCTGGTAGGGCTTGTAGAAGGGCAATGTAACTGAGAGGAATTACTGAAACCCAAATGAAGGCTGATCACAATAGTGGGACAAGAGGAAAGTAGAGGGAAATAGAGGAAACACTAGGAGGAAAAGGGCACTTATAGAGGTCTAAATAAAGGCATGTGCATATGTAAATATATTTTTATATTTCGATGGGGAAATAGATCTATGTGCATATATTAATAAGGTTAGTATTAAGGTAGTGGATGAAATTTAGACCTCTACTCAATTACTCCCTCAATGCAAGAACACTTTGTTCTATTGAACTGGCATTCCATGAGGCTCACCTTCCTAACATGATCACTGAAGAAAAATTGGGTGCATAATCAAATGTGGTGAAGAAAGCTGATGGTGCTTGGCTATCAAAAGGCATAGCATCTGAGTTCTTAAAGGTAAACAAATGGCCATCTAGCTCAGAAGAAACAAAGCCCACATGGAAGAAGCACACCACTCTGTGTGATGACAGGGTGTCAAGGGGATCAGGCATTAGATATCAAAGAACAAAAAATCATACCATTGTGAATGAGGGGGAGTATGGTATGAAGACCCAAAGCTCATCTATAGGCAACTGGATATCACAGTTACAGAAGTTTGCAGGGAGTAAATGAACCAGTCAGGGTGCAGTATATCACCTATGAAGCAGAACTCTTCTTTAGTCTTTGATGCTTCCACCCTACCAGTAACATGATTTGAGTTCTACCTCACAAGTCCACATCTGGTTAGAATAGAGTACGTATGCTGATACAGATATGAACTAGAAATACAGGAAATCCAAGACAGATAAATCTATCAGGATCAATAATGAGAGTGGTGATACCAAGAGGGTAAGGGGCAGGTAGGGCAGTAGGGGGGAACCAATCACAAGGACTACATATAAGCCACTCCCTTGGGGACAGACAACAGAAAAGTGGGTAAAGGCAGAAGTCAGACAGTATATGACATGAAAAAATGATAATAGTGTATAAATTATCAAGGATTTGTGAGTGAGAGGGCAAGAATGGAGGGAAGGGAATGAGGAGTTGATACCAAGGACTCAAGTAGAAAGTTGAAAATGATGATGGCAAAAAATGTACAAATATTCTTGACACAATGAATTTATGTGTGGATTCTGATAAAAGTTATGAGCCCCCAATAAAATTATTTTTTAAAAAAATCAGCTACTACAAACCCTGTGGTTCCATTGAGACATACACAGGTTCTGTGGGCTGAGTCAATTCTTAGACATATGTTTTTAATGATCAGATAGCAACAACATAGTCCTTATGACCTCAAATTCCTTTGGTAATCACTATTGTTTCCTCAAAATAACCTAAGCAATATGCTTGGTTAAAATTGCCTTTAAATACCGCCCAAGTAATTTGATCCCATCTCTTGAAAACTTGAGTTACAAACAGTAAACACCTTAACATCAAAATGACTGGAGGATTATTGGGTGAATTCACTTAACCTCTGCCATTTCCCAGATCTGAATTTGAAATGTGGGAGCTTAACTGATTAAATCTGCTATTTATTTTGACATGTAGTGAGAAAAGAAATTTGTTGTACTCTATACCAAACCCAAATGACTGGTCAGTATGGAGAATTCATTTAAATATTGGTTTAAGATTCTTAAACTACCATGAACTCTAGACATACTCTAGCTTTAAATTGAATTACATATAGTGAAAAAACATTTTTAGTGTATTTATTTGCACCCACTGTGTTAAAAAAGTTTAGCACTCTCAGCTGACCCAAATTCTGTAGTTTCCAGGTCATGCAGCGGTACCCCAGAAAAAAGACATGGCGTTCTACCCCTCAAACACTGAAAATCATATGGAGCACAAACTCTTCTGAGATATGTGGAATGGCCATAAATCAAAATCAATTCACTGGCAACTGATTTTTTTTGTTTTGTTTGTATTTGGGGTTGAAGCTCACAGATAGTTGAAGCTCCCAGAATGTTAACTGAGAAAGAACTGTGCATTGAAGGGTTAATTCAATGTGCCTGTCTTTTAAGTCTTAGAAAGATTCCTAGATGAAGATATACTTTCTGGTCCATTGTTATGTTCTTATTGAGCTTCCTTTACTCTAAAACGCTATGTTTCAATAATGGTCAGACACAATAAGGGTCCATTCCTTAGTCAAGCAAGAGACACATTTTGAATAGTTATTATTCACTCATCTTTGGAAGCACTAAAAGAAACTTTAAGGAATTGTGGCCAATTTGAATATGCTGGTGTTTCTCAATTGTTTAAAATGTAGCATTGTATTCAATTCTCAGAATAAAAACTATCTTTCATTGAGCTGATGTAAATCAGAGTAAAATTATGCTCCTGAAAGTGGTCATCTTTTTCTTTTCTTTTTTTGTACGTATGTATTTGAGTGTAAGCCAACCCGAATATCAGCTGGAGCACCTAATTTTACCACTAAACTGCATTAAAAATATACTGAAAAACTTGGGTTTATGCTTGAGTATATATGGTAGATCATCAATTACTTTGAGGTGACTTTAGTGGACTCCAACTTCTAGTCATTTAGTTAGCAGCTAAGACTGCTAGCTATTGGCATCATTAGGAACTCTAGTCTTCTCAGAAATTCTCTGAAATAGGGTTGAATGTCAATCCACTTTGCAGAAGAGGAAACACATAAATGGAGAGGTCGAATGCTGAATATATCTAGTTACAGAACTAAAAGATGATGCCATCAGAATCAGAAGTTAGATGCCTATACAACCAGCACTGTAAATCATTCTCCTTATTTAATCATATAGTGTTGTCTGCCAGCAAATATAGACTATAATGGGTTAAACAGAAAGTGTTGGTTGCAATAGTGCAGAATTCTGAAAAAGCCGACTCCTGAGGCTGCCATTTGTCTTTTTTACATGCGAGACGATAAAGAAAATGTAGCTTTGTAATTTTCATTCTTATTAACCATCACCCACATATTTATGATTCATATCTATATTTACTTTATGAAAATTGTGCTATCTGATTTTGGAAACAAAGCAAAGTAAAATGTTGCCTGGCCTGCATCTCCACCCCTACAAAAAGGGAGAGAAGTCACACGTCTGCTTTTCCTATTTCTCTCAGAACTCTCCCGCTCAAGCTCAGCAACCTGAGTGGCATGGGGGGGTGGGGGGGAGAATCCATTGTCTACTTTTTGAACCATGAGGACAAAACCATGAGACACAGAGGCAAAATTTGGAAGGGAATTCAAGTCCTTGAATTTGCATGTGTTGGTAGCTGTCATTGAGTGGATTGTGTCCTTTATAACATGTGTCCACTAGGCCACGATTCTCAGTATGACATCCAAAGAGATGAATTTGAAAAATATTTCCAAGAATGGAATTGCATATTTGAGAAGAATATTAAGTGTATTGGAGTGTTCTTTGAAGGTACTAAGATTATTAAATAAAACTAAATACATAGCTTTGAAGAACTAAATTCCTCATTTTTGGGGGGGTGTGTGTACCTCTTTGTATATATATACCCATATATCCAATACCACTGGCTTTTACTCAATTCTAACTTAAAGACATATAGAGTTTTTGAGACTTTTGTAAATCTTTACAGGAATGGTGGGTAAGTTTGAGCCATCAACAGTGCAGTTAACAATCCAAAGCTTTCGCAATAGCACGACCTTTATCTCTATATAATATATCTTAAATAAACAATACAGAAACAAGTGAGAAAGTGCTTCATGTAACTATTTATGCAATAATTGTAGACACCTTTAAAGTAGCAATCACAACTGACAAAGCACCTTCTCATTATTTATTTAATTTCCATGTGAGTTGAGGTTATTTATTTATAAGTCACTCCGGATAATGGAAATCAAAGATGAATTTATTATAAACATATATAGTCCATCTCCCAGTGATGAAAGAAATTGGGAACATAGGAGTAGTTAAGAAAGCAGGAATAAGGTTTGGCTGTGGATCTAAGAATAGGCAAGAGTGGATTTTTTACTTAGAGCACGACCATGGGAACCAGAATTTCCTGTCCTGAGTCAATTGCTCAAGAGTCAAATTTCTAAGTAAGAGGGTACTTCAGGTCACAAGTCTAACTCTTGGTCTAAGGACTACCAAGAATCAAATTGGCAATCTCAACAAGATAGCTTCCTCACAGGTAAGGATGATTTTTCTGTGGTTCAGATTCCCTAGAAGCAGACCCTGAGATGAGGATTGGTCTGTAGATTATCTCTAAGGAAGGGTCCCTCAGGGAAATGCAGGAATTTTCTAGGGAGGTAGGGAAGGTAACAGAGGAAAAATAAACATCAAACATGTGATATCAGAAAAGTCCTAAAGTAAAAGCTTCATTGTAGTCCTGCAGGGGAGTATTTCAGTATAAACGGAGACTCAGAGTGGTCCCAAGAATTCTATAATCCCCTATCCATTCTTGGGTAGGTAAAAGTTCTCCCTGAATCAGTGGTTGTCAGCTTTTTCACGTTAACTTCAACTCATGACACTCTTCCTTTCAACAGAGCAAATTGGTGAGTGGCCCTCTGTCATCCTCATAACCACAAGCAGTTTCTAACCAAAGAGTTGTTATACCAATCCATCTCAGTAAGAATTGTTGGATCACTTTTTAGCCCTCTTCTTCACATAATATTTCCCTCTAGCAACTGATTGCTCTTCATGTTTCCAAAGCAATCACATCAAACTATATCGTGTTGCTAACTATACAGGGTTCTAATAGGAAAAAAAAAGTAAGCATGGGAAATTGATGCTGGGGGAACAGAAGACATATTTATTGCTATACTCAAGATATTTTGTAAAGATTTGTCTTCAAACAAACAGGCATCTGAGTGAGGCAACAAATGAGCCCCCAGAATGAAGCACACCAGCCTGTGTGATTCAAGGATTGTGAATGATAAAATCCAAACCAGAAGCAGAGAATGATAACAGGGTCCACACATGGCTTAACCTTCCACTTAATCCCCTCTGACTACAGATCACAGATATAAACAGCTTTGCTGCCATGCAGAGTATAGTGTTTTTTGTTTGTTTTATTTTGTTTTCCTTGATTTTATTATCTCTGTTTTTCTGTATAGGAAATGCAGTATGGGTAGAACTACAGGGACAATGACTGCAATGATACATTCTTGGGGGATGTGGTGGGGAGAGTTGGGAGGAGATGGGGATGATGACAATAAGTACAATAAAGAAGTACATGTTCTAAAAATAATTGTGCAGATGATTAGTATATAACTGAACTATTGATCTACATGACATGTGAAATGTATGCCAAGCAATTTTTAAAAAGATATTTTGTGAGATTATAATAATTATCATCCTAGTTTGTTACATCATTCCGGGACGTAAAGTGTCTCATTAAGGATCTAGTGGGGGGTTATTTTGTATATATATATATATATATATATATATATATATATATATATATATTTGTGACATCACTGCTCTAGTGGGAGTAGGAAGCCCAGCCTTGCTCCTGCAGAGCTGCTCCCGAATTTGAACCTTTAACCCTGTGGGCCGCAGTCCCTCACACAACCACTATGCCACCAGGGCTCAACCTATTTTGTATATTTAATTTTTTCTGCTTTATTAGACACACCCAGTTATTCTCATCAAGGGCAGTCGAGGTTGAAATATAGTGTAGACACTGTTTCAGTTAACAGGTCCTGCTGAAGTGTTCAACTGACCCTATAAGCACCGTGTCTCCCATTTCGCATGACCCTTTTGAATCCTTTGTGGAATTCAAAAGAGAAGCAAAGAATTTTTCAAGCAGGAAAACAAGAGAAAAACAATGGACTATTCTTTTTCCTAGTTTTAAAGAGAAAGTTCTTAATATATTAGAACTATAGCAAATTGATGACAGAGCTAAGAATCATTTTAGAAATCATTGTCCTATGAATCACAATCTAAAATGCCTACCTTTGATACATGTTATGGAAGAAGAGCAAAGGGGGGAAATTAGTCTTGAACCTTTCCTGTCACAACAAGGTGATACAATTTGATGAAATTCATAATATTTCATTATCATTCAAAACATGTTCTGGAGTAGTGGGATCAGAAGAAAATACTGAAGGAGTGAAAAGAAACTGAATTTTCTATGCAGAAGGAACGATCCTATTTCATTCTTTCCACACTTCTGCAAGTAGAACTGGCTACAGCATTTGCAAACCCCAGGGCAGATGAAAATATGAGTTGTCTTACAGCTAAGGTTCTGCACTGCAGTGAGAGCTAGAGCTGCCATTGGGGATACAGCTTCAACAATAGCTGGGACTCCTTGCTGTTCATTTGTGGAATCTCTTGTCTCGCCACCACCATCATTATTTTCCAATATGCTATAGAAGGGAAGCTTGTATTTTAAGATATACATCTGTGTACAAAGAATTTAATAAATGAATCAAAGAGAGGTGACTGTGCAAGCAAACCAACTCAATTGCTTCTCACCTATTCTCTCAGCCAGTGGAGGCTTTCAGAGTGCAGTTTAATAAGTATTAATTAGGCCCAAACTTTTCATTTCACAGATGTAGAAAATGCAAGTTTTAGCAACTTGCTTCAAATCCTTGAGCTTATAAATCATAGTAATTAGGTCTCTTAATTCCAAACCCAGGGACTATACCTCAATGGGATGTGGATGGTGGTAGTATAAATAGAGTAAATTGAGTCTATTGAAGCTCAGAAATTGAGTGTGCAAAGCTATTTGATGATCATTGCGCCAAATTCAACATTGCATTCCCTGTTCTTTACAACACTGATATGCAGAAGGATGCCAGTTTTGAATTATCCACAGATAGGTTTGAAATATCGTCTGCATTTAGCGGATTTGAATATTCCACCAGTGAGATTTTGCGTGTTTCTATGTAAAATGAAGGTGATAAAGTCTGTGTGATCAGCTTCTGTAACGATTAAAGAGTACAGCATATAAGCAGGGTTTTTCCTGTGTGGGGACAAGTGGGACCCATCATCTCTTTCAGAAATCCAGGAGTGAATGACTTTATAGGCACTCATAGTTCCTAGAAGACAATATGAATTCACTCCATTCCATGTCCTGGCTAACTAACTTGACTGCGACAGAGGGCTCTGCTCCCTGGTTCTGGAATCAACCCCTGACTGATACTAGGGGCTGAGTTTTAAGAAGCACACATAACGAGACAGAGATACAATTAACTGCATAGCCTCACAGAAGCAAGCCAGAAGCAGCTCACAGCCTTGACAAGATAAGAAAGATAAACAGCTTTTAATAAAAAAATGAATATTCTGTTCTGTACAATTTCCTTAAAATGTCATGATATCTCACTGGACTGCTGCTACAGTGTTCTTGCAAACAAGGTGGGAAGAGAGAGTTTAAAGTTTTTTCAAAGAACCAAACCCAAACCAAACTCACAGCTATCAAGTTGATGCTGACTCATGGGGACAGTATAAGACAGAGAAAGCTTCCCTTGTGACTTTCCAAGGCTGTTCTTATTGACGGAAGTAAAAGTCCCATCTTTCTCCAGTGGGTTCAAGGAACAGAAGAGATAAAAAAGGGAAATTTTTCTTTATCTTTTTGTTTGGCTGAGATAGCACCTCCTTGATTCTCTGACCTCAAATCCAACAAAAAATTTCATGCTCACCGTGGCAGTGAAATAATTTGGTGTCCATTTGAGGATTAAGACTGTATGGGTGGCGTCTATCCTGTAAATCAAGATATAGCCAATGAGGCCTCTGTCTGGGCATGATCTTTTCTTGAGGATTCTAAGAATTCCTGTATTTCCTCATTGGAAGCAGGAGACACATAACCTCACTCTAGAGAATGTCTGTTAGGCATTCCTATGGAGAAGACACATGGAGAGGAGCTGATGGAGCCAGACCTCTGGACTCTCAGAAGCCACGTGGAGACCCCTGCTAGCACTGAGATGCTTATACTACCACTGGATCCACAAGGCTTCCCACCTACTGGCCTGAGCTCTTCCTGCATTCAGCATCATTGCATGTGTTAACTATATCTGAAGAGGACTTTATAGATTGTTATCTGACCTTTAAGTTAAATATAAGACTTCTAGATTGGATCTGGACTGGACTGGGATGTTTTCTTAATATTCAATTACTCCTGTATATAAAGTTTTTCCTCACACACATGTGAGCATCTATGAAGTTGTTTCTCTAGTCTACTCAGGATCACATACTCACCAAAGCTAAGAACAGGGTAGAGGGTAGCACTCTAGGTGTGTACTATCAAACTCACTGCTACCCAGTTGGTTCCCACAGAATGATCCCACAGAGCAGAGCACAATGGTCCCTTTTGGATTTCTAAGCATTTGATGGGGTAACGCCACTGAACTTGTGATCATAAGTTTAATCCATATCCTACTAGGCCACCAAGTCTTCTTAGATCAATGTTTCTCAACCTGTGGGTCACAACCCCTTTGCGGGTTGAACAACCTTTCACAGGGGTTGCCTGCTTCATAACAGTAGAACAATTACAGTGATGAAGTAGGAACAAAAATAATTTTATGGCTGAGGGTCACCACAACATGAAGAACTATATTAAAGAGTCACAGCATTGGGAAAGTTGAGAACCACTGCCTTGGATGCATATAACAAACTAAAAAACAGACCCTAGTGCAATCAAGTTGATGCCACAGGACAGCATAGAAATGCATCTGTGAATTGCCAAGACTGGAACACTCACAAAAGTAGAAAGGCCTCTTTCGCCTGAGGAGAGGCTAGTGACTTTGAACTGCTGACCTTACAGCTAGAACCCCAATGTGTAACCATTACATCACCAGGTCATCTCTGCTAGACCACCAACACTCCTCAGGAAAAAGTAAAGCAGGCAAAATTTCTGATCCTAAAAATCAGTTGTCAAGCTGAATTCCATTTGCCGTGGTATATCAGAATAGGACTGTGCTTCATAGAATTTAGTATTCCATATGTAGATTACTGAGCCGTTCTTCTAAGGCAGCGGTTCTTAACCTGTGAGTCACGAACCCCTTTGGGGGCTGAATGACACTTTCACAGGAGTTGCCTAAGACCATAAGAAAGCACACATTTTCAGTGGTCTTAGGACCTCAGACACTGCTCCTCTAGGGTCTCCAGGCAGGTCTGCCCACATGCAGATACAATACACACGAGTACCTGGTGTGATGACATCATAGCGCTAACCCCACTGCATACAGCCTCTACAAAGACAGGTGTATGTGACTAGGTTGGCATCATCATGCACTTATGCGGGCCAGTCACTCCTGTGTAGAGAGGAGCTCCTCTGTAGAAAGCAGCTGCTGTGTTGAGAGCAGCATGATCGGGCATAAAATAACACACACTTTGTGAATTACAATTATGGGGTAAATGTAAAATCATATACCATAAAATCATAAACTACTGCAACAACAAAAAATATCTGTACCATGGAAACTTAATCTCTATGCTGACCAGTTTTATAATATTCAGCTGTGGTTGATGTGAATATTGCCCCCTTTTGATGGTAAATCATAGAAATCTTTAATGAACTGTATTGACTAAACTATGCCATATATCATATTTTGTATTATGAATGCTATTGTTATATATTATTTTAATTAGTAAACTGTCCCATGACAATGGGTCCTATAGAGAAGAACATTAATATAGTGAACCTTTTTAGCAATATGATTTTACCTCAATAATTACAGCAAGAATTGAGAAACCATAATGTGTAATTTGTTGTGAAGTGCTACCAGCTAAAAATATGAAGGCAAACAAACTTAAATGACATTTTGATAGCAAACATCTGAAATTTGCTGACAAGTATACCAACTATTTTAGAAGCAAAATTGATGGACCCTAGAAAGCCAAACTTGGCACTAGTGGCAAGTTCCACACACAAAACATAGCAGCCATTGAGGCTTCATATTTGGTTGTACCCAAAACCATGAAACCTCACACCATTGCTGAGGATTTACTCTTGTCAGCAGCCAAAGACAAAGTTCAAGTTGCAATGGGAGACAAAATTGTTATGAAATTGAGTACAATTTCCTTATCTAATAACACTGTCTGCAGAAGAATAGATGACATTTCTGCTCATATTCTTGATCAGGTAATCCAGGAAATTAAATCTGCTCCACTTCCAGTATTTATCATCCAGCTTGGTGAATCTACAGACGTTACAAACTGTTCACAGTTACTGGTTTACATGAGGTATATTAATGATGGTGACTTTAAAGATGCGTTTCTTTTTTACAAACCACTTGAAATGACAACTACTGCCTGTGATGTATTTGACACAGTTGGTTCACTTCTGAAAGAGCACAAGAGCGCTTGGGGAAAAGGTTTGTGGTGTTTGCACAGATGGTACTCCAGTATGCTAGGATGTCAATCTGGACGTCAATATTTGGTACTGACCGAGTCACCAAAATCATCAGAACTCACTGTATGATTCATCAGCAATTATTACCAATGAAGACACTGCCGTGAAAGTTACATGAAATAATGAATACTACTCTGCTATTTCACACTTCCTCTTTCAAGAGGAAGAGTTTCCAAACATGTTTTTGAGCAATGCGATGAACTCAAAACGTTTTTTAATCAGAAAGCAAAACGGTGGTTTGAAGAACATTTCAGCGATAACTGTGAACTGCAGGAAATAGCTTACCAGGTTGACATCTTTGCCATCTCCGAATGAGTTAAGTTTATCACTGCAAGGATGAAATGCAGCATCCCTCTATTTGTTTGAAAAGATCCGATCATTCCAAATGACAGTTCAGCTTTGGGGGGAAAAATTGGGTGACAGTAAATTTTACATGTTACCTACGTATCTGCTTTCTTTCAGGAACATGATGTTAAACCAGAGAAAAGGATTATGATGATCGTTTCTGTGAAAGAACACTTGCACACACTTGCAGATGAAATTTCATCATACTTTCCAAATCTACCTGTATTAGTCCAGGTAGACTAGAGAAACAGATTCATAAACAAGCATATGTATATAAGGGAGTGGTTCATATACAAGAGGAATGGAACATTGAGAAAGCATCCCAGCCCGATCCTTTCCAAGGCCACAAGTCTGATATTAGTCCATATGTCCAGTATCAGTCTATAAAGTCCTCTTCACACTCACAAAACACATCCAATGATGCTGAATGCAGACATCACTGTTCATTGGATAGAAAGTCTTTGCAACTTTTGGTGTTGTAAACATCTCAGTGCTGACAGGGGTCTCTGCATGACTTCTCAGCACCCAGGGCAACTTCAGGTTAGGTCCATGTGGCTTCTTCTCTGGGATGTCTCACAGTGAGAAAGTCTTGTCAGTCGAGTGTCTACAAGTCAGTGTGATCAGTAGAAAGTATCCAAGGAGTTCAACTGAGAGAGCTAGTGTCTCTCACCTCCAAGAAAGAATTTCCACATTTCCCAGGATTCTCAGAGGAGAAAGTCATTCCACAGAGAGGTCTCCATGGCTATCTCCAGACTCACAGATTCCACGCCTACACTCTTTATCCTCAAATCAACACCAGACTAGGTGACTGCCACTCTACCTGCCACCCCATTTGCACTTGTCAGAAGTCCATTCATAGTTAAAGTTGAAGATGCTCCTGAGACAACACAAGAGGAGTTCATTGAACACGTTAACAACAATGCAGCAATAACTGCTTTCTCTATAATGCCAGTTACAAAATTCTGGAGCAATTGGGTGAAACTGTGTTGTGCCTTCCTCCATTTCCAACAACATATCTTTGTGAAAGAGGGGTTTCCAGCTTGTCAGTTATCAAGTTTAAATACAGAAGTAGATTTGTTGTGGAAGATGATTTTCATTATGCTATTGCAAAAACTTCCCGGAGAATTTCTGATCTGATGAGAAAGACATGATCTCAACCTCTGCACCCATGTTGGCTCTTTACCCATGCTGTTGCAAAATGTATCAATGTAGTTTACTGTTTATATATTAAGACCATTATCCATACTATACCATGCTTCAAGACAAAATTCCATTTATTTGTAATTAAAAATAAATATTTCACAATATACAATTACATATTTTGATTAATCACTATGTTTTAATCATTACGGTCAATTTATAATATTGAGAATACACCCTGAATATTTGAGATTTGCATTATGAATCACAGTAGTAGCTAAATTAATCTTATGAAGTAGCAATGGAAATATTTTATTGTTCGTGGTCACCACAACAAGAGGAACTGTCTGTATTAAAGGGTTGTGACAAGGGATCAGGTATCAGGTATCAAAGAACTAAAAATGATATCGTTATACATGAGGAAAAGTACATATTAGGGATCCAAAGTCCATCTGTAGGTGAAGCGACATCCCCTTACAGAGGGGCTGCAGGGAGGAGATGAGCCAATTAAGGTACAGTGTAGTAACAGTGAAATATGCAACTTTCCTCTACTTCTTAAATGCTTTCTCCCCTGACCCTACCCCACTCTCATGATCCCAATTCTACCTAACAAATACGGATATACCAGAGGATGTACACTGGTACCGATAGGAACTGGAAATACAAGGAATCCAGGACACATGATTCTTTTAGGATCAGTGGTGAAAGTGGCGGTACTGGAAGGGTGGAGGGAAAGTGGAATAGAAAGGGGGAATTGATTACAAGGATCTACATATGGCCTCTTTGCTGGGATATGGGCAACAGGGAAGAGGGTGAAGGAAGACATGGGACAGAGTACAATATGACAATATAATAATAATTTATATATTATAGATAGTTCATGGGGGAGGGAGAGAAAATGTGAGGAGCTGATACCAGAGGTTAAAATGGAAAGAAAATGTTTTGAGAATGGTGATGGCAACAAGTGTACAAATGTGTTTTGCATGTAATGTAGTTATGTATGTATGTATGTATGTATGTATGTGTGTGTGTGTATGTACTGTGATGAGATTTGTATCAGCCCCAAGTAAAATAATTTAAAAAAAAAAGGGTTGCAGCATTAGGAAGGTTGAGAAACCCTGAAGAAGTTTCTAGTCTGTCTCAAATGCAGGACTTTCAGTTCAACTGAGCTGTGTAACAATTTTCTCCACTCTCATCTTTAAGAGATACTGTTTCCTTTCTTGATTTTCAGGCTAGAGAAATACAGATAAATAATTCTTTTCATTGAAGTAATCATTCCTGTATAAGGAAAGATGTATTGATTCCTGGAAATTACCAAATAATGAAGAAGAAAAATACTCAGCAAAATTTATAAATCAACAACAGTATACTAAATGAAAATAAAGAAAAAATGAGAATGCATGTTGGAATACAGATAAATAATATGTAAATATAAAGAAAAGAATAGTGCCAATATTAAGCTAAAACAAAGTGGAGTTGAAATATATTGGATAAACGTATCTGTAACCTTTTTGGGTGGGGGAAGGGGCATCACTGCCTCTGGTGGTTGTGGGCGCTACCCAGTACTGCTCCTGAGAGCCACCGCTGGATTTGAACCGCCAAGCCCGCTGGGCGCAGTCCCGCACTCAACCACTTACGCCACCGGGGCTCAGCCCCCAATCTTTAACCTTCTATTGCGAAAGTAAATCTAAGGAATATATAATATGTGTTTATTTTTATGTGTTATGTGACAGTATTGAAACATACAAAGTAAAATAAGGAAAAGTCAATGATTCCAACTCCTAGCGACCTTACGTAGGCTTTCAAGAGAGTGACTCTTTGCGGGGAAGTTTCAGCCTGATTAAGCTCCTGAAGGATAGCTGCTGAGTCTGAACCATGGCGATTGGGGTGAGCAGCCCTGCCCCTACCCTACAGTCTGCCCAGGGTCCTTCCACAGCCTAATGGGAGGATAATGTTGTACAATTCTTTCAACATTATACAGAGCTTAAACACACTAACAGAACCAAGTCAACATACCAATAAAAAATTAGACACAAATTTTAATTCTGACCACTTACTTAAATCATCAACAAAATAATTAAAACGAAACGGAAGTTCTTAGAATGACCCTGGAACATGCTCTGTAGTCAATCTCTCCCTTCCTCTTAGTTTTATGACCATATCCCTTGGGATTTCATCCTTAGACTTCCTAGGCCGAACATGTGCACGCTGTGTTTCCTCTCTCTAGAACACTCTTTCCCAGAAATCACCGTGACTAATTCCTTTACTTGAATCAAGAGGCAATTGTGCAAACAGAACAAGGGGATATTGCATGGTTTAAAATCAGGAAAGACGTGTGTCAACGGTTATATCTTCTCACCGTACTTGTTCAATCTGTATGCTTAGCACGTCATCAGAGAAGCTGGCTTCCATGAAGACTGTGCCATCAGGATTGGAGGAACTTTTATGAACAACCTGCAATAGGCAAGTGATACAACCTTGCTTGCTGAAGATGAGGAAGACTTAAAGCATTTGCTGATGAAAAACAAGGAATGTAGTCTTCAGTATGGATTAAAACTCAGCGTGAAGATCATCAAACCCTTCACAATTGTACTAGTAGGTAATGTGATGTTAAGTGGGCAAAAGATTGAAGTTGTCAAGGATGTTGCTTTGCTTGGATCCATGATCAGTGCTCATGGAAGCAGTGGCCAGTAGATCAAAAGATAGCTTGCATTAGGTAAATCTGCTACTCCAGACCTCTTCGAATATTGAAGAGCCAAGATGTCACTTTGAGGATGAAGGTGTCCTGATCCAAGCATGGTATGCTTCATTACTTCATACACATGTGAAAGGTGACTTTAAATAAGGAAAACCGAAGAAGAATTGATTCATTTAGGTTGTGGTGCTGGAGAAGAATGTTGAAAATATCATGGACTGCTGAGAAGAAAACAAATCTATCTTGGAAGAAATATGGTCCAAATAATCCTAGAGATATGATGGCAAGATTTCATCTTACATTCTTTGGACATATTGTCAGGAGAGACCAGGTCCTGGAGAAGAGCACCATGCTTGGTAAAGTGGAGGGGCAGTGTAAAGGAGGAAAGCCCTCAGTGAGATGCAATGACACAGTGACTGCATCAGGGCACTCAGATATATAGGAATAATTGCTCTTTCAGATTGGGGGGGGGGGGGGGGGAATGTGAAATTCTTTCCAGATGGTCAGACTGTTAATCAAGATTCCTATTTAGAGGTTCTGAAAAGATGGTACAGCAGTGTGTGATAAAAAAAAAATCTGGCTTGTGGCAGATGGGCGGCTGGTTTGGACATTATGACAATGTATCTGCTCATGCAGCCATCTAAGTGTGCCATTTTGGGGGCAAAAACAGTCATGCCATTCTTGCTCCACACACCTTACTCACTTGACCTTGCTCCATAAGACTTCTTTTTGTTTCCGTGAATGAAGAGGGACAAGGAAGGACAGTTACTTGACCAAGTAGCAGAGGTGAAGAAAAAACAAAGAAGATGCTGTGGTGATCCAAACAGATGAATATGAAAAATGTTGCCAAGAATGGAATCATGGATTTGACAAACATATTAATTGTAAAAGAAAGTACTTTATAAATGATAAGGTTTTCTAAAATAAATAAATTAGATAAATAATTTTGGGGGTAAAATCCATTTTGGGGGATGTCTCTTTATATATTTCCTAAGATAGAAAAATTATCACATGCTGTATAAAAATAGAGCACTGAGGGGCTGAGCCCCGGTGGCATAATGGTTGTGCGCGGTACTGCGGCCCACTGAGATGGAGGTTCGATTCAAGCTCCACAGAGCAAAGGCTGGGCCTCCTACTCCCACCACCTGAGGGCAGTGACGCCCCCCCCCCAAAAAAAACAAAACAAAACAAAAATAGAGCATTGAGATAATCCACATATTTAAATTATATAACTGTATTTAAAAATAGAATAATAGCATTAGATGTTACTGTGTGCTTGGGCTTTCCCCCCAAAGATACATTCCTTTCACAATTCATGTGAAATCTATGTTGATTTTCACTCGTCCAGAAGCAGGTACTGAAATAAAGACTTTACCTGAGTACTAGGAAGTATCAGTAATTGAATAGAGCTGTGATACAGAGAAGAAGCACCCAAATGAAAGTGCACTATTACTTTGTGTTAGGCCAGCTTGCTTAGAGAAACACATCCAGTGACACTCATAGATGTGTTAAAAAAAAAAAGAGCTTTATATCAAGAAGTAATTATAGCATCTCAGCCCAGTCCAACTTAAGGCCTTAAGTCCAATATAAGTCTCTCTTCAGATTCACGCAACCACATGCAACAATGAACATTGTGGAAAGAACAAGTGCCAAGTCTGTGGATCCAATGGCGTTAAAATAATCTGGTCCCAGACAAACATCAGGAAGGGGAAAACAGAGAGAATGGGAGGTTCTCAGGGCTCTCCTATGAGAAGGCCATGCCCACAAGGAGGTGTCATCAGGCTGTGACCTGAATGACAGGTTCAATACCACCCCTGCACTTTCATGCATATTCAAATTGCCATGAAATTATGAAACTATCACATAATTTGACTGTAAGACTGGGCAGAAACTGCTGAATCTCTCTTATAGGAGTAGAAAGCCAAATCTTTCTTCTGATGAACCCCTGATAGGTAGGTTTGAACCACTGCTCTTGTGGTTAGCAGTTCAATGCATAACACCCTATGTTGTCAAGTTTCCTTAGCAGGAATGAGTTAGCTATTTAATAAAATACAATTTTTGTCTTAGGTGCCCTCAGGTAGGTAAGTAATCACATGCTGTGTTACAAATTAACCATCAGTCTAGTCCACATGTGATACATTATATGCTGCCCTTCTGGTTAGCAGCTGGATGTATAACCAGTATCCCACCAGGACTCATGAACCCCTCAAAAAGGAGTAAGACAGGAGTGGGTGTTTTTAGGGACACAGACTGATAGACTTCAGTTTGATCTTCTGTGAGAACTTGCCTCTTCTATCCCTATTCGCTAAATGAGAGTCAACACCCTACATCATTGTCATTATTAGGGACTAGAGAGTCCGCTCTGACTCAAAACAACCCATGCACAACCAGAAGAAACACTGCCCTGTGCAGCCCCCATCTCCTCATTGTTCCTCTGCCTGAGCCCATTGCTGCAGTCCTGTCTGTCCATCTCATCAAGGTCTTCCTGGTTCTCACCATGCCCCCTCTTTACCAAACATGATGCTCTTCATTAAGGACCATCTCTCCTGACAATGTGTCCAAATACGTAAGTCAAATTCCACCCTTATCATTGAGGGATGCTTATAGATCTTGTTAAGATATTTTAAAATTCATTATATCTTGGGTGGAGATACAACTTTCTAGTCAGGCGTCAAACTGGGATAAACCCATTTAAAGTTCTGGTTTCATACAATAATTTCCACTTCCAGCTTATTGCCTATGGTTAAATGGATGCAGAATCATTACTGAAACATACTTTCTGAGAGTCTAAGTGGTTTTTGATAGGAAGAGTAACTTTATGGCTTTTCCATACAGCTTTGAAGAGCATGTACCCTAATATGTGATGAAACAAAATTAAGAGAGAAAAGAATAGATACCATATCATGACTGGAAGAACTCTGACATTT
Organism: Nesogale talazaci; assembly: GCA_004026705.1. Classification (NCBI taxonomy): domain Eukaryota; kingdom Metazoa; phylum Chordata; class Mammalia; order Afrosoricida; family Tenrecidae; genus Nesogale; species Nesogale talazaci. The sequence goes on from PVJH01000144.1 coordinate 279,501, forward strand.
GCTGTGGATCCTAGGAATAGTAGACCAAATTTTGAAAGGAATGCTGATCAGTAAGTCAGGGCACTTTACTGAGTTGACATTAAAGATCAAATAGAGATATGAGAGTAAGTATAAAAGTATTGTTTCAAAACCCAGACATTTTCATTAGATAAAAACACTAAAATGTTAAGCTATTAGTTATGGGCACATCCTTTGGTTCTTCCATCTCTTTAACCCTTCACTGAAGAAACACTGTCCCTTTAATTTTTACAAACTCCAAAGAGCATTTTTGGTGTACTCAATGGTCTTGAGAAAGTATATGATATAGGACAACAGATATCGTTTTCTAATTCACAAACTTGTGCTTAGATCCTCTGTGCGACTATGGGAAGTCAGATTGAGTTCACTGTGTAATAAGAAGAGATAAACATTAGTTAGTCTATGAACTTAATTCCTCATCAGTAAAGTGGCCTGGCTGGATTGATTCAAGGTAGTGATTGAGAATATAATCCATCCTCCTTATATATCTAAGATTTCATGAACTATAAGATAGAACATAAGAAGGATGAGTGAAAAACTATAAAGCAGTGCTAGAGTGAAAAACTATATAGCAGTGCTAGAAAAAACTTTCCATTAGTACTTTAGAAAATTTAAGAATATTTAGAAACAAAGAAAACAATAAAAATATTTACACAGAGGAATAAAACCAAAACAGGGAAAAAACAACAACAAAACACATCAAGAAAAACTTGAATCAGAAGAATGATTCTGCCAGTGCAAATTTCAGGTTAAAAGAAGTAGAATCAGAGCTCAGAGAAGAAGAGGAATCACTTTTTTATAAAGATACACTTAGATCCTGAATGGGCAGCCCTCTCTCCATTAACTAAAACATTTTGCAGAGTTATGTCATATTGAAAATAGCATTTCTACATGTTTGTTTCCTGAGATGAAAATACCCCCTATGTATAGATAGTCATGTAGATGAAATACATTAATGTCTCTAATGTGTTTGGAATGATCCAACTTCCCTCATGATCCAAATCTTTATTCAGCCAGTTGTCTGTGACTTTCAACAAAAAGCATCATATTTGAATACAGTAAAAATATATGGCATATAATATTTTTATAGGAATGAGTAAAACTATATTCTAGTAATCCAAAATCTAGGAGTATGTTCCTCAGAGGCAAGAATTGTGTCTTCATTCAGTCTCCATTGGGTATTCTAGCCTAATAACTCTATCTAGCACAAAGTCCAATAAACATTGGAAAATGTCTTTTCTTTATTTTCAAAGCCGTTTTATTGGTAGTTAATACATATCATTTCATTCCATAGTTCAATCACATCAAGCAGCATTGTACAATTGCTAAAACAATTGGTTTCAAAACAATTCTTTGTGAACTTCATCTTAACTGAAAATATGCTAGTGTGAAAAGGGCAAATGTAAGCTAAAATGTACATTAAGTACCATATAAATATAATTTTGAATTATTCACTCTTTTTTTACCAAATTTTTCAGCCATAAGATAATATAAAGATTGTTTCAGTTGGTTTTGCACTTTACCTACTGATTTGTATCTGAGTGGACACACGAAGGGAAAGTCTTGAGACTGTTTCCTGAAGAAATCTGAGACCCTTGGAAAAGGAAGAATAGTGTTTTAAGAGCATCCTTAGATCACAATTCTCTGTGGGATATTCAGCGAGTGTTTCTAGAGCAATCAGTTGTTTCCACGGTATGAGCAAATATTACCAACATCGTAATAAGGTATTGGAAAGATAAAGGAGGTAAAGTCCTTAAAATATGACTATTTTAAGTTGTGTTTTCTATATTAATTACTATAATCAACTGAAGTCAAGAGAGTATTCAGGTAATTTTACAACATCCCACAGTGTTTTAAAGTTAAAGTAAATATAATTTACTTTATAAAATACTATTATAAAATAGTATTATAAAATACTATTTTGTGTTCTACGAAAATTTCTGTTGCTCCATATAGAGCAAAATTATGAATCAAGAGCTCCTCCCTCCCTCCGGTCAATGGTGTTCTTCTTAAAATCTGGTCACTTAACTTAAGGATGATGAAACAGGAGAAATAGAATAAAATTTGATTGATGAGTATCAGTTTGAATAGACTTTAATAATCAGATGTAATCATGGATTGAACTGTGGCTCTTGCACACCCCCTACCCCCACCTACCAAATTAAAAACATGAGTGTGTGTGTGTGTTTGCACATGAGTGCACGTGAACTCACTAGGTGGTGACGCTCAGTGGTTTAGGTGTGTGTAATGAAATCATGTCACATTGTAACAATGATGCAACCACCGTTATATAATTTGATGTGATCGGCCACTCAGTTGTATGGAGCCCAGGGTGAGCTACAATAATCTTTCCACTGGTTTTATCCTTGATCTGAATAAGGGCCATTGCTCTGGGGCTTCATCTTTACTGTATTTGTTATCACTCTTTGTCTTCATTAGGATTTCAGAAGAGATACGAGGAGAAATAGGAGAGGAGAGAGCCACAAGCCCAAAAACAGCTAAAAGGGAAAAACTAGGAGTCAGTGTGTCCTTTTGACCTGGGGTCCCTGGACTGAACAATACTTAGACTCAGTGGACAATGGATGCCAAGTCACAGGAACATCTCTAAGAAACATAAGGCAGAGAGATGTTGAAGAGACAAGGACCTTCCTCCAACACTGATGGAGAAAGCCCCCTTTAAATTTGCACTCCTAGGTTCGTGTGCCTAGGAGAGTGGAGGAAGGCCATCAACAAGAGGGACTGGCAGGCAGAGTGGCTGCAGCATAAGAACCATCATGCAGATGGCTCAGCAGCAGGTGGGAGTTCATTCTGTGCTCCTTAGGGACACTGTGAGTTGGAAAGGGATTCAGCAATCCCTCCCACAAAAATGCTTTGGGAGAATACTTTTCTGTTTGTTAAAGCTTGTGGTGTTCCTGTCATAATAACATCACATAATACAGAACTCAGACTCAGAGGTAGGGGTGGGGCCTAGAGACGAGCGACTGAGATGTAGAAATGCAGCTGGAGCCTTTGCAGCTTTGCCTCTGGTCATCTCTGTTACCTCTTGAGACTGGGAAACTTCAAGGCCTGCATGCCCCACCCTGGGGAAGTGACCTCCTTCCTCACTGTCTGTTAGTCTCTTAGCAGGAGAGGTGGAGGGGGGCACACTTCAAAGGCTTGGGCTCTGTGCCCAAAGCAGGAGATAGAGGAGAGCTGCCTCCACCCACCCACCGGAGTGATCCTCTAGTCAGGCAGCCCCAGATCAAAAGACCGTCTCCAGCTGCTCACCTCTCTACGTGCACACACTGAACAGATAATCATATTAGGCACTTCATAGGGAAGAAATCGTTATTTCCTCTCCACTTTGATTTTTTACCTCCTCATCCCCTATGCTATGGCTAAGAAATGGCACTCTGTCTGTGTGGAAGTCCCCAAAAAGCCTTGCTTCCTTTGCTGTGGTCCAGGGAGCTGTCTCAGCCTGATGATATCAGTGACTTCAAGATCTAGAGATGTTCCTAAAATACATATAAACTCACCTCTCTCACCACCCTATTAGCATATTATATAAAAATTGAAACAGTATTTTATTCCTAGCAACAAAAATATCCAAAGGGTAATTATATCTGTTGCTCACAGGGAACAATTTAAAGGTTGCATTCTTTTCCCGCATAGTTCACTCTATGTCTCCTTTTTATATTCAAAAAAGAAAATCTATCCCAAAGCAGAACTCCCGCCTCTCATCCTGACTCAAAAAGAAGCCCCAGAGACTCTTGCCTCTCTTCCTTTCTCTGGTAGAGCTTTATAATAATCAGTCTTTGGGGCATCTTTTCATTTTCTTATTTCCCCATTCTCCAACACTCCAAATCAAATTTGCTGTCAGAGAGTAGTCCATGAAGACGCAGAGTGACTCTATCGGACAGGTTGCATCGTCCTCTGTGAGCTTGAAAGGCTGTAAATCTGTGGAAGCAGAAAGCTCCACATTTCTTCTAGGGAGCAACTGGTGGTTTTGAACTGCTGACTTTACGGATCACAGCTTAGAACCACTAGGCAACCAGGGTTCCTTCCCTATTTTCAGAACCAGCCCCACCCCTTCCCTCTTGCCCAGTCCACCCTAGTTTGCTCTTGCAGAAACAGAAGTGTCTGAGAGTGATATGAGAATTAGAAAGGAGTTAGAAAGGAATTAGAAAGGAAAACCAAGCATGGGAAGCTTCCATTGAAAATATCTAGAATGGAGAAAATCCACTTTCCCTTCCCACTTCTGCCTGAGAGAACCCAGTCTAAACTTCATGTTGAGCGATGATTGAACTGCTTTCAAGTGGAAGACAAAGTCCCTGGACAGGAAGATGATTCCTATAGGCCACTGTTCACTGAGAAGTTGGTGACCCAAGTCCACCCAGTTACTTGGAGACAACAAATTTGAAAACAAATCAGCTGTTGAAAATGATCTGGAGCCCAAGTCTCTTTGAACACCCAGGTGGTCAAGAGTTATAGTCAACCCACTAACAACTGGTACTGATAACTAGAAGAGGGAATGTGTTGAGTCTCCCTCACTCTACATGTGACTAGAGAACTTTCCTGAGTGCCCAAGAGTGCAAATTTCTTGAGGTGTAAGAGTCATCAAGATGGAGCAAGAGAGCCAAGCCTCAAAGGGTGTGAGAACAAGTCAACCAGGAATGTGGAGCGATAAGGTAGAGGTCACAGCACCAGCCACTGGGTGGGTAAAGAGGGAGATTAAAATCAAGAGAAGAGGCTTGGGGTGTAGGTCTGTTAGATAGCTAGATTTAGGGATAGGTGGTTGTCCCTTCCATGTTTATGAAGACCTCCATAGAGGAGATTGGGAAGAAATCAGACAAACTTCGGATGCCAATGAGTGGGGCACTCCTGGCAGGACCTGTGGCACTTGATATTGAAAAATCTGGAGGTAGGAGTCCAGCAGAGGTGATGCAAAAGAAAGGATTGGCTATCTTTCCTCAAAATTACAGCCATTGGAATCTTCATGGAAAACTAATATCTGACACACATGTAGTTTTCATGAGTCTAAAGGCACCTGATGGAAACGACTGGCTTGGTTACTCAGGGTAATCAAGGAGAGAGTTAAATGTTTCCAGACAATAATAACTTATGCACTTTGTTATTTTAAAAATATATTCAACTTAAATATATATTTGGGGGGGAGGTGCATCACTGCTCTCTGATGGTTGTGGGAGCTACCCAGCGATGCTCGTGAGAGCCGCAGCTAGATTTGAACCACCAAGCCTGCTGGGCGAAGTCCCACACTCAACCACTTATGTCACCGGGGCTCAGCCCAACTTAAAAATATTTTTAATATAGACTTAAAGGCTCTATTTCCCTGGATACATGTAGGGAACTACACATGTGGATTCTGCAAGTTACCTCAAGGGACTGATGCTGGTGATCTGAAAGTCACCCAGGGACAACATTTGGGTCGAATGCAACAAATGTGTGTGGCACATGTGGATGAGGTGGTATAACTTCCAACATTGCCACTACTCATATGTCAGTCTGTCATACTGTGTTGGCTGTGTATTGCTGTGATGCTAAAGCCATGTCTACAATATTTCACATACTGGTGGGGTCACCTATGGTAGACTGCAGAGCTCTTTCAGCAGAGCTTCTGAACTGTGGGCAGACTTTAAGGAGGAGATAAGCCGCTTCTAAGGGATGAGCCTCTGAAAAGCTTATCAAAAACAACAGAGGATTGCCAGTTTTAGTCCCAAAGATGAGTCCCTCAAATAGGAAGTTTTAGTTCCAAAAGAGAAGCCCCTCAAAAAAAATACAACTGGGGAATCTCACTGACACATGAAAGTTGAGTCAAGCTTAATGATATGGATGAAATTTTCACTTGTTGATGGGATGTGATTAAGGATGAGGATAAAAACATTACAAACATCAATGAATGATCAGAACATGGAATATATGAACTATGATTCTAAGAAAATTTGATGTTTTCAAAAATAAAATGGAAATATTTATCCTAACCACTAGTGAACTGAAATACACTGGTATTGGCCATTTTAAGCCAGAAATATCATATAGTTTATTGTCCCCTGGAGTGAAAAATTAAAAAATAATTGAGACACATTAATAATCAAAAAGAATATTTGAATATCAATCTTGAAGTATAATGCTCTCTATGATTGGATGCTATCTATACACCTACCAATAAATCCAGATAATATGAGTATTACTCAAATTTAGTTAAAGCTAAAGCTATTGGTGAAGAAATTTACAATCAGATTATGTGATTTTTATTGGTACAAATGAATTTGGAGGTTACAACCCAACATTTTGCAAGATCAACAACCTCTTCACTTCAGATACCATTTCCAACAATACAAATAAATGACAGTGATAGATTCAGATTTCACCAAAAGAAAGCATGGGAATAAAATGAACTTCACCTGTGGGAAAAGTGATGGAGAAATTCAGTATCATTAGCAAAACATGGCCAGGAGCCAATTGTGGAACATGAATTATTCATATTCAAGTTCAAGTGAACATCAAATAAATTAAAGCAAATCCACAAAGCGCCAAAACATAACCTTGCATATAACCCCTCTGAATCAAGAGAACATCTCTAGAACAAATTGAACACATTGAACATGGACAGAAAACTTGACAAGATTGGTGAGGACATCAAGAACATACTTCATGAATACAGCAAAAGGTTATTAAAAAGATATGAAAAGAAAAGAAAAGACCAAAGTCTATGTCAGAAGAGACCGAAAATTTCTCTTGAATGTAGAGCCGCGGAAATAAGTGGAATAAATGATGAAGTAAAACAATTGAGTGGTAAATTTCATAGGGCAATTTCAGAAGATAAAATAGAATACTGTAATGAAATGTGTAAAACCGGATGTGAAAGAGCTAGAAGGAAGTAAACAACACTGTGTTTCAATCACCACTTATCCATGTGAAGTCGGATAATGAACAAGACAGACAACCAGAGATGAATTGGTGCACATGAATTGTGGTGTTAATAAGGGATAGTTAAAGTACCAGGACCATCAAAGGATCAAACACATCTTTCTTTAAAGACAGCCAGATAGAATGTTCCTTAGCAGCAAGAACGGCAAGACTGCCTCTCATCTACTAATTTCTAATCCTCCCTCAGAGATCTTGGTGGTGCAGTGATAAGGTAACTTGGTTATTAACTGAAAGTTCTGTGGGGTTTGAAAGGTTGGTGGTCTGAACTCACAAATTGCTTCCTAGTGTAAAGCTGTGACAGTCTGTTTATGTGAAGATTTAGAGGCTTAAAAGCACCAAGGGACAGTTCAAGTCTGCCCTATAGGATCATTATGGGGAACAATCGATTTGATGGCAGTAGATTTGAATTTGGGGTTGTTATTTCCACTCTGGAAATATCCCTTTTATGTGACAAGTTTTTCTCTGGGGAGTTTTCTGTGTCCATCAGTTTCTAACAACTGATTGGGTGGAGTCAAGGCAGAGCTGAGGTCTCTTCGAAGTGCCGTCACCTGCATCAACTTTACAAAAAAAGTGAGCACCACACTCCAGCACATATCTGGTTGTGTCTACCACCTGTTTGTAACCTGGATAATTGTATTCTATCTGCCTGGAAAAATACCTGATCCAATGAGCTAGCCCCAAAGAAGAGTACTACTTCTCTTTCCCTTCTCTCCAAGGGGGTGCTAATTTGAACCCAACAGTGACCCTATTTCTATTTGAAAATGTCCTCTTTTTAAAAAAGTAAACATAATGAGGTCAGCTTGCCAAACATCAAGTATGAACAAAGGTAAGAAAATGATGAGACTGCTAAGACTATTGAAGCTGCTAATTCTGAAAATTCTCTTGTGATTTTGAAAACTCCGTTGCCATCCTCAGTTCTATAGGCAAAACTTCTCACGACCAAATACTACTACCTAGTGTTAAAGGTAAGGGGAGAAAAAGCAGAAATGGATAATAGTAACAGTTGAATAAATTGATAAACTAATGTCACTGAATTGTACATGTGAAGAATACTGAAGTGCCCAATGTTTACTGCTAAATAATAATAGATTATGTAATATATTATAAAAATAATATGCTGATTAGTAGACCTTACTATTGGATTTTTAAAGCTGCAAAGCTTAATGAAAGCATCTTTCTTTTGTGAAACGGCCAGTGAATTCGAATCACCTACCTTTCAGTTTATACCTGAGCACATAACCATTGTACCATCAAGGTTTCTTAGTACCTGCTCCAGACTAAGCTTATTATTACAGGAATTATTTGATTAGTACACATTATCCTGAAACTCTCTTTATCTCCATTCCAGGCATTGTACAGTAATTACTATGATATAAAAATGTAAATGTGCAATAACATTTTAAAAGCTATTGTACATCTTTACCACCTAGTTATGCAGAACTATCATATCACCCTCACAGAAAAATAACAAGCAGAAGGTAAATCACATATCCCTAGATGTTTCTTGCATAATTTCTTTCTCGAATACACAATTTTACATTTATTTTTGATAAACTTGTCCCAAATTTTATCATCTATTATTCTGGTGGAATTGGAAACTGTCCATCTGATTCTGTCTCCTAGTCTGGTGCTATATTAGTAAGTCTCTCATTAGCAGGACCAAATTGATATAGTTTATTCAGCAGGTGACACAGAGAACACTAATGAGGAAGTAGAGATGTAAGGTGGGAATGAGAAGGCAGCCATGAAAGCTTGACCATTATGTCATTTCTGTGAACATTTGGCATTTAATGCTGCTGGAGAAATCTTGAACCAGTGGCAAAGACATGCCTCCAAGTGAACCCCCTGTTGGAGTAGGGAAATGGCACTATTTACATAATAATTCTACACATTATTACCCAATTCTGTTGAGAAAATACCCTTCAGGTGTGTGTGGGGTGGCAGAAAAGAAATTGCCATCACTAGATTCTGATTCATGGTGATCTCTTGTGCGTCAGAATCAAACGTCAATGGTGTATTTTGGGTATATTTAGATCACCAGGCATTTTGGTGTATTTAGAGACACAAGGTTTCTCTAAGGAAACTGAAAACTGTACCTTTTGTGATAACAGCCATGCATGCTGGTTGTGGTAGCCCTTAGGGTCTCTGCTTGAAGCAGATGGGAACCTACAACCAAACTCATTGGTGTTGACTTTATTCGGACCCAAACTTGTCAAAGCTGTCTTTCTCCTAATAATAGTAACAAATAAGGAGGGTTAATAGGAGAAACGGCAATATCTGCTGCTACAGACATAGTTTGTCTCAAGGGTATAAGTGGTACTTTATTACATGCCTTTTTCTACAAGACATTCTAGAATTGCTTATCTTCTAATTTCCTGCGAGCATTTGCTGGTTTAGGTTGCTTGTCTTTCGTTCCCGACAGTCCAGAGATCTCTGTGAGGCAGTAATTACTACCATGATCTATTTATATTTATCCCCACACATGGATAAGAAGAGCTGACCCATGAAGGTTCATGACCTCTCTGCCCCACTATGTTCTCTTTTCAAACACCCCCATTCCAGCGGAGTTGTTGGTATGATGACATGCTGCATTTCCTGCAGCATGGTAAATTGTGAATCTACTAGGACAGCTTTTGTCACTGGACTCCATTTGCCAGTGTATCTTTTACACATTTCCCAATTTAAATGCCAACTTAGGTCCTTTACTCAATAGCCACTCAGTTCTTCCTTTCCACTGTATAGGATGATTGGGAACACTTTGGCAAAGTACGAAATGACTTTTTAAATTATTCTTGTGTCATTATAAGGTGATTCTTCAAGATTCTTAACTGATTCTTCAGTTAAACACCTCTTTAACTGATTTGTACTTGGCCTGAAAATTGGTTACTTTCTAGGAATTAGATATGGAATTGTACTATTTTATTGGGATGTCCCAGATGTATATCTTCTATGCATCAGTTATTGATCTGATTTTGTTTATGCAGATTTGTTAATATTCTCATTGGCTATTGCTATGGTTTGAATTGTATCCAGCCCCACGATATACTAAAGTCTCAGCCCCTCAATTTGCAAATATGACCGTTTCTGAGAAAAGATAGATGTTGTATCTTAGTCCAGGGATGTTGCTTTGATTCCTCCTGCTTCTCCTGTCCCTTTCCACCCCTACCCCCTCTGTGATCTTTACAGAAAAAGAACAGTTTTTTTTCCCACAACACCCTTGGATAAATGTGAAATCCCAAACCTTTGGTTACTAGATGAGTGCAAACTTCTCAAGCCACTGACAGAGCTCAAGCCCATAACCTTCAAATCCAGAAAATAACTGTTGAAAAACCCTCCCACTTCAAGGCTGCTTTGAAGGTTGGCATGCATTAATTTGTTTGCATTCCCCTCAAAAGTTAAACTAACCCCAAACACCTGTGAGTACATTTATTGAGAATTAATATGCTTGCAAATGCAGTTAGTTAAGGTTACACTAAAGCATAGTAATCTCTAACATAATAAGACTTTTGTCCTTATAAAAGTAGGAAACACACATATACAGGCAGACACACAGTGGTATATGCCAGAAGTTAAAGAGATCAATTGTGAAAGTTACGTAATCTCCTGTCAACTTGAGAAGGTATAGAGTCTATCTTATCAGGTCACAGGTTGATGATCTCATTTGGAGGGGCGATGGAGATAAATAGCTCACTGGATGCCAATACTCTCATTCCCTGTGAGACATTCCTGTTGACAAGCCACATGGAATGATGCTGATAGAACCAGAGGCCTGGAGCTAGAGGAACCACCTGGAGACCCTTGCCAGATGCTCCACAGTCACTGAATCCTCAGAACTTTCCACCCACCAGATTGAGCTCTTCCTGCATTCTGCCACGCTGCATGGCTGCATGAGCCTAAAGAAGAATTCATGGCCTGGTACCGGACATATGGGCTAATGTAAGAATGATGGACTTGATCTGAACTTGACTGAGATGCTTTCTCAAAATACAATGGCTCTTTGATATAAAGTTCTCTCTTATACAATCATGTATAGAGCAAGGAATATCAAAGATTGCTTGCCATCACCAAAAACTAGAAGACATGAACCTGCGCATTCTACTCTAAGATCCAGACTGAGAGCCTAACATATAATCTAGATGTAATACTCTAGTACACTGACTGCGAGCTCATACTTACTTAAAACATTTAAGTGTCTACAATAATATCTACTCAGCCAATTCCTCAACTTAAGAGTAGACCTTTTTGAAAGTAGTTATTTAAGTAGTTAAATACTTAGTATAGTCTTTTTAGCAAACATCTGCCCATTTTGTCATGTATCATAAATTGATTCTAAACTACCAACCTCCAACCTCCCTGCATAGAGATGAGGCTTTCTACTGCTGTGAAGAGTTACGGTCTTGGCAAATCCACAGGGTCAGCGCTACCCTGTCCTATAGGTTCATGATGAGTTAGAATCAGCTCAATTACAGTGAATACGCTCGTGTAATTATAGCTGTGCTTTGAAGGGATAAACCTGTTGTACTAATAGGGCAGGATTAAATGGGATCTGCTTCTGGTAACCACCTTACTAGAGGGTATGATTAAAGTCACCATTTTTGTTTTCCTTTTGGGGGTATGCTCTTCAGAAGACAAAAATGATAGTTTCATGAATGCTCTGATAGTGAGCAAAACACCACCATCCCCATCTTAACTGAGCCTGTGCAGAGTATTAGTGCTGGGTCACTGGTGAGGAACATCAATCAGATGCCAGGTACCATCCTCAAAAGACTGTGGGCCCAGGACTTGGGTAGTGATCTTAAAGTTAGTACCAGAATGCTTTCTGGCCTGCTTCAACCAGAGACATGCTTTCACTTTGCGCCATTTCACTCTCTTGCTTTGCATCCTACGTCAGACTTCCTACTTCCTGGCTTCTGGTTTGGGGGATGCAAACCCTGCAGCCTGCAAATTAGGAGGACTATTCAGATGGACAGTTGAAGTGTGGATTTGGGATTTACACCAGCCTACACAATTATGAGAATTGTTTTGTTAATGATCTAAGAGTTGTGTGAAACCATGTAGTGAACGGGGTAGCCCCGAAACAGATGGGAATCAGCTAGCCTCGGCTAGCTAGGCTGAAGGAAGGAGTGGGGGTTGATTTCCGGAGCAATGGAGAGGTATTGTAGAAAAGTAGAACACTTGGCCCATCTTTAATTCACAGCTCATTGAGACCTGTCTTGTATTGATCTTTCTAAAATAAATTATTTTTGAAATACATTTATTTAAGTGCTTCACCTATGTGCTTGTGTCAATTTTCTTGCCCAAGGGTAGTGTCATTTAGGAATAGACAGAAAATAATGTTTCCTGGAAGGTAGGCCGGAATGAAAGTATTTCACACAGTTTTCTCTATTTAAAGATAATTCTAAGGTCCTTTCCAAGCTTGATGTTCTATAAATCAATGATCACTGGACAGTATGGGGCAGAAAACATCCACCATTCCAAGAATTCTGACAGACTATCTTGGCACCATATGGGACTGCTTTCTAGTTCCCTCTGTGATATCTCACTCCAGTTTAGCTCTAGGGTGAAAATATTTTATGCCTCAATAATCATTGGAACTGCCTGACTCAGATTTGTGAAAGACTCTGGCTTTCCTCCATATGTTGTATGTTATTGGTTGCTAATATTGTGGTGACTGTTTAATTTGACTCCAACTGGTAATTGAGGACAGAAAATAAATGAATAGTTTTGAGAAAAATGGCAACTGTGAATCTTCCTTGGCTATGTTCTCCAAAGTTCAAGAACTTTATGCTTGAGGCATTTTAATATGAATGGAAAGTGCACTCTTTCTTATCCTATTGTTACAGACACTTTGAAATCTAATGAAAAACACAATGTGAAGACCCTGTAGCAGGTCAGGTAGTAGGGCAATGGGAACAAAGCTGCTGTGTTAGGGAATCTTTCAAGAGATGAAGTGGTATTCAGGGCACATCTACTTAGAATGCATCTCCATCTCTTAACAGCATTGATCTTGTGTTTACAAAAGAGATTTCTCCATCTGTCCTTGCTAGCTACCTTGTCTTCCAAAGTGTGGAATGATTATCTACTCTTCACCTTTGCTGTTGAGCAGATGTCACTCACAGAAACACTAAGGGACAGAGGAGAACTATCTAAGATCTCACCTGGCACATCATCTTCCCTTGGAACAAGTGGGGTGATGTGAATTGCCATCAATGATAGTTATGTAATTGTCAATTTAAGGATTAAGCGTGTAAGGGTTGTGTCTAGCCTGTTAATCAGATCATAGCCAATGAGGGCTCTGTGTGGGCATAACCTTTTCCTGAGAATTCTGTGAACATCTGATTTTCCTTGGAGGTGGGAGACACTTTCTCTTTTTGCTCACTCCCTGTGAGATATCCCTGAGGAGAAGCCACATGGACCTAGAGAAGGCACATGAAGACCCCCGTCAGCACCGAGATGCTTACAATGTCACTGCTTTTACAAGGGTTCCCACCCACTGGCCTGTGATCTTCCCACATTCAGCTACATTGCATGTGTTTTGTGGGTCTGAAGAGGACTTTATAGATAGCTGTCCGACATATGGATAACTATTGGACTTATGGACTTGATCTGGACTTGGCTTGGATGTTTTCTTAATGTTCAATTGTTCTTGTATACAAATATTTTCCTTATAAGAGTGTCTCCCTGAATTTGTTTCTCCAGTCTACCCAGACTAACACACCCTTCTTTACTTAACAACTGAGTACATAACCAGTGTGCCGCTAACGTCCTTACAGATGTTGGTCAAACACAGTCTAGTGTTAATTTCAAAGCAAAAAATAGACTGAAATACAACATGAACTACGAGGCCCAGAGAGCCTTAACTAGTCATATTGCTGTTCTTAGGAGCCATTGAGTTGTTCTTTGGGACCATTGAATAGCTTCTGTCCCACAGAGACCTTATTCCCGACAGAAGAAAATAGTCGTGTTTCATTCCAGACTCACAGTTCATAGCTTGAGTCCATTGATGCAGCCACTGTGTCAATCCATCTGTTTGAGGGCCTTCTTCTGCTTGGCTGTCTCTCTTCTTGACCAAACATCTTGTTTTTTTCCAGACCAGTCTCTCCTGACAACATGTTCAAAGTATGTAAGATGACATCTCCCCTCTTTACCTCCAAGGAGAACTCTGGCTGTACTTCTTCCTAGATAGATTTAGTTGACCTATTAGCTGTCCATGGTACTTTCACTATTCTTCTCCTTACCACAATTCAAATGCATCAATTCTTCTTTGTTCACCTTTATTCAACTTTCACAAGCATACGAGGCATTGAAACTACCCTAGCTTAGCTTAGGTGCATCTTGGTCTTCAAAAGAACATCCTTGATTTTCAGTACTCTTAAGAGATCTCATGCGGCAGATTAACCTAATGCAATGTGTCTTTTGATCTCTGAGATACTGCCTTCATAAGCAGTGATTGTGGATCCAAACAAGAAAAAAAAATCCTTAACAACTTGCACTTTTCTCAATTTCACATGATGAGATTTATTTGTCCACCGAAGGTTACAGTTCTATACCTTCATTAACAAGCGCTTCAAGTCCTCCTCACTTTCAGCAAGCAAGGCTGTATCATCTGCACTTTTCACATTGTTAATAAGCCTTCCTCTAATTCTGATGCCCCATTCTTCTTCAAAGAATCCAGTTTTTCTGATGATTTGCTCAGCATAAAGATAAAGCAAATATGGTGAGAAGACACCTTTGTGATTTTAATACACGCACTATCCCCTTGTTCTTTTCTCACAAGTGCCTCTTGATCTATGCACAAATTCAACATGAGCAAACTGAAGTGGTCTGAAATATACATTCTTCTGAAGGTTATCCACAGTTTGTTATGATCCATATAGTCTAATGCCTTTGCACAGACTATAAAGCACAAGTAAACATCTTTTGTATTCTCTGCTTTGAGCTAAGTTTCAGCTGACATCAGTCATAATATCCATTTTCCATGTACTCTTGGGAATCTGATCTGAATCTTGGACAGCTCCCTGTCAATGTACTGCTGAAACAGTTGTGAAATGATCTGCAGTAAAATGTTACTGCTATTAGTTACTTTTTTTTTTTAAAGAAAGTTATGACTCCTGGAGAACCTACAGGTACAGATTTTGTTTTATGATTTTAAACAACTTAATGGTTAGCAGTGTACTGATTCCACTCACTGGTAATTTCAGGTACATCAATTATCAAAATGAAACCACTTTCACAATTTATTATCTTCTATACATGAGAAAACAGTAGAAATTACGCCATTTCAGCTATCACATAAATAAATTTTGTTAAATAAACATATTGGTATTTTTTTCATTTGTTTTAAATTTAGCTATGGGATAAAAATATCATAGATTTCTAAGTTAATTATATTCTCATTAAGATAAATGCATACTTTAAAATATATAATATCATATATGCTGCTTAAATCATCCTCCCACTTTGCAGACAGTGTACTTATCATACAATGGAACCAACCAGAGTGTATCTCCCAGGGGTTATCTAAATTTCCCCTCTTCCTGCATTTTAATTTCATCTCTAAGAATCAGAAGTCAGGATGAAAGACAGAATATTGATGTTGAATCTATTCTTACCTTCAAACTTTAAGTCACAGATGCACCCCTTTCTAAACACATTTTCTCACATCAAAATCCTGCAAAACAAACTTATTGCCTTTGAGCAAATTTTGACCAATGACCCAATAGTATGGAATGTCCCCAGAGGATTTTTCTGGGCTGTAAAACTTTATGGAAGCAAACTAACACATCTTTATCCTGAGAAGCAGTTAGAGGGTTTGAATGTCCAAATTTTCATATAGCAACAGAGTACTAAAATACCATGGCACTAGGGTTCCTTTATCATACTGTCAAACTCAAAATTCAAGCATTGCCACTGGTTGGTAGACAGCAGCTGGTCATGATCCTTTAGGACAGAGTAGCACTTCTTCACAGGGTTTCTGTGGCAGTCAAGCTTCATGAGGGCAGGAAATCTCAGCTTTCTACAGTACAGTCACTGGTAAGTTGGCAATTAACCCCCCCAAGCTTAACCCACTGTGACATCAGGGCTCCTATTATAACACCAAACAAAGAAACCAAACATCTCTCTACCATAAAATCAATTCTGATGCATAACATTCCTGTATAGACTATCAGAGGTTGTACATCTTTTTTTAAAAGCATTTTTACTAGGATATGAGTGATTGTAGGCAGTTCAGATCATGGTTTTTTTTTTCAGTTCTCCATACTTCTTTAATCAGTGACCAGCTTTCACATTTATATGAGGTGATTGCAAATCCCTACCTGGAATTTACAAATCTGACAAGAGCAGAACATGTATACGGTACAAATGAGAGCTCAAAACACAGGGAAACCACAACAGGAAAAATTAGGGAAGCACTGATGCTAGCAGGATAAGAGAAGGGGAGTTGAAGTAAGGGAGAATCAATCACAATAATCTACACATGTCCCCCTCCCAGGGCAGAAAAGTTGATGAAAGGAGACAAAAGTTGATGTATGACATGAAAAAAAGAGAACAATTTATAAATTCTCAAGGGTACATGTGGGAGGGAGAATGGGAGAAGGAGGGGAAAAAGTGAGGAGTTGATGCCAGGGACTGAAGTAGAAAGAAAATCTTTTGAAAACGAAGACAACATATATACAGATGTATTTGACACAATGGATATATATGTGTATGTATATATATATATTTGTATATAGGGATTGTAATGAAATAAATTTTTTTAGAAAGAAAAAAACATTGCCACCTTAGGTTAAAAAAAAACAAAACAAACTGATCATGCTTTTGATCTTTTTTTTTTAATTTTTTTTTTTTAGGCATCACTGCCCTGGTTGATCATGCTTTTATAGTCAGTAATTATACAGATTCTAATTCAACTTCTCATTCACATTCCCTCAATGTGTCACTGCTTATCCATGTCTTCCCTGTGTTTTGTCTTTCCATTCTTCCTTTTTGCCTAATGCTCTGAAGTTTTTTTTTTTGTATAAATGTTTCTCTTTAGATCTTAAATGGTGAATTCCTGTGATTTCTGAAGTGAGTTCAGCTCCAGAACTCAACGGAAAATCCAACAGACTATGTATCATACCAGTAACCTTGATTCTGAAACAAACAAAATCAAAATGAACACCAAAATAAAGTCATTATCACTGACTCGATTCTGACCCAAGGTGACCCTGTGCAACAGGGGGAACCTGCCCCTATGGGGTTCCAAGACCAAAACTCTTTGTGGGAGTAGCTTTCTCCTATAGTAAGCCTGATAGGAGATGCTAAGTCTTTATGGAAACAAGCAACAGCAGCATCCTCTCACATATTAGTCGGTAGGCATGAAATTCCAACCTATGGTTTACAGTCCAATACCTGTTCTCTAAACACACACACACACACACACACAACAGCAACAAACAAAAACACTAACACCCAGTCATTAATTTCACTTACAATGACCCTATACATTAGCCCTAAAAATTAGCTCTGGACCACACTAGCATGCGTGATCAAGAGGGGCCGAAGGGAGCAGATATCAAGCACCAAAGAACAAGAATGACATCACTACAAAGGAGGAGGAGAGAAGGGTGAGGACCTAAGGCCCACTGGTGGGTAATTGGTCACCCCTTTACAGGGGAGTCACGGGTAGGAGACAGAGCAGTCAAGGTACAGCCAGCCGGGCAGTGATGATGCACACAAGTTCCCTCTAGTTCCTGATGCCTTCCTCCCCCGCCCCGCCCCCCTACTGCAACCCTCATGGTTCCAACTCTACTAACAAATTCAGATGGACTGGAGAAGGTACACTAGTATAGAGGGGAGCTGGAGATATGGGGAAACCAAGATGGATGGGCCCCTTCAGGCCAATGGTTAGATTGGAGAGGCTGGAAGGGTGGAGAGAAGGTGGGGTAGAGAGACGGAACCAACTGCAAGGATATACACATAAGCTCCTATTTGAAGGATCGGCATCAGGGGAGTGGGTTGGGGGAGAGGTCGGGCAGTGTAAGATATAACATAACAATAACAATGTATAAAGTATTGAGGGTTGGTGGGGAGGAGAGGGCAGGGGAAGAGGGGAAGGGATGGAAAAGCCGATACGAGGGGCTTAAGGGAAAAGGCGGACAATTGGAGAATGATAATAGAAGTGGACATATGAGGGTGCCTGACACAGTATGCTTATTTATGTATTGTGAAAAATGATGTATGAACCCCCAATAAAAGGACTTAAATAAATAAATAAATAAGAAAAAAATTAGCTCTGGACAGTGATCTTTTGTTCAGGTGATAACCATGCTTCCCCTCTTCTGGATATTTTTATCTTTTCTATTTCAGAGAAATATAATTTTGATCCTGCATTGTACTCTGCGAAATAAAGATTGTTCCATTTATTTCTTTTTTACATTTTCTGGAAACTTTTTTACTACCATTTTATTTTTATATTTCCTCTTTTCCACATACTGACAACATGATGACTTGTTTTTTTTTCATCCAATATGAGAGCCATGATATTTTAATTTTTAAATATAAATAATTTATATTTATTGCAACACTTTACTTAAATCTGTCTTCTTTTCGTACACTTAAAAAAACATATATGTGCTCTTTCCCTCATTTTCCATGACAAGTTCTGTGAATGTTTCTACATGACAAGCATGTAGAATGTTGTCAGAGACATAATGATTAACCATATTTTTTATTAAATGGATGAATATCTTTTATCTTTATGGATTAAGTTTCTTAAGGTATAAAGTCTGTTTTACATTCTACTAGACTAGTTATTCTTAAATCTCAGGTAGGTCTGGGATTTACCCCAGAATTTTTGATTCAGTAGACCTGAGATGGGACATGATCATTTTCCAATTTTAATTAATCTACAAATAATGTTGATGCTGCTGATTTGGGGTTAACCCTTTGAGAAACACTGAAATCAAGTTGCCTCTAGGTTTTACAAACTCTGGAAGCACATTTCTGTGGTTTCCAGACTCTAGAATTATATAATAACTTTGGACTTATAGTTGTTCAATATTATTGACACTCAACACCAATATTACTTGATTCATAATGACTTTTAGAACACAATAGTATAGTTTCATAAGGGGTTCCATCTTTTGTTTTACTTTCATGGATTCCCTGAGGAAATGTGGATGGGGTCGAGTTAGCCTGGTATACTCATCTTCCATGCATGAGACCCAAGTCTGCTGTCTTGCTAATGTACCCCAGGAACAGCCTCTAGTGGTCCGTCAGTGAAAGCTTGCATATTGCAATATTGTGGAGCAGTTCCATTGGAGCTTCCAGACAAAAGAAGACCCACCAGGAATGTCTGGTGAACTATTACTAAAAATCAACAAGTGAAAACCCATTGGTCACAGCCTCTTCTGTTTTCTTTGGGGTGTCCATGAATCTGGGGCTTCCTTGATAGCAGATTATAACAACAACACCTTGCATTGTACCTATGTAAAATTAACATAATCACTCCGGTAATTGGATCAAGGGTCAGAGTTGAGAAGGGTCTTTTAATTATCATGGCATTGGATGGAATGGGAGACTAACATATGATGGCATTTTGGGTCTATTTCTGGCAATTATTGGTAATCAGTGTTTTCCCATATATCGTTACAGTCAAGGCTTCCCAGGGACCAGTGATTTCTTCAGCTTAGGAATTCAGATTCAGATTCTGGTATCTGAGACTCAAGATTCCTATTTCCTGCACTTATTATTGAGACAGTAAAAATACTGACTCAGTAGAAAAACTCCTTCAAACTCCTTCACAACTCTGTGACTCAGGGATCAGCCCAAATAACTTTTAAAAATAAAACAAGACGATTCACCAGTTCTAGTTCTTATTGTTACTTAGCTGCTTCTTTCAGCTAATAGGCCCAGGCTACCAAAAGAAAAAGAATAGTGAAGGCAGAAAAAAAGCTATGTTTTTCCAGATACTTCCTAGATCAGTCAACTAATCTCTGGCAAAATAGAAACAGGAGAATTTGCTTTGCTTGGAGACAGCCCCGCTCCTTACACAAATGGTGAATGTGTTTTGGCCCTGTCCAGACAACTGACAGAGCTGCTTCATATTGTGTGGGCAAGAAGGAAGAAGACTTTGTGTGGGAGGGAGACCATGGGAGAACATTTCCTCAAGCTGACAAAAATGGAAGAAGGTGGGGGATGCTTTTTTTTTTTTTTTTTTGCCTGCCAAATTCAGCAGCCGTCACACTCAAAAGACCTTCCACATAACACCCACAGTTAACAGTCTGGAAGCAAATGAAGCAGAGGCTTTAGTGAAGAGCCCTGCTTTATTTTTCACTTTATTTTTGGAACGGTAAATTAGTAAGAAAAAATGACTAAGTAGGAAAATTTTCCAGAAATATTGGCCAGTGGAAACAGTCCGAAATGTCATAGCCTTCTCTCTATTCATACATTCTCATGTTAAAAGCATAGCTTCTCCTAATTAGATGGTTTCATGCCCCCGAATGCACAAATGAAGATCTTTAATTGCAGTGCTCCCTCCTACCTATAGCTCGAGGCAGGGTTATCTCCTGGCAAATGCACTTACTCTGTCTTCACAATGTTGGGTATTTTTATTCATTTTTCATATTTCATACATTCATTCTCATTGCCTCATAGCAGCCTCATCTGAGCTGTCCTCTGCATCATTTGACCATCAGGGAGTAGTCTCCTAACAGCCTCCACACTGTCCTACCTTATTCTCTGGACACCTCACCTCATCTGACAGCCCACACCTGGAAGGTTCACATCCAAGATCCTTCAGATTATTCTATCTTTGGCCCCTCCCCCAAATGTGTATGCCACCAGTGGTACTCAGGGTAGTTTTGTGTTTCTTTGATGTAAACAGGTCCTGTCACACGAGAGCTTTTGCTAGAGGTATGGTCAATCTAGAATAGATGAAACTGATTCATTTTCAGGGTCATGTCTACCCCTGGTTGACTAGAGTACTGCAGTATAGAGTTATTTAATCAGTCTTCTTCATGGAAATAGGAATGGTAGGTGTGTGTGTGTGTGTGTGTGTGTGTGTGTGTGTTAAAGAATATAAACAGTAGAGAGAATAACCATAGAACATAAAATGTCAAAAAGCAGTTTTACAAAATTCTCTAAACCTTACTGGAACAAAAATATTAATGTGTGAAGATACTGGATCTCAAAATATCCTCCCTGTAGGTTTATACACTTCTGAAGACAGTGTATCCATCTTTCTAGCCCTTACAGGAAGTATTCTACACTTTTCAATGTATAGCATATCACAATTGTGGTTTGCTTTCTTTGTAAGAAAATAGTATTCTTTTTAATTTTCTTTGAACTTTGGCAATAAAAAAACTCTAAAGGAACAAAAGCTGGACCGTGGTGAATGGGGTAAGATTGTCTAACGACATTCTCATAGGGCAACCCTTGCTACCCTCATTAGTAAACAAGTGCATTGCTTAGCTGGGGAAAAATATTGGCATAAATGTAGTTTTTCATTTTCTTAAAATTTCCTCATAATAAGCTCTCCTTGTTTCCCTGCCTCCCTGAACAAATCCATAAACGTGTGTGTGTGTTGGCAGGTGTCATCAGTTGATTCCAGCTCATAAAATCCCTATGCACAACAACAGAGGAAAACCCTGCTCACTCTCCCCATCCCTCACCATCCTGACTATCATGCCTATGTGCAAATTCATTGCTGCAGTCATTATATTAATCCATTTCATTAAGGGTCTTCCTCAGTTTGTTGATCATGACATTGCTAAGCATGATGTCATTTTCCAAGGACTGGTCTTTCCTGAGAGTATGCCAAATGCATCGAAGAAGAATTCCATGAAGATTTCCAAGAAGCATTGGGCTTGTACTTCATCCAAGACAGATGTGTTCATTCTGCTGGCAGTTCATGGTAAAACCCATCTTCTTTGGCATCATTACAATTCAAAGATATCAGTCTTTCTTTGATCTTTCTTACTCATCATTCACTTGACACATACATGTACCTCTTATCCTTTTTGATGACATCTTTGATTTTAAATACTTTAAAGAGAGTTATTCCAGCAAATATGTGCATTGTAATATGTCATTTGATTACCTGATTGCTGCTTCTATAGAATTTGTTTGAGGAGCCAAGTAAAAGAGAATCTTTGGTAACTTGGCATTTGAAAGATTACTTAAAACTATCAATATTACCCCTTTGTAGTCTCAATACACAATGGCCATATCCTTCTGAGAAAACTTCTCTGCTATGAATTTAATTGCCACAGCAGAACCCCAAGAAGCACTATCTTGATTAGATCTTTTTTGAAGTCATTCCACTGAGGAGGCTAAGACAGATCTATTTCCAAATGAACTTGTGTACATCCATCATTAGACATTTAAGCACATTGGTTTTGGAAAGAACCGATGCATGTATGAACTGGAATAATGGAATAAAATTTAGATAAAATAAAAACTGGAATAAAATTAAAATGAACTAAAAGCAGTGTTTTGATTTTTACTTATTCTCACAGATCCAAAGAATGGCCCATGCACGAGGGTGTTCAATGGCGTCATCTACAGAAGCAGACTGCTACATCTTTCTCCCAGAGAACAGCTGACGTGTTTGAGCTGCCACCTTTGTGATTACCAGCTGAACCACACCCACTGCACTTCTAGGATTCCTTCTTTGACCTATTAGCAAAGCTAAAACTCAGTGAATGTCCCAAATCCTGAGCACTCATGCAGATTACCTTTTGGTGTAGAGCAGTAGGGCTGAGGTGATGGAGGCCTCCAGAATTGACCTCTTGCCAGGCAGGGGAGCCTGAGTCGCATCGTATTTTATGTAATAAATAAAGGGACTATTTTATGAAAGCAGAAATACTGGGTTTCTCTCAACGATATTGTGTGCAGGCCTGCTTACTTTTTGGACTGCCATTATTTCACTCCCTCCCTTGAACCATCTGCTCACTTTTTGAGACAGCACTTTTGATTTTGTCGGTGACCTATGGGAAACAAAACCTTTTACACACAGATTGTGGCCTTGACCACTGCCCATTTCCATCTGTACAAGGCCACATATGGTAGAATCAGCAATAACAACACTCTACAGAGTCCAGGTTCAGGACTAAGATTTTCAAACTTTGTTCACACTGTCATTTTCTTGCCATCTCCAGGAAAACTATCAGTTTTATGCAGCAGGCATTCTGTTTTTCAAGTTCAGAGAACTTGAGGAGATCTGCCAAGGACACTTGACTAGGAAGTGGCCAGATTAAGAAGAACCCAAAATTCACTGCTATTCAGTTGTGGCTGACTTATAGAGACTAAGTATTCCAAATTACTTGAGAGGCCAATTCTATCACACAATCCCCCATGTTATCTGAGAACTTAAAAAGACGTCTGCTTTGGAATCTTATGAGGAAGTTCAAAAGCAAAGCCACTCATATGCCTTATCTTCTTTATCAAGTATCCTTTTAATATTCTTAAATATTTTAAGCTTTTGATACTGTCTTTGATGTGTTCTTAGAATGATATGACCTCCCCTTTAAAAAAAAGAACTGTATTTTTTTCTATTCCTACTTTTGAAATTCTGGTTTTCAATATCCATTTAAGTTTTACTTTCCTTCTAAAGCTTTTCTGAGGTACTTTCCCCTCCCTTGTTATTACGTGTGATTTGTGCCACTAACAAAGTACATATGACAATAGTGGGGGGGAGTGTGTTTAAATATTTATGAATCAACTTTCTCCTAATAAACAAGCTCGTAAGTAAACCTGAGTTTTCCCTGACACATTTTTTGTTTCAACTCTACATCATCTGGTGCTAAATACAGGACCAAGCACAGAGTAGGCAGAGCAATGACTAATTAAATTGAACTGATTAGAAAAGACTCTTCAGCATACATGAGTTTCTGTATATGTGTGTGTACATGTTACCTTTATTATTTTTTAGAATTTTGGAAAAGTAAAGTATGTGCAAAAGTAAAGCAAACAGTGCAATGAAAACCTGTGAAAAAGTTGATAAAAAAGACTTGAATTGATGTCCATTCTTCTGTTACCCATACTACCCAAGTTTAGATTATTTTGAATTAGATTTTAGATATCATATTTCATCAATCACTATGTAAGTTTCTCTCTTACAAATAAAGATTACCATGAATATAAACAGAGTTTCACACTATATTAAAAAATAACAATAATTGTGTGATATCGTAAAGTATCAGGATCATGCTTCATGAATGTTTCTCTTTACTTTTTCTAGTATGTACATTTTCTATTCAAATATGTTAAAAGCAATAGAAATACTTTTTTATTTAAAAATACACTATCTCCTAAAATTTTCTGAGCACATACTTTTTGCCAGGCACTATTCTTCTAATTTATTTTATATACTTGTTATTGGTATAATCCAAATCAGCAAGGAGAGCTCTAGAACGGATTCTGACACTATGTCGTTCTTCATGCTGAGGAAATTGTCTCTTAAGAACTAGATAGTGTCAGGATTGGTTCTAGAGCTCTCCTTGCTGACTCTGGGGACAATGTTACTTTTCAGTTATATTCAAGCAATCACCAGGCAGCTACTCCCAACGCTAAGTCTGACAGAACTCATTTCTGGAGCAAATTCTAGAGAGGATTAATATCAACATATTTCATCATTCCTTCCAGATCCACCATGAGTTATGACATGTACATACATTTATATTTCTGGTGCAGAATAAAATATTGTCATAACACTCTAATCGTGTTATCGTAATAGAATTGCACTATGGGCTCATTTGTTTGATTATTTCATAGGCACAAGCGATGACCTGCTCTGAGTCAAGTGCTGTGACAGAAACAAACAGGACAGACACTGGCTCAGAGAAGATGCTGAGTCATGCATTCATTTCAAATTTGTCATGAGCCTTCCATTAAACACATGAAGTTGTCTATATTTGTTGGTAGAGCGGAAAGATGGGCCAGTTGGAAAGAGATCCATAATGGGTGATGTGTTTTTTTCTTCATTCAGCATCTCTGGGCTATTAGCCAGTTAGACACATGGTCTCTCCCCATCACTCATCTTATTTATTTCCCCTTCACATACCAATTAACAGCCCTAAGATGTGAATTGGCAGCCTTCTATATAATATCCTCATAAGAAAATTATCATCTTCACCTTGCAGCTCCCATGACTCAATTATAATTTAAGGCCACATGAAGCTCAAGCTCAGGCTTTCATATCCAGAGTCTGCTTCTGGGGAGATAGTTTTCTCTTCAGTAGTAGTAGGGTCCAAACTTTTAGGTGAAAGTGAATGAAGCCAAATGCTCTTTTCAGCTACGTGGAATTTTATAATTTTCAAATCTCAGGTATTGATTACGTAGGACTTTAAGAAATAAGAAGTGAATTTCAACATACCTGTATATTAAATGTTAGGGTAGCTAGGCTGTTTTACATAATTCTGAAAGTATCAAGCTGCTCCTCCCCCTTTCTAGAACTCTTCTAGAATTAGCCTTTCCACACTGTTCTTAATTGCCATCTCTATGCTTTTTCAATACAGATTTCTTTCTTTCCTGAAAACCACCCATACCCCACTCTGGCAATCAGAGTCTATAGCAACTTGGCACTGTATGAATGTGTAGGGGGGAAGTCCAGTTTACCAAGGATAATGCCTCCTTGGGGATGTGGCCTTTTCTATAAAAAAGACAGAGAGAAGTTATCTTCCTTTCTCTTGTCCTTTGCCTTCATCCATGGTGGGCTCTGTCTGCCTTCAATACTGGCTCCATGTGGGCTGCTAACGCTAGGAACCAACCTCCAAGTTAGAGTTGTCCTACAGAGTTGCCACCAACCTTGGATCTACTCAACTCTGCCTCCACCAGCCTGTGGTCTCTCATCTTTCAGTGTCAAAGGCCTTTGCTGTGTGAATCTGGGGAGGGCTCCAGCTAGCATTAGACCCATGGACTTGCATTGGACTCGGCTAGTATGCATTCCTGATAGCAAGTCACTTCGTATACATATATGATTGTCACAGGTTTTGATTTTCAAGACAACCCTAGCTGACACACCCACCATATCTTTGCGCCAACACACAATGTGTATGTGTTTCAACCACAAACCTGCCTTCCACATTTCCCTTCTTTCATGTTTGTTGTCACTGTTCATGTTTGTTCCTTACTATTTGAAAGGAAGGGAAAGAGCAGATGCCTTATATTCCCACTTCAGAGGTGTTGCTAGCTTGTCATCTATAATTTACTATTTGGAAAACTTAGAGTTGGGAGATTTAGTTAGAATTTAATGACTCCTCTGGTTTTCGAGGGTTTCCTATTGGTAAAGCCCTTAATTTACCAAGACAATTTTGTTACAGGTAAACTAGGACCTCTGTTTTGGACTCATTGATCTAATTCAGAGTTTTACCAAACACTTTTCCATTCTAGGCTAGCCACTTATTTTAATAATGCTTAAATGTCAAATGATTTTGTCCCTCCTTGTGGGCATTAGTTATTTTAATAAAGGCATGTTGTCTTGCTTAAGCTAAACAATTAATTTTGTCATTAGAACTCCAAGGTGCTGAACCATCAATTTGCTCCCGTTATTTCTCCCTCTGCTGAAGACATTAGCAAGCATTTTCCCTTTTTCCTAGGACATGGCAAATATATAGTAGAGTTAGTCTCAGGGCAGTTCAACTTCTGCAATGCAGAGAACAATAAGGCCACACACGGACTCTCTTAAAATATGTGATCTCACTCCTTTTGAATCGATTTTGTCTCACAGGTACCCCATGTAGGATTTCTAGTGCTGCAACTGTCTATGGATGCAGATAGCCTCAACTTTTTCACACACAGCAGTGGGTGGGTTTGAGATTCTGGCTTTAAAGTTATCAGATGATGGCTTACCTGACAGCAGCACAAGAACCATAGCACTCACTACCTAGAGTCTTCACTGGCTTTGAGTTCATTCTGACCCATGGTAGCCCCACAGGACAGGATAGAAGGGTCCCTAAGGGTTTCCAACTTGTGACTCTGGGGCTATAAACCTCAGTCTTCCTCCCCAGAGCACCTGGTGGTTGGAACTGCAAACATAGAGATCACAGCCCAACAGGTATCCATTGTCCCACTAGGGCTCCCTCACTGCCTGGGTTTAGTGGTCCCCAAATAAACCTTGAGATGCTTCTCCTTGGCCTTTACCATTCTTGGTCAGCCAGTGACTGTTTTATTTAGTTATCTTTAAAGCAGCCAAGAGTTCTCTTGAGATTTGTACCTCTAGGTTCTTGGTGGAGTCATCATAATGTTTTGGGATGCTAACTACAAGCTCCCTAGTTTGAAACAACCAGTTGCTTGTCAGGAAATACACTGGGTTTTCTACTCCCCAAAATTGTTACTATCTAGGAAACACAGGGGCAGTTCTACACTGTCTTGTGGGTATGCTACAAGCTGCCATCAACTCGATCACAGTGGGGTCTCCAAAAGAAGCCACAAATTACTAATGTGTTTCTGTGACACAGCAATGAAAGCACTTATGGCAGCAATCTCTTTGATAAGCCACACAGGACCTCCATAGCCACTCATACTATACTTTTCTTCCAAGAAAAAAAAAATAAGTAGCAAGATGGTCAGAAATGCCATCGCTGTATATGCAGGTTACTAATAAAGCAGATATCATATTCTTAATTAAAGTATGTACTTGTGGATGTATACAAAGTTAAAACTTACAGCATAAATGCAAGCAAGACCTTTCGCTATATTTCCCTCTTAAAAACAAATGTTTTAATAACAACAGTTTCTACCATCATTAGACCTGAAATCAGTAGACACTGTTGGGTTGATTTGAGGTTCTTATCTCCCTGCCATCATGGTAATACAGCTCAAGCTATTTGAAATCACATCCAATTGTAGGCTAACGTTGAAAGATTGGTAGTGTCCCAATTGTAAATCTTATTTTGATTAGAAGCATGCACCAATGAGAAAACAAACAGCAGTCTTTCCCTGGACATGTAGTTCTTGTTTCCCCATGGTAATTAAGTAGACTTTGCATAAAAACATTACAATTCTGTGTATTCCTCAATAAATCCTGAGTTCATTTCACATTAGTTTCAGCAAATATTTGCACACCATGTGCACAGACTGGCTCTCCACCATTGACCAGAGCATGCCCAGAAGCACAGACACTCTGCTTTCTACTCCACAATATATCTATTATTGAATACATTTGAGAACACCTTATAAATTGTCTGACCAATTACTTTAGATTAACTGCTAATAGAGGTAAATCCTTTCCTCCAAAGAACATTTAGAACCTAGGTCTTCAGAATGACCAAATAAGCAATTTAATGTTTCTTTGTCAATATACATATTACTTAAAATTGATAAATTTTATAAAATTGATAAAATTTCAGCTGAATTATTTTCTCCCTGCTAAATGCTGAGTAATGAGAAGTAAAAGTCAGTCTTATGATGGAAGTCAATCATGGGACAGCAAATCGATGGGTGTTAAATAGGTATTCAAGGTGGGGGGAAGAATGTTGAGGTGGAACAGAAGGCATGTTTAGGACAGAGAACTTTTCTGTAAGATATTATTATGATAAATATATGATAGTACATATTTATCAAAACTTATTGGATTGTGGAACAGAGTGACCCCTTATGTAAATTATGGGCTTTAATTAAAATAATACTTCAATATTTGATCATCAGTTTTGACAAGTCTATCATACAAACTCAAGATTTAATAGCAAAGCATACTATGAGGAGGCTTTATGGGAGTCCTTTGTTCTTTCACATTTATTTTCCTGTAACCTGAAAATTATTCTAGAGAAGAAGGCCTTCTGGTTCAAAACATAACAAAATATGAGTATTTAAAAAAGAAGGCATTTTATTAGACTCAATATAAACAATATTACTGATACATGTGATACATCAGAGGAGTCCTAGTGACATGATGAGTAAGTGGTAAATTGTCTACCAATTAGTCAGTGATACAGCCCACCAGTTGTTCTGTGGGAAAAAGACGGGACTCTGCTCTGCAAATATTTGCTCCCTTGGAAACTGTGGTGAAATGGAATCACTTTCCTGTAGTGAAAGCCAATTCACGGCTTTGTGACTCCCACCAAACGATTGGCTGAAAGAAGTCATGCAAGAAGGGCATGGCTGTTAGTATTGTGGTTAACTGCCACCTAGTGAATTCTGGCCCACAGCAACCCCATGCACAAGAGAACAAAACTTGACCCTGAATCTTCCTCACAATTGCCTCTATGCCTGAGTCCACGGATGCAGCTACTGTGTCAATCCACTCTTTGAGAACTTCCTCGTTTTCATGGACTCTCTACTTTACTAAGCATGATGTCTTTCTTTAGGGACAGGTCTCTCCTGACCAAAGCATATCTGAAGTATGTAAGACAAAGTCTTTTCTTCCTCACCTCTAAGGAGCATTCCACCCACCCAGACTTGATTGGACTTTGTCAGTCCATGGTACTTAGATTATTCTTGCCAGAACTGCAGTTCTAAGGCATCCCTTTTTCTTCTTCATTCCTTACTCAACTTTGCATGTGAGGCAATGGAAAATACCTTGGTGTGGGCCAGGTGTAACTTACTCCTCAAAGTAACATCCTTGTTTTTCAATACTTTGAAGAGACCTGGTGTAGCGGATTGACTTATTGCAGCCCTTCGTTTGAGCTCTTGATTACTGCCTCCATGGATGTTGATTGTGCATCCAAGGCACAGGAAATACTTGAAAACTAGAGAAGAATCCTGAAAGTACCATAAATTGCTAAAAGGACAAATGGATCTGTGTTGGAAGAACCATGGTCAGATGGTTCTTTAGAGGCAAGGATGACAAGACTTCATCTTCAGCACTTTGGACACGTCAGGAGAGATCAGTCTCTGAAGAAGGATGGCATGCTTTGTCAGGTGACAGAGGGGGGGCGACCAAAAGAAGGAAGGCCATCAAAAAGAACGATTTACACCATGGTCGCCAGGAATTGATGCAATGACTGCAACAATAGACTCGGGCCGAGGGGCATTTGTGAGGAAGGCACAGTAGTGGGGTGTGCTTAGCTCTTCTGGGCACAGGGCTGTGATGGGACAGAACTGACTCCATGACACCTAATGACAGCAATGTGGAGGCTTGATAGAAGTTATTGGTATGCTTGCACTTACCTCTGTTGCAAAGAAGTCCATGAGTGTCGTGGGATTTTTAGGGAACAAATATGAAAACCTTCCAGACATTTCAAAATATCTTGAGGGAATGAGTTACTAGGCAAGGGCCTCAAAACCATCCTCTTGAAAGACACCAAAGTCAGTTGGTATAACATAATTCATGAAGACAATATTCTATATCTAACCTTAGAGAATAGTTTCTCAGTCTAACAATCTTGTGAACAATTCTCTGATAGACAGTTTTGGGTCTCATCATGCAGAGAAAAGAAGAGTGATAACAATTGAAAGGCATGCTAACAGTCCAACAGATTGATGAACCAGGTGTTTTTGTTTTGTTTTTGACTGTTGGAGGCTCTTCATATAACCTGTGCATTGTTTTCATAAAAATACAGGAAATATTTTCAATATTTCTGATATGTGTACCTTGATTTTGTCATAATCAATGGAAATGTGGGTATATGTTTTTATTATTTGGTGCTGTTTGGTTAGTTCACACTGTGATCCCAGGTACAATGAAATGGGATACATCTAGGTCCTCTGTCATATCATAATTTTTGCTATATTTAAGCCTATTTTTACATTGACTGTGTCAATTGATCTTTTTAAAAAGTTATTGCTTTTTTTTTTGCAGAGTTTCTCTGTAGCCATGCATGAAATTCTTCTCTGGGGCCACGTCCATCCTAATTACATTTCCAAAGTATGTGAGACAAATATATGGCTTACTTCTGAGTAACAGTCTGGCCAAATCAGATCTGTTTGTTCTACTGAGAGTCCATTGTGTATTGTGTCAACTCTTCTTCAGGTCAACATAATTCCAAAGCACCCTTTTTTTCTAATTTCCTTATTCATTGACCAGGTTTTACATGACTACAAGGCAATTAACAGTACTATGATGCGGATCAGTCACACCTTAGTCTTCAATTTAATATCTTTGCTTTCTCACACTTTAAAGAGGTCTGCTGCACCAAATATGCCTAATACAGTGTGACATTTGACTTCTAAGGTGTTGCTTCTATAATAAATGGTTGGGGATCCAAGTAAAAGGAAATCTTGGCAACTTTAATCTTATCTCAGATTTTTCAGTATGCTGCCTATTGGTTGATGTACGAAGATTTAAGTCATTGATTTCAACCACCAATAAGTGGTTCAAGTTCTCTTTGCTTTTAGTAAGCAATGCTGAATATATTGTAGATCATTAATGATTCATTCTCTGACCCTGTTCGTCTTCATAGAGACCATATAATGCCTTGTTCCTCTTTGCCTATTCCAATTTCTAGTATTGTCTGCTCAGTGTGGTGAATTGAATAAGTATGGTGAAAAGATACAATTTGATACAGTCCTTTCTTCAATGATTCTTGCTTCATGTACAGGTTCTACCTAAGGGCTTAAGGTTATGGAATTCCCATTCTTCTTAATGGCATCCAAAATTTGTTAACCAGACAGTTAAATGCCTTGCAAAGTCAATGAAACACAGGCAAAGCTCTTTCAGTCAATATCTATCTGACACCAGAAATTCTACCTTGTACTCCAAATAGTCTTTTATGTCTGGCTTGGATTTCCAAAATTTTTCTACATATTGTTGTAGCCATTTTTGACTTAGCTTGTGCAAATTTCCTTGTGCATTATATTATTCAAAACTTTCCCCTAATGTTGGAACACCTCATGTTGGAATGGACATATGTAGGGATTCCTTCCACTCAATTGCTCAGTTCTAGTCCAGCTCCCAAATTTCATAACTTACACGAATTGGACCTTTTAGCAATGGTGTCTGTTTATTGAATATCTCAGTTACTATTCTGTCTGTTCTTGGGCGTTGTTTATCACAAATGTGATCAGTACAGCTATGACTCTTCCCTTCATTTCAGCTGGTTTCTCATCATAGGCTGGCTCCTGAAATCCTAGATTACCAACTGATTATGCTAATATTAAATTTTGACTCTGTTTCAGCAAGCACATTTGGAAAATTTTTTCCTGCCATGTCTGGAAATGAAAATTTTAAAGCCAGCAAAATTTTTAAAATAATATTTATATTTCCATTTAGACATTAACACAACAATCATATATGAAAATTAATAAGAAAATAATTATTTATAACATCTAGTTTTGTTCTTCAGGTCTGATAGTATCAAAAGAAATAGTACTTACAGGGCAGTCAGAAATACTATATTTTCTCTGTTGTCCAGTGTTTGTTGATGGGCCCTTCAGAGTTCTCAACAAATATTTTTCTTCTTGAAAATAAATTCTTGAAAACACGTGCACTCATTTTCTGTC
This sequence comes from Nesogale talazaci, assembly GCA_004026705.1. Taxonomy (NCBI): domain Eukaryota; kingdom Metazoa; phylum Chordata; class Mammalia; order Afrosoricida; family Tenrecidae; genus Nesogale; species Nesogale talazaci. Next base: position 311,808 of record PVJH01000144.1, read on the forward strand.
CTTTGATGCTGAGATCTTATTGGATTCCTGCTGATCTCTGAAGGGTCGAATGTGATCTTAAAGAGCATGATACAATTATAAGGGCAAGTTCAGTGTGGAGAGAGGGGTTTTGGTTCACTCCATCGATATTCTTTAGAGAGATCAAAATCCATGCATGAGGATGGTGTCACTTGCACATTCTTAAGTGGTTGATCAATCTTTGCAAAAGAAAAGGAAATAGATATTTGTCATGTAAAACATTGATAAAATGGCGTCCATTTCCCTCAGTACCCTATATGTTTTATTGCCCTCTCATTCAACTTTCCTTTTGTCCTATCTACATTGTGTCTATGAGTGTTCTATGTTGTTGTTAACCTTTGCCATTGGGGAAAACCAACAATAACACAACAAACAAAGTAAAGTGGATACAGAAAGGTGTAACTTACAGAAGCAGGGGGGACTAGCGCCATCTTGGAGGATGCCTAATAGAATAGCCATGGCTGCCCAACCCCCCCCCCCCCACCCCGCCAGGTGCTTCCCTCTTCTTGATCCATGGTGTGCTCCCACACACCCACTCAGGGAAACCTTGCAGCATAAGCAGCAAGTCTCTGGTATTGAGTCAAACTGGTACTCTGGTATTGGTACTGAGTCATAGTTCAGTATATGAGATAAAATAGGAGTTAACTGCAGCTGGCCTCTGAGCTGCAGGTGTGATGTAGTTATGTAGAATTATTGAACTCCTCTTGTTGACTACATCTCAGAAATTGGCAGCTGACTCTGGGTAGCGTTACAGAGGAGCCGTGCTGAGCTGCTGGTTTGTTGACAACAAAACAGATGGCAGCAAGCAGAGGCTCAGAGGGAGTGCCTGATTTTACCCATTGTTACATAGATATAATGTTTTTTATCTCACAGTAAAATCCTTTTTTTTCAGTAGAAAACTCATTTTTCTGCTGGAATATGAGCCGCGGTGTTTGTGTTGCTCTTCATAAATCCCGAGGTGCAATGTCTACACGTGTTGGTCCTAAAGCCCAAACCCAAAATGTCCACAGGATCAAGTGTGTGTGAATTGGGGCAGGGAAAAAACAAAAGGGCAAGGGAGGGATTGTAGAACTGCAGATAGGCAGGCCTGGATAGGACAACCCAGTGCAATTGGAAACACTATACATGTCTGCCAAATAATATGCGTGTGAATTGAACCTCATCTAAATATTGCCAAAATGTGAGCTGTAGGCCTGAAGATATAGTGGAATTCATAAACTAGATGCCAAATCTGACAGAAATTCCCTCCACTGGGCTTTCAGAAGGCAGTCATCCAACACAGATCAGGAAAGTCAAATGCCTCGGAGCTGGGCTGCCTATCAAAATAGCTACTGCACTCTGAGTGCAGGATTTTTTTTTTTTTTTGCCTAGGTAAAGCTTAAAGTGCTTACATTATTTTTCACAGACAACTCTGTTGGTAAATTCCTCTTGAGCAAAGCCTAGTAATCAAAATGCAGGGGTAGAAGGCTTATGAATCTGCAAATAAGTTGTTTGGCATGTGTGTAGGCAAAGTCTTCATCATCGAAAGCGTGCTTGAGCCCTACCTGACTAGAGGCAGAAATGCTAAGAAGGAACTTGCTTATTTTGGATGGTTTCCTTACACTTCTTAAGATGATTATAAACAGTGGAGTCTGAATAGGATTATAAAGAGCCTAGCATATTCACTACTAAAGTGACCAAACTAACTAACGTTCACCTCCATTGAAAGGGGACTGGAAATAAAGGTGAGAAATACAGTGTTGTGTGTCCAAGACGGGATTATGGTGAAAATGCCCACAAGGTTATACTATTCCCTGGCTTTGTCCAGATCCAGCGCTGGATTCTTCACATTGCTTCATTCATGACCCCTTTCCCCATTTCAAACCCAGCAATGTAAGGTCACCAAATCCCCTCAGAGTTTCTTCTCTTCTTAATGCCCTCTGTCTAAGAACAACCCCGTCAGTACATTTAATGACAGATAATCGAGGATACTCTCCGCTTCTCACAATTCTCAAGGGAGTGATATCCCCACCTCTTTTGCTACAAAGCATAGCACTTGATATTGCTGCTGATAGTCTTTGGTAACCTTACTATAGTAACTGCTCGAGCTGTGGCTATCCTACAATGCACGGTCCTCCTAAATTAACTTTTTTAACGAACTATTTCTGTGATCTGTAAGAGTGCATGCTGGTGGTGCAGTGGCTTTGTACAGGGCTGCTAATGGCAAGGTGAGCAGCTCAAAACCACCGTGGGTCTGTGGGAGAAAGACGTGGCTTTCTCCGGCTGAAAGTCACAAGGGTAGTTAGTTCTATCCTGGCCTTTCGAGTGACCTATATGAGTCAGAGTTGAGTCAATGGCACTTATTATGTGTGTGTGTGTGTGTGTGTGTATATACCTTTCATAGTATGGATTTTTCCTGTTACATGAGCATCGAACAACTCACTCTGAGTTAGTGAACCCAGTGGTAATGCCTGGGAGGGTCCTATTGGGTCACACTGAATTTTCTCATGAGAACAATTTTCCTTGAACCTCATTTTTTAAGATGGTAAGATAAGAGTGCGGCTGTAATATTTTGTTTCCTGCTCAGGAAAACTGCTGCAGAAACTGTTGTGATGTTGAACACAGCTTATAAAGACAGCATTGTGGGAAAAATTCAAGTGGACGAGTGATTTTCTTGTTTCAAAATAGGTGAAATGTCGATTCATGACCAAGTGTGTTCTGAGCAACCGTCCACTTCCCTAATGGATAAAAATGTTGCCAAAATTCATGCACTTGTGCTTGAAGGCCAAGAGAGGGCCGTTAAAGAGAAGGGGAAGGAATGAGAACAATCTTGGAGATCGGGTCAGTGAATTTAAATGGAAGATTTGGCATGAGCAAGGTTGCTGTGAAATGTGTGTCTCAGGTTGTGACTGACCAGCAAACAGAGCAACGTGACCAGCAAACAGAGTGGAAACATGCTGGGCTTTGAAAGAACAACTCAGAAATGACCCTTACTTTCACCCCAAAGTCACTACTGGTGATGAGACATGGTTCTATTCTTTTAACACTAAAGCACACATCAATTAAGCCAGTGGAAGACAGTATCATCATCTAGCCCCACGCCAAATCTTGTCAAGTAAAACCAAAGATCAAGTAGATGCATATTTGTTTTGGTTTATTTGATGTGGTGGGGGGAATAGTGCACTTGGAGTTCATTCGACCAGGTCCGACTATTTGGAGGTTCTGAAAAGATTGCATAACAGTGTGCAACAAAATGGCTAGATAAGTGAAAGTTGAGGGATTGGTTTTGCCTCTGTGACAATGCATCTGCTCATACAACCATTTCATTCCACCAGTTTTTGAGAACTAAATTAGCATTCCTCTCTTGCCGCAGGAACCTTACCCACCTGACCTTGCTCTGTGCCCCATCATCTTCTTTTTTTTAATGAAGAGGGATATGAAAAGACAGTGATTTGATGACATAGAAGAGGTGAAGAAAAAAATGAAAGAGGTGTTGTCAGACATCCAAACAGATGAGTTGGAAAAATGTTTCCAAGAATGAAATTGCAGATTTGACAAATGTACTAAATGTGATGGAGAGTACTTTGAAGGCAATAGCGTGGTTTTTATAAAAAAATAATTAAATATATAGCCTTGAAAATGCATTTTTGTGGGAACTAACTCATGTATATATGATATTTTCCATTTCAACACTTCTATGTACAAATCAGTGATTTAATTGTGTTTTCATGATAATTGTCATGAATTGTCTAGATTCCTCCAATATACATACTGGAAGCTCAGTATTAATATTTTTTTACAGCAGGTTATTTCTAATCTGATAGATTCTGTGCTAAAATGCTTAAGAAATTAAAATTAAAAAGTAGGACACAGGCTAATAAAGTAGAAAATATACATATACATTATCCAAGAGCTTTAACCTAAGTGTTCTGAAGAAGCACTTAGACATGGGTCATAAACCATCACACAGACATCATGAGTCAAGGGCCAGCTCAGAAAAAATGTAAGTGTGATACTCTTTAAACTCTTCAAAATATTTTCTCATGTTTAAATTATTTGGCGTTTTCAGAATGCTGTGAGGTTAGAGACTTTTCTCTAAGTCTAAAAGTATTGCAAAATTAAAAGTTATAAAATGGTGTGAGCAAAATTCTGTAAAGCTTAGAAATCTGAAGAAGAAACAAGGGTTCTGAGAGTTTGTGAAATTCTGGTTATCATTAGCTGATATGAATGGTTGTGATATGAATAGTGAATGATTGGTTGTCTTCTGACACTCGTCCATAGACACTCCTGGGGTCAACACTTGCTGCTTGACAGATGTCCAGGTCCAATACATGGCTTATCTTTATCTGGAGCTGCATCAGCCTTAATCTATTGTCCACTGAACCTTGGTCAGATGTGCAGCCAGGCTGTACCTACACTACACCTGAAGGGGTTTTCAGCAGGACTCTCAGGGATGCTGAGTCTCAATTTGTGAGTGATTCACCACAACACAAAATCCATCAACCCCAGAATTCTGGACCCTGGATGCTCTCCTGATTTTCAGATGCTGTCATTCCAAACCAGTAACCCTTGAATTTAACTGATGTTCATTCAGATAGCTAGATATTGGTCAAATCTCAGCTTTGGTCTCATCTAGAGCTCAAATAATTATAATTTCTGAGTTTGGTTTCAAACAAAGCTAAGAACTGGCGTTCTTCCTCAGTTCAAAGGTCAGTTGTCACTTCCTCCCTCCATAGGGAAGGGAAAGGGTCATTGTGCTGAAGTCACAATTTATAACAGTTTGTTAAGTGTATCAAATCAAATCAACAGAGTGCTGCTTTGTAACCCTGTTTGTAACACAGTTACCAACTGAAACCATAACTTTGATGTTTATTTTCATCTTCTCTCTGTTAAATCCCTGAACCTGTTTTCACCCCAACCCTTCAATAAAAAACAAACAAACAAATCCATAGATTCCATTGCTGCTGTAGAAGTGTTAACAGAGGGAAGGAAGTCTGACCATTAATCTTTGACAACCTAACAAATAGTGGGGAAAGCAAAATACCATATACAGATAATGTCAGGCATAGTGATTTTGCTGTAACTTATAGATAATGAAAGGGCTCAGAATATTGTGTGTCTGTACATGTGGATATGACTTTGTTTCTAGATAGTTTTAAAAGATGTTTTCAGTTAGGTTACCAATGGCGTATACTAGCAGGGGGCAGATCCTAATCCTATAAGAGTAGTGCCTTTATAAAAGATAGTGAGAAAGAGAAAAGATATTATATTACCTTATAACTGCAAGCCAAAGGATGACAGTGGTTACAAGTGAATTGACCAGATTTTAAGTGGGACACCATTGACCTGGGTGGGGGTGCTGTTTCCTGATTAAAAATTTGGTCTCTATGGAGCAACAAAAAATTTCATAGAATGCAAAAATAGTATTATAATATAATTATTCTAAATTGTTAAATATATTAATAAACAACAATACATATTAGTATTAAATTTTAAAAAGTGGGACATCTGGTCAACTTAGCTACAAGGCACTTACTACAAGGATCTAGGTCCAGGATAATAATCCATGTTAAAGTGCATGACGTGCACACTAATATAAACAGAATAACGCATGCTGATATCTGAAGCAACTCTATAGAGAAACAGTTTCTATAAGATTTACGTGATATTTTCTTACAGCTAGGAATTTTTCAGTTTCATTACTGCAAATTCTACATCCACTTATTCAACACTTAAAAACAACGACAATCAAATGAAGTTATGTTTATAGAAAAGAGAAATATGCAAAATCAGTAAAATATCTGACATCACAGATTTAACATTTTAAACATTGTGAGACTGTCATTGGAATTGTGGGTCTTTTCTTAAACTTGAAACCTTTGAATGCACACAGTAGTCAGCTTATAACCCACACGAACTCTTTGTTTTATCTAAAAAGCTTATCTCAGTCACTGTACATTCATTCTTTAAAGGACTTGACACAACCTGGGTCCTGGACCTGGAACAAATTAGCCACAGAGCCGTAAATAAACCAAAAAGAAAATATAGTAAAAACAAAGCAATTACCCAAAAGAAGAAGATGAAAAAGAAGAAGGAAAAGGAGAAGAAATAAAAGCCTAATAAATTGTTATGTGTCTGCATATTCATGGTTAGTATCCAAGTGGGAATTTCTGTGTTGGATCAAACACTGCAAAATATAATTCTCCATTGAGCATTCTCCTTCTATACAATGGAATTGAAATGAAGATGAGATGGTATAGAGAAATGAGTTCTGGGTGGTTGTACTCAGGAAGAAATTAGCTGGGAAAATACATGAATACATGGGAAAGTCTGTATGTTACAAGGGGAAGCAAGGAAATAATTCCCTTTCAAGTCAATATGAAAGCCAAACACTGGCTCTAATGTCCATATAGAAGAGGAAGCACTGAACCAATGATTAAGTGTCTCCAGTGAGGGAAGGCAGGGACAGAAATGACTAAGCCAAGAGTAGGCTTTTGACTTGCATTGGCATTTTTGTCCCAAACTGCCAGGGTAAGACTGGTCATTTTCCCAACAGTCAGACCACACCTTATGATCTTATTCATTCTTTGAGATTCTAAAATAAGAAAAAAAGTTCAAATGGAAGAGAAAATAAAGGAGAGACATGGAATATAAAATAGCAGTGAACTAGGAAGGGCAGTATAAAACTTTAAGGATGACGACAACATTTGTGATTAAGGGAAACCATTGAATTTCCTTTACTTCTCGAAAGGATAATCATGGAAGCATGTAATAAGTTCTCTTGTGTTGCAGAATACACATTGTGAGATAGATAAAGGCAGAGGAAAACTATGGATTCACTATCCCAATACTAGCGAGAGATGGATAGTCTCTAAAGGAAAAATAGCAAGTTCTGGATAAAGCACTTTTAATTTGGTGGTAAAGCTCACCTTCAAGTAAAGGGAAGAAAAAGAAAACAAATGGAAGAATTAATAGGAACTGTAATTAACTATTTGAAATAGAGCCATGGGTGCTTTCAATACGGATCTCAATGGCAGTCAGGGAAGCCATTCTTGAAAGTAACCATCTTTAAGCTATAACCCCAAGGTTTTGAATAACTTGAAGATCACTTAGAAAAAAAAATACTGTTGCTGCTATGTGCTCTGTGTTCACAATTGATGCTGGTGATGCAGGAGGACTGCATCCATATGGTATCTCGGGTTGAAATCTTTCTGGGGACAAATATCTAGGTTGTTCTCCTGTAAAACAATTGGTCGATCCAAACACCCAATCTTTAGGTTAACAAATGAGTACAGGCCTTAACAAAGAGCATTTCCATTTACATCTCATCAATTCCCACTCATCATGATCCTGGATAGCTGAATAGATCCATTGAAACACACAGTAGACATTAATATTTAAGTGGTATGGCATTCTGCAAATGTCTACTACAAAAAAAATGATGCAGAGTGCCAATCACTCTAAGATAAATGGACAAATGACTATTTTTTTGTTCAAGTCAAAGGCAAACTTGCATTCCGGGTTTGTGGTGATGCATTGGCAATAATAATAATAATAATAATAATAATAATAATAATAATAATAGCAGTTTGGAGGATCATTACAGTTTAAAACATTACAGCTAAACTCCCTGAATGGGGAAGCCAACTCTTTTGGATAAAATCAGTGTTCTTCAGTGGAGTTTGCAATCACAACAAACTGGATCCTCAGGCCACAGGCCTCAGGCAAAGTTATTCAGATGAGTTGTGTTGTGAAAGAGCTAGTCACAAAAAGCTGAGGCAACATGTAGAGGGAGAGTTTGTGAAACAGTGCATGGTAGCTGCTGTGAAGTTGTAAGCACAAGAAGAATAAAGTTTCAAATCCTTAGTTTGTCTGAAAGAACCATCTCAGTTTGGATTAATGATTTAGCATAAGATATTGGAAAAAACAATGAAGGATTCTGCAGATTTCCAATTTTTTCTCTCTGCCTTGTGATGAGATAATGGACATAACAAACACTGCCCAACTGGATATTTTCATCTGTGGGACAGCTTTGTGTTTGACGTGGTAAAGGAACTGAGAAAGGTCCCTGAGAATAACTGAGCTAAAATTTGAATAGTTAAGTGGTCTTACCACAGCTGGTGTTCCAGTTATGCTTGGTACATCCAAAGGGTTCATTGCATTTGTCAAGAAAGAGTGAAATCATCTGTCTTGATAATGTTCACTTCTTTGTCTACTTATTTAATTGTGAACTCACCGCATCATTTTCCAAGAAAGTTTCTGTGCACATTGTGATTAAACAAGGTGATGCCAATAGAAGTGTCATGCATAATTTTTGTGAAAAGCAACGGGCTTTAAGTTTAAGGCCTTACCAGTTACTAGTTTAAGGACTTAATTCTGAGTGTGATGATCCGGTTTATCACAGTGAAGTGCAGTGTCTGAGTCAAGGGTACATGCTTAGAATTTACAAATTGCAGGATGAAGTAAAGCTGCTTTTGGAAATGAAAGAGAAACCTGCCAGGGAACACAATGACACTAAGTAGTTGTCTGATTTAATATTCACGGCAGATATGACCAACTACCACACCACATTGCACATCCAGCTGCTGGACCCTCCACTAGTTTCTCTGCTCCTTGTTTTCCTAGGTGACAGTATTTGAAGTGAAACAAAAGCTGTGGAAAGTGCAACCAGAAGGGCAACATGGTACAGTTCCCCACTCCGGAAGGAAAAAAAAAAAGCCTTCAATGGCAATTGAATATGCTAGAAAAGTGCAAAGCTAATTGAGGCATTCAGTAAAGAATTCATGGATGTGAAAAGTAAACAAATGGAATTGAATACCGTTAATACACCATTCAATGTGGAATTAGCTGACATGTCTGATAACCTACAACAGGAAATCATTCAGCAGCAATGCGATGATGAACTTAAAGGTGCAACTCCCTCTGACTGTGTTCTATGAACATTATATATACAATGATGAGTTTCTCACTCTGAGGAAACATGCATTGAAAAATGTCTTTGGGTTAAGGACAACTTACTGCTGGGAGCAGTTGCTTGAAATACTTAACATTGGCAAGAGTTGACTGCACTGAAAACCAACACAAAACATCTAATATTGCATGCCTCTTTGAACAGAAGGAGTTCTACTCATCACATCCCCAAACTCCAAACACCTTGCTATCAAGTCCTTTCTGACGCACAGTGATCCTATAGAATAGGATAGAACTGCCACTGTGGATTTTCTAGATTATAACTGCTTACAGGAGTAGAAAGTCGCATCCTTGTCCCCATAGAACACCTGATAATTATAAACCACTGACCTTGAAGTTAGCAGCCATGGTAGTTTAATAACCTGTTGTCAATTTGAGATTTATGAGTGAAGAGGTGGAATTTAGCAATGAATCAGGTTGTAGCTCAGTTGCAGACGCTAAGGAGATAAACAGCTCCCTGGTGGTGAGACACATGCTCATTCCCTGTGAGACATGTCTGATGCATGAAGCTACTCTGATGCAGCCAGAGCCCTGGGAGCTGGAGAAGCCATGTGGAGAAGCCTGTCAGCGCTGAGATTCTTACAATGCCACAGAATGCACAAGACTTCCCACTCACTGGTCTTGGATCTTCCTGCATTTAGTGTCAGTGCTTGTGTAAAAGACTTTACAGATTGATATCAGACATATGGACTAATACAGGATTTATGGACTTGATCTGGACCGGATTATCTGGAATATTGATAATACTGTTTTCTCAATATCCAGTTGCCCTTGGCTAGAAAGCTCTTTCCTATACACATATGAGTGTCTATGAATTTCTTTCTTAGTGTACCCTGACTAGCACAGCAGCCCAGCAGGTCACCTAGTATTCCACTTTGGTGATCACCAAGGGGTGAATGAATTAACTGTTTCACCAGTAGTAGGTTAATTTTTAAGTTGATAATTTTGTATGTCTTGAGAATATTATACATATCCAAAATGTCCTCGATTAAAAAATCCAACTCATTCTTCATCCAACCCCATACTATTGTGTAAGAATTCCTAGGCTATAAACCTTTATGGGAGCAGATAAACTTAACTTTTTGCCACAAAGTGGCTGCTGGATTTGACTTTTCACATTGTTATGAGTGTTCTGTTACCAGTCTGCACTATCAGAGATTTGAGCCAGTTCCAACTCACGATAACCCAGTACACAATAGAATAAATGCAGCCCACTTCACTGTCACCCACACGAGGTTTGCTGCATGCTTAGCCTATTGTGTGGTTGTAGTGTCAACCTCCTTCATTGAGCGTTTCCCTACTGCTCACTGTTCTTCAACTTTCCAGGCCTGAGGTCCATTTCCAAGAAATGCTGCCTCCTAAAAATTGATCCAAAGTGCATCAGACAAAATTTTGCCATTTGCTTTGCTTAATATTTTCAAAAATAAATATAAAGTAGATGTACTTGAGATAGTCTGATATCCGAAAATGTTCCTATGGTCTAGATATGGAATATTGAAACTAATTGAAAGTGAAATCTCATGATAATAGTGAATGCATGCTTTTTGTTTTGTTTTGTGGGATAGTAGAGGTGAGTCACAACACTCTATTTTTTGAAACATTGGATTACTCTAACTTTGCACCGTTGGCAAGAATTGGATGTTCAAATTCTGAAGAAGTGACCATCTGCCTAGTTCCTGCATACTAATAGTAATAGGGAACATTAATTTATGAAGCATATTATTCTATTATCAAACAATTCATTTAGAATTATTTTTATTTATGGGGTTAGAATCTTCTTTTCACAGGGTCAGGTTCTTGGTAAATGCTTTAGATCACAGTGGATAAATGGACTCCTTATCTCCAAAGGAGAACCCATAAACTACTTGAAAACAAAACAGCTATTTACTTCAAATCCTTCAGGATGACTGTACTCAGATCTTTCATTTTTCCTCACCTAAATTTTTTTCAGGTCCTTTTATCAACCTGATTTTTTCCCTCTAGAACACATAACATTTTGCTAATATTCAAGTAAAGTAAATTCAACTATCATTTCAAGGGAATGTGTTTTGATCCTCACTGTATTTATCTGGCTTATTTATAAGTAGTTTTCTTAGCTTGATGTCATTCCCACACTGCCACGTGATACACTGTCATCACTCAACTTTAGCCTCAAAAGCAGTCCTTGAAATCAAACAGAATAAATTCAAATCATGCCTCTGTACTTTCCAGCTATCAAAGTTGGACAAGTTATTTGGGCAATAGTTTTGTGGTTTTCAATGTCTTAAGGGACTTGCTAGCATTGGCCTCAGAACTCTTGTGAACTAAACTCAATGTCGTTTATTAAAAACTAAGTATAATGTTTGGTATTTTAATAAGCATTTTAATAACATTAACCATTACTATAACTATTTTAAAAATAGTTACTAACCTGAGCTGTCCCTGAGATCAACTGGCAATGTGTTGAAATTCTAAAATCTTATCCAGTCTAAGAAGTAAGTCGCTGTGTCTACTATAAGGCGCTACAAGTCAAGTCCCTCATTGTCATCTTCAAATGGTACAACCTGCATGCTAAATGATCAAGTCTCCCCAGCTACTATACTGTGTCACAAAGTTCAGTGGCAATTCATGAAAAGCTGCATTGCCTGCCCAAATCAGTACATGACTAACTATCACACCTTGAGTATATAATGTTTACATTTACTGTTTAACTAGTTGATTTATTGATCAGGCCTCATGTCATGGCCACAAAGGAGAGATTTATGATAAGTGATGCAAACGATTTGCCCTCAATTTCTAACCCTAAAGTGGACAGCTTCAAACAAACCCCTCCCCATCAGCAATGTCACGGAAGAAAGGCCTGGTTATCTGCTTTCTAAAAGATAACAGCCAAGAAAATTCAATAGAGCAATTGTACACATGGGACTACAGTGAGACAGGATCAATTTGGCCCTAACAATTTTGTCATATTTGTTTGTATTAAATAGCGCATGATGATTCCCTTTTGTCAACTACTTACATGGAAATGGATTAACAAACTAAAGACTCACAAATTAGGTTAGCCTTATGTGAGCTGCACTTCCTGAATCTAATTAGGTCTGTCATGCAGTTGTACCTTAGTGTGTGATAGGAAGTGGTCTCAGTACATCTATGGATACAAAAAACTGGGCTGTTTAGTTCCCTTATTTTACTTCCCTTGCATTCAGTATACATACACTCTCTGACATATTTTAGATTATCTTTATACTACTTGTAATACCTAAAATATAAATCCTATCTGATTAGTGCTTTATGTTCCCTTTTATTTATTGAGGGATAGATTTGACCACTTAAATTCTCCTCCCCCAATATTTTTAATTCATAGAACCTGCAGATTCAGATAACTGGTTGCAATTGTATTACTAAAGATTTATTACTAGTCTTGGTTTTATATCTTAAAAGATTTTAGAGAATATACTGTGTTTTCAGTCTCTCCACTGAGCATGAATATCACACAGTTTGATCTCAACACAAGGAAAAGCCGAGAACAAACTAAGTTAAGGGACTTGATATTTTAACCATATTATGTAAACAATACTACACTTGCCTCAATTTTTAAAAAGTATTTTTTTCTCTTTTTGCATCAAGAATTAAAACCACATGTCTTCCTCCCACTTCCCCTGTAATTTGTGATAGGTAGCATTCAATTTGATACAGGCCATGCATTTAGCTAGCAGTAAGATGAAGGAACAAAAAAAAAGATTGCATTTGACAGTTTATTTGCATTGACTTTGACTTTCTATCTGCAAAATAAAGACTAGAAATACCAAACCTGTCATAGTGCTTCCCTCAAGATTAAATAGAATAATGACTGTTTTAGGACTTCATAATCTTAAAACACTAAATTAATGATCAGTCAAAAGATTTATTCATAGACATTGCTTCCTATGTGTATCTATTTCAGTACTCAACAGTCATTTTATCCCCCAAGTTACAGTGGTGATTATGAGAATTGCGTTATGCATTGTATTTTATGCTTTTTAGTATCCATAGAGCTTTGATTCTCATCATCCCATTTCATTCTCACTAACATCCTGACTGCTAGTTAGAGCTCTTATAGGCACGAAGTCCCTGCTGACACAAATGGTTGCATGATTTCCTGCCCACTCAAAAGTTGTTGATTTGAGTGCACCTAGAAGTGTTTCTGAAGAATGACCTGCCTTCCCAAAAATCTGCCACTGCAAACTCTTTAGAGCACAGCCCTGGTCCTACAGTTTTCCACGCAGACTTTTCAGGAGTCAAAACTGGCTAGATAACATCGAATACTCTAATTAGTATAATGAAAAACAGCGACAGTCCAAGGATCCGAAGGACTTGTCAATGCTGCACAGCCATCAGATAATGAAATGAATTAAACCTATGCCACTTGCCTCCCAGTACTGCCCCAATTGTATCTGAACACATTCTAGCATACTATCTATGCTTCGCTTAGCATTCTTCTTTGCCCTGTCTTTGAATTGTACAAAAACCCTAGAAGTATGTATATTTTTTTCTTTTTACAGACTTCAGCCAGGGTCTTGTTTGGGGAAAAAATGGATTTTTCCCTTTAAGAGCAGAGAGACTGGAGGCATGACCATATGCAATGACATAGGTTTATTTAGACTTACAAAGACGTTAAAGTGTGACAAGCTACACTTCTTAAGAAAAGAGACCACTCTTTATGAATAGATGGAGGAGGGGAGAAAGAAGGAGAAGAGAGCAGAATATATAGGGAGAAAATAAAGGTGTATAGACAATATTGGCAAAATTGGAGGCCTACATTCCTGCACCCATATGTTGCAGGGTGAGTAGGGGTTCGATGATATCTATTCCTATTGAGAGCTTCAAAATGATCAAGAACTTGGCCACAAGCCCAGTGCCACACCAGGACACTCCTCCATATCTTTGCAGGCCTTCTGCCATCTATGAGTAGGCACTAGAGTTATCTTAGAGTCGTCTCTCTCTTTTTTTTGTGATCCTTTTGTTTGGGGCTCATATAACTCTTATCATAATCTACCCATCCATCCATTGTATGTCAAGCATATTCGTACATTTGTTGCCATCATCATTCTCAAAAAATTTTCTTTCTGTATAAGCCTTTGGTATCAGCTCTTCCATTAGTCATCTCCCTCCCCATTCCCCCTTTCTCATGAACCTTGATAATTTATAAATTAGTATTATTTTGTCATATCTTAACTGTCCAATGTTTCCCTTCAGCCACTTCCCTGTTGTCCATATCCCAGGGAAAATGTTAAATGTAGATAATTGTGCTGGGTTCTCCCTTTCTTCCCCACCTTCCCTCCACTCTCTCGGTATCACCACTCTCACCATTGGTCCTGAAGGGATCATCTGTCCTAGATTCCCTATGTTTCCAGTTTCTATCTATACTGGTGCACATCCTCTAGTCTAGCCAGATTTGTGAGGTAGAATTAGAATCTTGATAGTGGGGACAGGAAGCATTGAAGAACTGGAGGAAAGTTGTATGTTTCATTATTGCTACACTGCACCTTAACTGGCTTATCTCCTCCCTCTGACCCTTCTGTAAGGGTATGTTCCTTTACCTACAAATTGGCTTTAGACCCCCAATGTGTGTGTACTCCCTTAATTATAATGTGTGGCAGTCATGTGCTTATGTTAATTTTATGATTGAAATGTAGGGGTGGAGTCTAGCTTGTTAATCTGGAGATAGCCATTGAGTAGCCAATGAGGCCTCTATGTGGGCATAGCTTTCTCCTGAGACTTCTGGAAAATCTCATGATATTTCCCTCATGAAGATGAGAAGCTATCTCCCCAGTTGTTGGGAGTTAGTTTCACAGATGATGAATCATGGACAAGACAAGATGGCAGCATCGTAGAAGCTGGAGGAGCTGGCAGAGAGACCACACAGCTTTGTCCTGATGGAGTCAGACCTCTTAAGCTAGGGTGGCCACATGGAGACCTCTGCTTCTGCTATTGATGAACCCTTAGCCCTGGAAGCAAGGAGTCATGTGGAGGCCCCTGCCAACTCCAGGATTCTGCACCCACTGACCTCTGACTTTGTGACTCGGAAGGAGACATCATCGACTGGTATCAGGCATATGGGCTAATATCGGACTTATGAACTGGATTGGGCTCAATGTCCTGTCCCTCTTGTATATAAAACTTTACACACACACACACACACACACATACATACATATATGGAATTTGTTCCTCTAGTCTACCCGAACTAACAAACAATGATATGATTTCTTTTGTTCTTTGATGCCAGATAATTGATCCCTTTGACTCCCCATGGTCACACAGGCTGATGTTTTTCTTCCATGTGGATTTGTTGCTTGTGAACTAGATGGCCACACCTTTACTTTCAAGACTCTAAGATCTAAGATGCTGTACCTTTTGATAGCCAGGCAACATCAGCTTTCATTGTCTCTTTTGCTTATGCACACATTTGTCTTCAGCGATCATATAGGCAAGGTGAGCATCATAGAATGCCAATTTAATAGAACAATATATTTTTGCCTTAAAGAAGCATTTAAGTGGAGGCCCAATGTCCATCTGATGCCTTAATACTAATCCTATAAATATATGAATGTAGATCTATTTCCCCATCGTCATATATAAATATATTTACCTATGTACAAGCCTATATTTAGACCTCTCTAAATGTCCTTTGCCATCTATTACTTTTCTCTATTTCCTTTAATTTCCTCCTGCCCCACTATCATTTTCAGCCTTCATTTAAGTTTCAGTAATTTCTCTTGGTTACATTATCCTTGATCAATCCCTACCAGGCCTCTCACACCCTCCTTGCCACTGATTTGGGATCACTTGTTGTTCTCCTAAATTGGGTTGGTCAATACCACCTCCTTTTCCCCACCTCCCCTGTCTCCCATGTCCCCCAGGAACCAATGGGTCTATTGTTTTCTCCTCCAGACTGATCAACCAGCCTAACTTATTCATATAGGCCTACAGAGATAATATGCACACAAAAACAAGGCAGCAAGATGAAAAGGCAAAAAACAATAAAACGACAATAACCAAAAAAAATGTCCAGAAAAATATATAAATAAAAATGTTAATAATATAATAAAACCCTGTAAATAATTCAATGTCTGTTTGCTGATCCCTAGGAGTATCCCCCAGTCCAGTCTGATGGGGCAACATGCCCTGTCTTCAAAGCCTATACTTTGCATTCCATCAGGACTGTCATGATCTGCTCCCCGTGCTGCTCTGATGCACACCCTTAGTGTTTTGCCTCGGCGTAATAGGGTCAGACTGACTGCAATCTGGACACTGTGCCTCTATTGTTGTTCCCTGTAGGGCCTTGGGTCAGCAAAGGATGTCTTGTCTCATAATGGAGGTGACCATATAGTCCTTTCTGTGCATTGGCTGTTCGGAGCGGGGATATTGTCTGAAAGGCTTGGTGGGCCAGTATATGCTCCACTCCCCTTTAATTTGCTCCCATGTTCTCTGGTCATATATATCCTTCTCCCTGAGGTACAGCTTCAGTGCTGTCCTCTAAAGTAAATTCATCTGGGGGGAGACATGGCTGTCCACATAGCTGGAGTCTTCTCTTGGTTGATAAGGTCATTTAAAATGTGAAGGATTAGAGAGTTTCCTAAAATTTTATTAATCCTCCAAGTATGTTTTCATGTTATCCAAGAATTAAATAATTGCAGGCAACAAATTGGACAGGCGGTAGAGGTTTGATATAAGCTAGAAGGCAAGTTTTTCTAGAATCTCTGAGATTATTACATTTTAGCAATAAAATGGGGTTACAGATAATACAAAAAAGATCATTGCAATACACGTGAATATTGAACTAGAATCTATGCTAAAGATGTTTTTTATGCCATAAAAGCATCTAATAAACCCTGTCTCCAATATTTTCATATTTTCACATTCAATGATTCTTTGATGCATGAATTTTGAATAT
The DNA here is from genome assembly GCA_004026705.1 of Nesogale talazaci. Taxonomy (NCBI): domain Eukaryota; kingdom Metazoa; phylum Chordata; class Mammalia; order Afrosoricida; family Tenrecidae; genus Nesogale; species Nesogale talazaci. The sequence goes on from PVJH01000144.1 coordinate 328,690, forward strand.
ATATTAGGCTAACTATAGGACAACTTGCACTTACTTGTTTATTTACTTCATAATAAAGAAATCCAAATAATATACTTTTAAAAAGAGAAATATAGTAACAATGAGAACCTTGGGCTAATTAAGAACCTTGGGCAATAACTTGGTTACGCATACTATATGTACTTGCAGATTTAATATTAGGAGAGGGAAGGTGAAAGTGGCATGTGAGAACAAAAAGTAATAAAGAGAATTTATGTTTTTTATCACTTATTATGAACCAGGGACTGTGTTGAGTACTTTATATATACATGGTTTTGTGTATTCCTTTATGCATGATTTTATGAGGTGCATTCCATTTTTACCCTAAATTTTATAAGTGAACAATTTGAATTCTGTGGAATCTAATTAATATGCTTATGAGCCAAGTAGCTCTGGTGTGTCTAACAGACTACAAAGTTCATTTTCTCCTGCAGGTCATCACTGCTGCTCTGGAGGAGAAAGAACAAGAAGGTCAATGGAGAAAATTTGCAATTATTGCTTTTTTTTAAAAAAGCATGCAAGGCACTGCTAGCTCATAGATTTCTCTATTAGGGCAAGTTCTCTATATCCAACCAATATATGAAATTGGTCTCTATTTTCTGCTGAGAAATTAAAAATCAGACACTATTAATTTAAACGAAGAAACAAATGAAATGTCAGGCAACAAAATCTTGGTATGCATCTAAAAATGCTACTATATGTGAGGGACTACCCCCCACCCCCAAAAAAACTAGAAAAAAAACCCTCCACTGAGCGGAGATCTCATAATAAGTACTCATCATGCAATTCAGTCTGAGTTAGGACACTTAGTGGTGTCATCTCTCATCACAGTGAATTTTTTTCCTTGAAAGCAGTTTCTCTCAATTTAAGAGAACAGCATGTGGCTGTGAAATTTTGTTTCTGACTGGGGAAAAATGTCACAGAAACTGTTGAGCTGTTGAACCCAGTTACAAAGACAGTGCTATGGGAAACACTGAAGTATACTAAGTGGTTTGCTCATTTCAAAAGGTAGAATGTTGATTCATGAAAAACCTCTATCTGAATGTCTATCAACTTCCCAAACAGATGGAAATGTCATTTGGAGTTCTTTCCATTAGGTCAGACTGTTAATCCAGCTTTCTCCTTAGAGGTTCTGCAAAAATTGCCTAACAGTGTGTGACAAAAATGTCTGACTTGTGACAGATAGGCAGCTGGGGGCGGGGGAGCTCTGGTTTTTCCAATAAGACAATGCACCTGCTCACACAGCTCTCTCAGTGTACCACTGTTTGCTGAACAGCAGCATGCCTTTCTTGTCCCATGCATCTCACTCACCTGATCTTCCTCCATTTGACTTAGTTTTGTTTCACAAATGAAGAGGGACATAGAAGGACAGCAATTTGACTACATAAAAGAGGTGAAGAAAAAAAGAGGGAGGTGCCATCAGCCAACTGAACAGGTAAGTTTGAAAAGTGTTTCCAAGAATGGGTTAGCAGAATTGGCAAATGTATTAAGTGTAGTGGAGAGGACTTTGAAAATGATAAGGTTGTTCCGTTAAAAAAAAAAAAGTACATAGTTTTGAAAAATAATTCTGGGGTTTGGGAGAGGGTGGTATCCCCTTGTATTTAAGCCCATATTAATTGTTGGAAAGTTCTGGAAATGGTGCTAATTCTTTTACACATTTCTTTCTTATTCTGAGCTTGGGACTTCTTTCTGGTTATTTTATGAGTCAAACTTATTACTTAACACATTCACTCTTATAAAGGCTACTCAATTTTCTAACTGCAGACTGATAATTTCCCTCGTAGTTGATTCTGACAGTTACCATTAACTTTATTCAATGTCTGCTGCACTTATGTCAGATTTGGTCACATTGATATTATGTCCCATTGCTTCATAGCCTTGTTCTGAGTACCAATTCATAGAGACTCAATAGGATGTAGAAGTCACGTGAGCCTGATGGAATCAGAGTTTCTGTGCAAGAGGAGTGCAATCTATACAGCCTCTTTGCTCAAGGATAGCTGGTTGCTGTTTGAGTATAATTCTTTCCAAACCCACCTGCTGTCATTGAGTCAATTCGGATCCGCAGCAATGCTTTTGAACAGAAGACAATTGCTCTATAGAATACCAGAGCTATGTATTTACAGAAGCAAACATATTTGCAACATGTTTCTTCCATGTGTGGCTAGTGGTTCATATCACAATCCTTTTCATAAGCAGCGAGGGTTTAACCCTTGCATCACCATTGCCCTCTGAAGGACACTCCCGGAAAGAGTTACAGTTGCGGAAATCCACCCGGGGAGTTCTGCTCTGGACTTTGCATCCCCAGGAGTTGGAATGCGATGGATGGCAGAGTTTGGTTTAGGGGTTAATTCACAGTCATTGCAATTTCATATGTACGGGAGTTCAGTGTACCACATCGCTGCGCCATTAACCATCCTATAAAACTCCCCAGGCTGTGTTCCTCGCGAGATCTGCTGCCCAGAATGGCTTGCTTACACAGACTGCTGCCCTTGGATATAGCTACTGGCTCCAGCCTCAGGCCAGAGAATGTACCCAAGGGACTTCTTTCCTGTTGAGCCTCCATTAGCAACTCTCCAGAGATCTGCGGATTCTCGGCGAGTCTGTAGACTCCTAGTGACCTCTCCTGAAGCCAACTCCATCTCTTGTAGAGCATTTTCAAAAATTATTTAATCATTTTATTGGGGGCTCGTACATTGCTTTTCACCATACATAGTGCAACAGATAGTTACCTATACTGTGCCAAGCACCCCCACATGCCTGCCCTCGTCAACATTCTCCCAACAAGCCATTCCACTCGGGCCCTTGATATGAGCTTCTCTTCCTTCCCCCTCCAACCTTTCCCCTCTTCCCCCCAGTCCTTATTACTCTGCAATCATTATTGTTTTGTCATATCTTACACTGCCCGACATCTCCCCCTGCCCACTCCTCCCTACATCTGGCCTCCAGACAGGAGAAAGTCTGCAGATCCTGACAGCTGGCTTCCTATCTCCACCCCACCCTCCCTCCACCCATCTGGCAACTCCACTCCCACCACTGACTCCGAGGGGTTCATCTGCCCTGGGTTCCCTGTGTTTCCAGCTTCCATCTCTGTCAGTCTACCTCCTCCAGTCCAGTTGGATCTGCAGGGCAGAGTTGGGACCATGATGGTTGGGGGGAGGAAGCCTTCAGGAAACAGAGGAAAGATTAATGCTTCATTGCTACTTCAATGCCCCTTGACTGACCCATCTCCTCCCCGTGACTCTCCTGTAAGAGGGTGTCCAATTGCCCACAAGTGGGTCTTGGGTCCCCATCCTGCTCTCCTCCTCATTCTTATTGAATTGATTCTCATTTATGATGTACGATATCTGCTCTTTTCAACCCCTCATGATCACACAGTTTGGTGTGCTTCTTCTATGTGGGCTTTGCTCCTTCTGCACTGGGTGGCCACTTGTACAACTTCAAGCCTTTAAGATCCCAGCTACTTTATCATTTGGTGCCTGGGCACCATCAGTTTCCTCAGCTTTGTCTGCCTCTGCATTTTTTTGCCCTCAACGATCATGTCGGGAGGGTGGGCACATAATGATAGGTTTTTGTTCTTTGATACCTAACAGCCTGGTTCTTTCCACTCCTCGTGGTCGCACAGGATGGTGTGCTTCTTCTATACTTGGCATTGTTGCACTGTTTCCTCATCCTCAAGTCTTTAAGGCCTCAGGCATTATATCTTTTGATAGCTGGGTACCACCAGCCATCTTCACCACTCTTTCTCATGTCCCCACTTGTCCTCAGTGATCATTTCAGGAAAGTGCATACACAGTAATATGGTTTTTTCCTGCTTGATGCCTGAGACCTTATCCTTTTGCCATCTCTCCACCACACTGGCTGGTGTGCTTCTTCTGTGTGAACTTGGATCTTGTGGAACATTTAAAATGCTAGCTACAAATCAAGATATCTAGAATCAAAAGGCCTGACAATGGACAATGAGTCCACAAAATGTTTTTGAAGAGTAAAAGACAGATTAAAGTGAACATTTTTTTAGTGTTTTCTTGAAGTGAAAGTGCTTTCTCTGTGTTTTCACTTCAGAAAATTGGACTCGTGGGCAAAATGAACTCGTGTTTAAACAACCAAATAAAGAAACCTACTAAGATATGGCTGAAGGTCTCCAGCCATATATCTGGTCTTTTAAATTCCTCAAGGTCTTAGAATTTGGGTGATCTCCTTTAGAGATAAAGGAGTAAAATGTCATATAGTCATGCTTTATCAATGTTGCTTGAGAAGCAGTGTCATCAGCTGTCAGGGTAGCTCAGTGATCAGTTAGCAACACTGTGGTGTCCATCATGCATATGTGGATTTATTGCAGGAAATTAGTTAATATGTCCTTTTAGCCACATTCTTTGTAAAGCTTACCAAATGATGGCATTAAACAAAATATCTAATGCCATCAACTAGATTTAGATTTGTAGCAACATTGTACAGGGTTACTGAGGCTGTAAATCTTCACTGGAGTAGAGAGCCTTATCTGTTTTCCATGGCACAATCAGTGGGTTTGAACTACTTACCTTGTAGACAGAACCAACAGGGTTCATTAACAGGATTAAACAAATGTGAAGTGTTTGTTCCCCACCCCCAGCCCCATTCCAATCCTAAGGATATTGAATAGCATGTGAGTGATGTAAGTAAGGCTCATGGCACCTTTGTGGGGACCATGCAAATAAATTATATCAACCGTTGCATGGGGTTTTATCATTTCACCATACCACTAGTCTTAAAAGAAGCCATTCCAGAGGAAGAAAGGGGGGAAGTGGGCTACCACCAAGGAGAAAATGTGAGAGTGGATCATGTCCTTGGGTGTGGGGTCTCTGTGCTGGGAATCTCGAAGATACAAGAGGCAGAATTATCATACCAGTGATGGCAAGAAATGATGAGACATAGTGACAGAGGGATGGCTACAGTCCAAGGAGCAAATCTAGGAGACTCGCATGACAAAAAGCATGGCCCTATACTATGAGAGAGTTGAGTGTCTTTTTCCAAGAGACCTACTGCAGGACTCAGGTGCCTCTGAGAAGTTACTGGCAGCACTGAGGAGCATTATAACACTTGCCCAAGCAGGGCAGAGGCTAGGTGGAGGGAACAAGGAGTCAACAGCCAGAGAGTGACTTATCCATGGATCTAAGGAGGAAGAATCTGCCCTGATCTAAAAAACCGTATTCCAAGGTGTCACCCAACCTGAACTGTAACATATTACTCACTAAAAAACCTACATTCATAAGAATATCACAGCTATTGCAATAAACTATTGAACCCAACAGAGAGGTACAGAGCAGCTGTGGAAGACACACCTGGTATCAGTATTGATAAAAAGTGTATAGGTGTATATGTGTGTGTGGGGGGGGGGGGGTGTTGTCTCATAGGAACCAGACAGGAATCCCAATATATCTACAAGAAGTTAGAAGTCAAAAAGCTGAGATAGACTGGGTGATAGCTTGGTGAACCTGGAATGACAGTATCATGAGGTGGTTCTTATGGAATCTACTTTTAGCCCGTACACCCAACTTTCTCCATTACCCTCACCTCGACATGACCTGACCTATCAAGAGGCCAGGGCATGATCCCATGGTCCGTGACACCACCCTTCCATGCCTTGACTCACTATGCCATCTACCCTAGCCTTCTGAGTTCCAAGGGAGTTTTCCCACATACTTAGCCTCTACATGATCCATATTTGAGCCTGCCTTGAACTTTCCCTCACTTGCAGTCCATATGCTTCCAGCCACATGCCCAAACTGCCTCTGAATAAGAACTACCCCATTGAGCAGTTACGGAGCTTCCAGGTGCCACCCCAACTCCCACCAAATCTCCATGGTACTGATGGATCCAAAATGAACATTCTAATGATACTTTTCCTTCTTGTTCACCAAACTATCACACAACTTGTCTCTGTCTCCTGGCTTCTTGCTTCACATATACACAGTGTTTCTGTCTCCTTTTTCTGAGAAGTCTTCAAAACTGCTTTCTTATGTCCCACACTCAGGCGTGGGGTATGCTTTCCATCAGGGGTGGCTGACGGGGTGCCTCAGTAAATCTTACTTCTTCTCACACTTTTTGATCCATTTTCTTTTTTTAGTTGCTACTTGATCTAATCTTATCCCTTTTATTTGAAGCTCAGGATTTCAAGAGTGTCAGGAGTATGTTTCATTTTTTTTGTCCAGGAGTGTGTGGTAGAGGCTAGCACTGTGTTTCTAATTAGGTTGTCATCTGGACAACTATTCTTCTTATGGCATTTCCTGTTCATTCGAGATATTTCCAGTCTCGTCATATGGCTTTGAGATGTAAGCAGTCAGGAAGAGCAGAGAATAATTAATTCACTTGAATTTGTTGGTGTTTAATGACACTGATAAAGTGACCAGATGTCCCGCCTTTGGCGGGACAGTCCAGATTTTAAACCATTTTCCCTGAGTCCCACAGGCTTTTAAAAAAGTTCCGATTTTTTGATACTATGCACGACAAGATAGGAAATGGCAGGAGAAGGGGAAGAACCGGAAGGGAATATGGCTTCTCTACCCGCATGCCTCCCCCCCGTCCCCCTCCCCCCTACACACACACAAAATGATGTCCCGCTTTACCAATGTTAAAATGTGGTCCCTTTATAATGGGATCCCTGATGTTGTATGGGGTTGCCAATCGCCACCGGCACTTTGAAATCATCATAAAGAATGGCTGTCCTGGAAACCTACAAGGGCAGTGGCACCCCGTCCTTAGGCTATCTGTGGCTCACAGATGACTTGACAGCTTTGTGTTTCCTTGAGTTTATTATTTTGAACAGTGAAAGTACCATGGACTGTCAGAAGAAGAAACAAATCTGTAGTGAAGGGCATCCATTCAGAATATCCTTTAGGCATGAGAATGGCACAGTTTTATATTATGTACATTGGACCAGTCCCTGAGAAGGGACATTAAAGTGGAGGTCCGCGAAACAAACAAACAAATAAACAAACAAACAAACAAAAAGAGGGATATCTTCCATGAAGTGGAAGCAACCATGGGCTCTAATGCAAGCAGACCGACGAGGGTGGTGCAGGCCTTGGCCATGTCCTGGTTGTTCTGCCGCCCATAGGATCACTGTGCGGTCGCCTCAGAACTGATGGCCCCTCGCAGCCACAACGTGCTCCTGCTGGCAGCTCCACTCCGACCCCAAGTACGCCCTGCCAGGGTGGTACTGGTGTGAACATCTTCAGGGATTCTACGTGAATTTTATGGCATCTTTTTTTGCACGAAGAAAGATTATCTGTGGCTGAATTTCTCTACCACCTTTTGGAATATAAATCATGACCCAACTACAATTCCATGTGTTACATATTTTAGAATCCAGATGAAGGAATAGTTCATTGCTGGGTTACTAAACCAATGAGCTGTAATAGAAATAATTCTGTAAGAGAAAGAACTGGTGAGCTGCTTCTGTAACAATCATAGCCAAGGAAACCCTACAGGTCATTGTACTCTGTTACACGGAGTTGACCTGATGGCCCCCGAAACAGTCACAGAATGACCCTTTAATGAAGCTTGCAGTGTGGGCCTCTGATTTGTTGCTTCATAGATCAGTGAATAACTTTTCTTTGCATGTGAAAATAACATAGGGTTTTCATTTTTTACCTTTTTGGTCCAAATTAATGTATTAAAAATTAAACAAAAACAAATAAAAAGCCTGTCATGATTGTCAATTTATGAGGCTGATTATAAACCTTTTTGTGATAAACACCCCTATACCAAATTATTAAGTACAACTGAAATTATAAATGAAATATTTTGTTCTCTTTTCCCGATGGTTATTATTGGTTGTATTGTTTTGATGTAGCTATTGACTTTTTTCTTCATGTTAAAATTGGATGCCTTATAAATGTGGGTAGAATATAGTATTTTTCAAATTAATCCTTTTGTCTTTGGTATAGAAGTTACTACTGATTCCATAGTCTTTCAAGCAAACCAATTTAAGAAACATAGGTTAATAAGTTTAACTTGATTATTCATTGTTTTGTTGAAAGTTATACATGGTAGCCACCTAAGCTATTCCTTCAAGTTGAAAAATCACAATTAGGTAAAGAATTTTGCAAAGAATAATAAATATGTATTTTGTTCTCTGACAGCTTACAAATAAAACTCAAGTTAGTTTGTCAAGCAAGAACGTTCAGCTATTATCATACTAGAAACTCATCTATTCATTTATATTAATGGGAATATTTTTCCCTAATCTTTCATTTCCTACAGGAGATATTTCTCTCATATACTTCTGAGCTTTGACCTTTAATCTTTCTATCAAAGTAGTTTTTATTACTTCACTAATGTGGGACACCCACCCATCTTGTTGACTCTTTCCTTCTTACCAGAAAACAAAACAAAGCAAACAAAAAAGTAAAAACTTTTCAACTTGTAGAATTCTCATATAGAGTTTCAAAGATGATAAAGGTTTACATACAAGCAGTTAGTCTCCTATTTTTTTTCCATGAAAGGCCTGGAGGGTTTCAAACTCCCCAACATTATCAAGGTTCCCTCTTGTCCTTCTGAATTCCTTCACTTTGTTCCTTCGCTCTGGGAAAACAATTATACCACTTTCTGCCACTCTGTGTTATATCTTTCACAGGCATTTCCCCCTAGGGAAGTTGGTACAGAAATGGAATTCTGAGGTTCACACTTGGAATTCCCACTTCCAAAGTTGCCTTACTCCAAAGTCACATCTTAAAGGAATGCTGCCAGTGACAAAGGTGATGTTCTAGGTCTCATCAACTTCTCTTATTTTTCTATCTCTTATTCTTTCCGAATTTGGTGGGGGTGGGGTAGGAGCCTTAATTTCCCCCTTTTTCAATACCAGAAATTCATTTAATTACCATATATATATTACTATGTATACATTTGCTCTTCACCCTGCATGATCAGTAAAACATGTTTCCAGTATTCGCTGCTTTCAGCCATAATCCATCTAGCATCATCAATGATATCATTCATCCCAAGTCTGTTTCCAAGTACACCTTAAATTTCCAGCACTCTTCCATTGATATACTGAGGCAATTACTTTTGAATGTTCCTCAGTCTAATGTTTGCATGTGGTAATAGAGATACTCTTTGAAGATGTCTCCGTGCTGTTTGCAATGTGTGCAGCTAGGGACCTTTGCTAGTTCTTTGAATCTCTACTATAACGGCCAAACGGTTTCTTTCAAATTTCTCACCATTGATATTTGTGCACTTCCAGAGTTTCATGTATTTGCTTGATACACACACACACACACACACACACACACACACACACACACATATATATATATATATATATATATATATATATATTAGTATATGTGCTGCCGAAGTGAGCACGCATCTCAATTGATATTACATCAAATTCTTGATGCCTCATTTTTTTAATTCCTTTCGGCCAATATCTTCTGTAGAGTGTGAACTTCCTTGATTTTTTGGTAGATACATGATCTGTTGTCAAATTGAGACTCAAGAGTGGAGTTAGTCCATCAATCACGTTGCAGCTTGAGGATCTCCACTAGAAGTGCTTAGGAGGTAAATAGCTCCTTGGAAGCAGGGCACACTCACTCCCTGGAAGATTTTACTGACAAAGAACAGATTAAGCTACACGGATGCAGCCAGAGCTGTGCCGCTGGAGGAGCTGAGTGGGGACCCGCGAGCACAGAGAAGTTTACAGTGCCACTGTATCAACGATACGTTCCACCCGCATGTCTGCGATCTCCCTGCACTCAGCGTCATTACATGTGTCAGTATTGGACATATGGGCTAATATCTGAACTGAGCTTATGAACTTGATCTGAACTGGGCTGGGATATGTTTCCTTAATGTACAATTAATTTTTATATAAGCTCTTTCCTATACACAAATGAGTGTCTATTTATCTGTGTCTCTATTCTACCCAGACTACCACAACTGTATACCCTCTTGGAATAGCTGAATGTTGACCAATTCTTTCTGTGACATTGTTCAGTATATCTTCCATCTTTCCTGGGTGCCTCCTGAACATTCAACATTTTACCTAACACTTTACCATTTACCCTTCAATATTTCATTTTTAGGCTTTATTTTTTTCCATCAGGTTATTCCGTTGAGAAATGCTAAGCATTTTTACCTTTAGGTTTTTAACTCCAGATTTTTGTGCCTTTTACTATAGCATGTTATTTTTCTAGGAGTCCTTTGAAAACTTTTGTTCAGGTCTTTCATGTCACCATTTCTTCTGTTCACTGTAGTGATTCTCATCTTGAAGACCATGTTTATGAATCTCTGTTGACATCTATTTTGGTATTTTATGTTTTGCCTTTCTTGTTAATTGTTTTTGCTTTCTTCATGTATCCTTAACTAATCTGATTTTTAGTCACTAGTGGTCAGTGTGTCAGATATATTATTCAAGTGTTCTCTTGGTTCAGGTGGGATACTGAAGTAAGTTCCACAGTTATTTTGAACTTTTTTCAATTTTATTCAGTTTCAAATTGAACTGTCCTGTCAGCAACATATGCCCTATTCTGAAGTTATCCTTGACTTTCTGTTGACTGATGATTTGGAACTGCTTCTTTGGATCTTTTCACAGATGTCAATTTGAGACCTAGTTACTTCACCCAGTGAAGTCTATGTGTACTCTTGACATTTGCCTTGTTACAAGCATATTTGTATTGAATAAGTTACTGCTCTTGTAAAATTTGATCAAATGATCTAAAGTATCATTTCTATCAATAAGTCCATATTTTCCTAATACTATTCCTTCCTTTTTTACTTTAAGCTATTGTGTTCCAATCATCAGTATTTCCTGATGCATCTTCATTTCATGTATAAATATACATGAAGTATTAATATAAAACTGCAGAATTTAGTGTGACTCTCCATTTTCTTTGACATTAGTGGCATTAGTGGCTGGTACATATATCTGAGTAATAATCCTAGTACTTGATCTTTAATGTAAACATTTGGATATCATCTTTTCACTGATAGGCAGCTGTTTGGATGGGATATATATCTTAGAATTGGGAAAGGTATGCATAGTGTTTTCTGATAGTTAGGGATTATGTCAACCAGGCACTTCTGTCTAGGGGTGGATTCAAACCTGTGAATCAACTTTCAGCATGATGACACCTACTTTATGTTATAAACATCAGTGTGAGGAACTTTGGAAACTGACTTCTCTCTGCCTTTCTATCTTCCTGCATGCCAGAACTTTGCCTGCCTTAAGTAGTGTCCCTATATTGGTGCCTGTTATGTTTCCACGGAGTTGGATCTGCCAGGGTCAGCAGGGACTGGCTGTAATCTTTCTACTTTTCTGCATCACTTTCTGCAGTGTCATGAGTCTGAAGAGGGACTAATGGACTAGCATTGACCTTTGGATTTGACTTGGAATGGGCTGGGTTTTCTTCTTGATATGTCTTCTTGATATGTAATGTCTTCTTGGCATAATTATCTTTCTTCTCAAAAATGAGTGCTACTGGCTCTGTTTCTCTAAAAAACCTGGGCTAACATAGTTTGTTTTCTTTTACTATACACATTTGGTTTTCATGTTGAGCAAACCACCTGGATTATGTAAAGCAGAGTGATTTATCAGGATTGAAGAAGATGCATTAATAACACGCAATAACTAGATGATGCAAACTTGCTTGTTGAAAGCAAAGAGACTGGGTAGCACTTACTGGAGAAGATCAAAGGCATGCTTTCAGTACCAACTGCACTTCAACATAAGGAAAAAGAAAATTCTCACAGCTGCAACAATAAAAAATGCCACAATTAATGGGCAAAATAGTTCAGTTTCCAAAGATTAATTTTATTCAATAAACTGCCATTAAAAATAACCAAAGGTTATATTGCTTTGGGCAAATTTGCTCACATCACTTTGAGGATGGGGGCACACTGACCCAAATCATGATATTTACCATCGCCTAATACACAAGTGAAAACTCAATGATAAATAAAGGAGGCCAAAAATATTGCTGTCTTTTCATTATAGTGTTGATGAAGAATATCAAATGTTCCCTGAACTACCAGAAGAATGAACAAACCTGGTCCAACTCCAGGAGGTCAGGGCAACAGAGGACTTGGATAAGGAGAAGGAACCTGACTGGACGAACCTGAAACTCCCTGTAAGATGGAGATAGATGAGAAGGGGGAGAGTGAGAGAGATTTTGAGCAGGTGTGCTATTCAGGTGGAAGGAGGATGAGTCGATGCCACCCATGGTGTGGAAGGCATAGGCTGAGTAGCGTCCCCATGCAAGGCAGGTACTAAGAGGTAGTGGGTGGTGGACAATACTGACTACTGCCATCATGACCACACCTCCATCGGCTACAGAGTACTGAAGAAGACATGGGCTCTGATGTACCCCAGAAAGTGGGGTCTTATATGCTCAAGTATCCAGAGAAGTGGTAAGGCTAACCGCTGGGAGTGAGTAAATGTGAAGAGAGACAGAAGCACCAGAATTGGTGTGCAGCTGAAAATTTCCCATAATGCTGCTCTTCCATAATAACCTGAAGGTCTTTGAATCTGAGCCACATCCATAAATCTGGAGTAGCTATTGAGATATATGTAGGTATGTATATTTGTTCTTCCTTGGTTGTCTTCAATCCAGCTCTCATGCATGTTGCACTGATGTATAGAAGAATGAAATGTTGCCAAATCTGCAGCTATCTTCTGGAATGTTGGTTTTCTCAAACACATCCTTGTGTCCAGCTGTCTCATTAAGGGATATATACATATACATATGGATAATTGCATAGTAGATTTAAAGGAAGGATGGATTAAAATTTAAAACACAGGGAGTATATCCTAAATGTGTCAGAACATACCATGTGCACTCTATTATTGCAAAGTGCAGGCAAGATCTTTAAATTAAGTAGTATCAGTAGATTCATACACAACACAATCTGCTAAGAAGATAAAAATATTAAACAACACTTTTTAATAGCAGAATACAACAGGAGGTTTATAGTTGTCAACAATTCCTAGAGGTTGGGCTACTGGTTGAAAAGGTTGATGCAAAGGGACATTCTAACACAAAGAGCAGATCAGGTATGTTTGTTCTTGATGTTTCCTGAGGCTTTTGCTTGATCCCATTCCAACCACCACAGCACAATCACCTGTGTCCCTCTACATCGTGACTGTGTTTGACTAAACTAGCTTTATGAAGCATGACTATTATGACACTGAAACAAAGAGTCCATACATAGGAATCACTAAGAGGATGGCACAGGACTGGGCAATCTTTCTCTCTCTCATGCACACAGACAGCATGGGTTGCAACCAACTTAATGGCTCTTAACAGCAACAGCTTCCAAATTGTGATTTTTATTATTGCCGACACAGGCTGGTTTGAACGATTTTGGAGGCACTATTCTAGATGGCCACAAGATGGGGGTAGTCTTTCATTCAAGAAGACTGTAAAAGAAGCAATTCTACAAGTGATACACTGTTTAAATTTAAAGTTACTATTGTTGAACAACAAGTTGAGTTTCTTGGTTGCATTAATCACAAAGGAATTTGAGAAGCTACACAATTGGACAGTACAGAAAAAATTATCATCAAAACATTTTCTACTGATTTTTTTATAAAATCATTTTATTGGAGGCTCTTACAGCTCTTATAATATTCCAGATTTCAATTGTATTAAGTATATTTTTACACGTTATCATCATCATCATTTTCAAAATATTTTCTTTCCACTTGAGCCCTTGGTATAAACTCCTCCTTCTAATTTTTAAAAATTGTTTATTTTATTTCATTTTTCCTTAAATAAAAGGTAAGGTGGCCACCTATTTATTATAATGCTTGACAAATACAAAAATTACACATTCAGCAATAAAGTATCAATCAACTGAGAATGAATTGTTTAAAATATGATGATTCTACCCTATAGAATGTGGAGGAAAGTTCATGCTATAATTTCAAGTGACAAAGAAAAAAGAGAAATATATGTTAAATTATATAATATGATTTTATACTATGTATATATTTACACAATTATGAATACAAAATATTAGGTTATTGAAGAAGAACACAGCAAAAGAGGTGGACTGGCATAGTGTTTGCAACAATGGCCTAAAATAAAAATAATCATAAGAAGGATACAGAAAAAAGGTGGTGATTCCATCTCTTGCACACAGAAGTCACTATGGGTCAAAGGTAATTCAGTAGCACATAAAAACACAATGCATAATAACATTGTATAATAATAAAAATGGCTAACTCTGTGTTGAAATTTGGAGCACTTTATTTTCATCATTGTTTATTTTTACTACCTGCTAAAAATTAACAAAGAGGTTTTCAAAGGGAGCCAAAAGCAGATACTAAAACAAATTGGTGGAGTTGGGCTCGCACTAAGTCCTAACTCCAATTTAAGAACAAAGGTTCATTCATCATGGCTCTGCTGGATACTCAGCCTCTGGAAGGGAACACAGAAGGAATAAGTGCTATAGCAAAATGTGGTGAAGAAATTAGATAGTGCCTGACTATGCTAACCAGACCAACAGGAACAGGTGGGATTAATAAGGTCACAGTGTGATGGGAGGGCAGAGACAAATGGCTTCAGCAAGCTCGCCCCACCCTACCCCACTGCCCCCCACCTCTCTTGCTCTCTGGTGACCAGACCAGTGTGAAGCTGCTTTAGCTAGTTCTCTGCCTCAACGTGTGAGCTACACTACCTTTGGGAGAGCCAATCTGTGGATTCTATTGTTAGAACTTGAGGTTCCTTACAGACCTGCTTTGCCGGTATGTATATCTTTTGAGTTTGTGCTGTCAGATCCTGTCCCCTTGTATTGGTTGAGTTCAATATTCCATCAGGGTCTGCTTCCCTAAGCTCCTGAGCTGCTGGCTCTTGGTGACTCACCTTGCTGCTTTCTGTTTGTGGCCAGATTGCCTATGTTGCTATAGGGAAGACTTGGATTTCTGCTTCCTTGACCTTGAACCCAGCAGCCTTTGTGAGTTGAAGGATTTCCAATACATTAACTATTTCATGGAAGTGAGTTAAACTGAGCTCTCTGTACTGCTCTGTGGTCTAATTAGCTAATATGTATTATATAATATTATATGTTATATATAATCATAGTGTCCAGTTTTTATTTCACTAGGGAACATTGTCTAAAACGGAATCTGCAGTCTTAAAAGCTTGTCTCCAAATAGTCACCTAAGCCAATTAAGTCCACATGGAAGAAGCAGAACATCAATCAGTGGAGGATTGTAAATCATAAAATCTGAAGCCAAAGAATGGAATGATAACAGAGTCTAAATTGTGAGAATTCAATTGGCTGAATGGATGACAGTGGGAGCCCATGATATATTTTTGAGAACTACATAGGAAATAAGTGATCTATTCAATCCATAATAGAGGGATGGGAGGAAAGTGATTACTCAACAGAGTGTATCAGAGAGATAAGAATAGAAAATCAAAGGATAAATATGACTTGAACAGTTAAAATATTTTCAGTTGATCTCAACTCTGATGCACATTGGATCTGATCTGGTTTTCAATTTTTTTCTGTAATTTTTATTTGTTCATATTAGGATTTATCTCAGTTGTGTTATTGGGGACCACCCTCTTGAATTTGTTATATTTTTTCAGGTTTTTAGTTTTCAGTTTTTGTATATTGAAACCCAGAACTGATGAATCTATAGGGACAGCAAGCTGAATGAGGGTTTCAGTGAGTGGGGGTGGGGTAAAAAAGAGATGATATCAAAGAGGTCTCCAACTAAAAGAACGTTTGCAAAATTATTGTGGTAGCAATTGTACAATACTACATGACATGATTGATCTATGGAATGATATGATACATATATTAACTCCCAGCTATAATAAATAACTAGCTAACCAGGTATTTTAGATTAAAAAAAATCAATGAACTAACACATCTTAATATAATTTAGAACTTTTTGGAATTGACCAAAATCTAACTAAGCTAGAAAATTCACAGTATTAACTTAAAACATAAACACATTTTAAAATGCACTCATCTGTATATGCCCAATGTTACCTTTGTCATTTTCAAAATCTGCACTGTTTACATGCCACTCAAGCTTTTGCAGTCTAACTGCATAGATACAGAGGCTCTGAGATCTCCTAGAGTGCTGCACTGGTTTAAAAGCTCGCCCACGGTTACTTTCATTCTCTAAAATTAGGAAACAACTCAGTAAAACATTTTTATTTTTCAGACATTGTCTGACTCAGAGTTTCCTCTGAGTCCCTGTTGCAGTTCCTGGCTCTTTCAGAAGCACTTGAAATTCACGAAAGAATCCAATATCAAGCTTATGAAAGGGGACTCAGACTTTGCTAAACTCATTTGCCTTCACGAGTGAAAGGAGTTTCTGTTCTCAGACAGGATAAAGAAAATAGCTCTAATGGACTAGAATAGCTTGTTTGGCATTTCAGTCCTATCAAATGCTGCTATGTGACATATTTTCTGGGTTTGAGTCTTTTCTCATCTATAAAGAATATAGAGAATGGGAGGTTTTTGTGGGGATTACCATTGAGTAACTTGCTTGAGTTGCAACTTTTCCAAGGTTTTATATCCTCTTGCGTGATCCTGACATTTCTCCCACCCTTGTTCTGGAGGATTTTGTATATTATCTCTCCTCTGAAGACTTTGATTTCTTGGAACATCAGCTAATTGAATAGCAAACAACTTCAGCTTGATAGTGGTTTCAAGCAAAACTATGAACTTAGTTTTTTTTTTTTTTTTTTTTTAGGTTTTCAATTTATCAACAGATTGGTTGGCGGGGGAGGTCAGGGAGGTCAGGTATATCGAATCTGCATTCTGCACCACAAAATGCTGATAAAGGTGAAAGGTGATAAAGAAACTTGCATTTGGAAATTGAGTATATGGACCTAGGCAAGATAATGAAGAAATACTTAGCTCTGAGTTAAATTGAACATTTTTACAGTTTAATTCACTAGTAAAAATGGTTGTAATTTCTTTTTGTGAAAGGAATTTAACATTTATATCAGCACTTGTCTCAAAGATACTGAAACTGAGTTTTTCAGCATAAGTGATTACAACTCCAAACTCTTATTACCACTGAGTCATTTTGAACATATAGTGACCCAGTAGGACATAATAGCACATGTAGCTCCTGTATGGTTTTGAGATGATAAGTCCTTATTTAGAGGAAGATAAGCTCTTCATCTTTCTACTGCAGAAAAACTGGTGGCTTCTAGCTGCTTAGCTTTTACTTAGCAATACATTGCATATCCCACTCCACTAGTTGCAAAACAAAACATAAACCATGCATTTTGACATATGCCAGCTCCTTATAAAACCCAACTTAAACATTTCAGAACTAATGAACAATAGAACAAAACTATGCATCTATTCTCATCTTGAAAACAAAAGAACAACCCAATTCTCATAAGGTTGCTTCATAGCAATCTCATGTGATACAGGATGAAAGAAATCTTTAAAGAACATTCATTTTTCTTTAGTTAGCAATGTAAAGAAAAGATTGAATTAAAATAGATTTCCAAGACCTTTCACACTTAAGGGATAGGATGAATATACACTTATGATCATTGTTTACAAAAGTGTCCTGATCTTAAGTGAACTTGTATTGAAAACTAAATTTCATAATATTAATTTTTATATTTCAATTTCATTTTTATGAAGATTTTGAGAAGTCCTTACATCAAACATGTTAAAAGATGCTGACTTTCTCCTTCAGTCAATCATTCAATATATTTTTCCTTTTTTGTGACCAATCTATACCTTCAGAATTGAAGTTATTCACCTTTTTCAGTTGTTATGAGCATTTGGACCACCCATATCAGCTTTCTTCTACTCAGAAGGTTGTTGAAAAGTCTTAAAACAGTAGAATGAACAAAATGGAACCATGGATAGCTTTTTAGTGGGTCATGGAACCCTCATAAGGGGATTGAATCCTGTGTGTGTGTCATCAGAAATTTTCTAGAGAAGCAAAACTAGTGATTCCTATATAGGTATGTATATGGAAAGATATTTATATGAGAAAAAGGTTCCCTTAGTTTTAGAAGCAGATTAATTCAGTCAATTTCAGATCCACGCATCAGAGGATGAACTGCAGCCTTCCCCTGCCTCATGTGCCCGCAGGATTGGAGGGACCAGGAAGCAGAAAGAGCACAGACTGATGGATACAGAGACAAATGCATCCTGGCCCTCAGTTCACTGATGACTCTTGGGTTCAGCAGGCAATAGTTCTAGCAGAAAACTACTGTCAGGATCCAACTCCATCAGAAGTCAAAAGCATTTTACAGAGTCTGCTTAAAAAGGAGCAGGTCACACACCAGAGTGTTTTGCTTCAATGTGCAGTGTATGAAGGCTGTGACCTTAACAAGAGTGCACTACTCCACCACACTGCAGGATGCTCACAGACTTGATCATGTTATGTTAGACCCCTTTGTGGATCTGCTTGCCTTGTGTCAGATCATGTCATGGGGTATTACTGCCAAATTACATAGAAGACTGGTCCAGGTAATTTGACACCATGGATATGCCCAATTGCTTGTCTTTGAGTAGTCTCCACTTTTGCTAAGACAGTTGTAGACTTTAGAGAACTAGTGTCTATCCAAATTTGCTTGGTTCACATGGCTCCTCAATAACATCTAGACACAGCCAGTTTTTGCACTTTTTGCAAATATCTATTTTGCAGTTCCTCATTTACAGTGATGTGATATTTCTAACATTTCATTTTAACTGGTATCAACACCACTTTGGGTCCCTTCATTAATAACATGCACTTGTTTTGTATGAGAACCATGACAACAGCATTTCAATGCCTTCCTTAGTTTTAATAGAGCATTGGAAAGAAAGGAGTCCTGATGAAACAGAAAGTAAGTGCTTGACTTCATAGCAACTGCTTAGAGGGAAATAAGATGTGTCCTGCTCTCTCCATGAAAAAGATCCAGCCTTGAAGTCTCCAAAAGGAAGTTCTCCCCAGTCCTCAAGAGTTGCTGTGTGTCAAAATTAACTCAGAGGACAGGACATGGCTTGTGAATTGAAAGCAAAAAGAGTTTGACATGCAAACTGAGGTTAGCCTGAAATTGCGACTAGAAACTGATGAAGAAGGATGGTTTTGCCCAATCCTAATTTTTCACTAAAATTTACCATTTGTGCATATGGATGAAATAAAATCACAATCCACAATTTCTTAACTCCACCTCAGAGGACCCTTCACTAATTTCCTCATATAGCTTCAAACTTCTTTCAGTCACTCCCAAAGAATCCATAGAGGCCCAGAGGCCCAGGTCCTCCCCCACACTCTTCTGCAGAGTTCCTAGCCCTTGTGGCAGGCAGAAGAGGAGGTATGTATTTAAACCCGAATTCATCCAATAATTAGAGTAGCCACGTGTGTTTCTTTTTTTTTTTAACCTGTGTTTCTTAATGACTTCACTTAGAATTTTGACTCCTTGTGAATGTAACCTCTGTTCCAAGAACTATGAGACAGTGTTGCTATTTCCCTTATAATGGCAGAATATTAAAGAGATGACTGAGAGTCTTGGAGGACATGTTTCCTGGCTATAAAACTACAAAAATTGTTTTTGAGCCTTTAAAAAGAATCTATATATACTTCAAAATATAATTTTGCTACTACAGTTTACTTATTAATTATCTAGGAAAATGACATAGTAAGAATATCTTTTCTTTTTTCTAGAAGTGGAAATTAAAAAATCATTTTCTTGTCATTGGTATTACCAATATATTATACTTTTACTGAAGAAAGTGAAAAGTTATTAAAAAGATACAAAAAAAGGAAAGGGGCTGAGTCCTGGTGGCATAAGTGGTTGAGTGCGGGACTGCGGCCCTTGGGCTTGGTGGTTCAAATCCAGTGGCGGCTCTCAGGAGCAGTGCTGGGTAGCTCCCACGACCACCAGGGGGCAGTGATGCCCCCCTAAAAAAAACAAAAAGAAAAAAAAAGAAAAAAGGAAAATACAACAACAAATGTCAAAAGAGATTCTAAACTTGCTCCTGAATACAGAAGCACTGACATGAGCTGAAGAAGTGATGCTGGAATAAAGCTGAAAAGAACATTTTAAAGGGTAGCTCAACAATATAAAATATTATGACAAAATTTGGTTAAAATAAAATTCAAAGAATGAAAGGTTTGGAGGAGCATGTTCTGAATTTTTCAAGCTTAACAAAGTGGAGGAATAATTCAAGCCTTAAATAGAAATGTTGAAGGAATCTGTGGGTGAGATACTGAAAAACACAGGATGCATCAAAAGAAGATGGGTGGAATACCTAGTAACTAAACCAAAAACAATTGGTAAAAGTTCCAACATTTTAGGAGGGAACATATGATGATGGACTTCTGGTATTGAAAAAGAAGTCTAAGATGCACTGACAGCACTTAGGAAAGGCTCACGATTTGAGAGACAGCGGTGAAACACTCAGGCTGTGCTTCTCTACCTTCCTCATGCCACCACCCTTTAACACAGTTCTTCGTGTTGTGTTGACCGCCCAGCCATAACATTATTTTTAGTTCTACTTCATAACTGTTGTTTGCTATGGTTATGAAGCGGTCGATCCCAGTGAAAGGCTCATTTGATCTCCCAAGAGGTCGCGACCCACAGATTTAGGACCACTGCTCTAGAGGCTCTCATTCATCTGTGTAAAGAAACTTCAGACACCGTTACCCAGATAATCAACTGGAAAAAAGATCACGTTTGTGTACATTCAGACGAAAAATGACCTAATAGGATCCAGATGTATTTCAATAGGATTATCCCAATAAGGATGCATACCATTGTTCTGAGCTGGATGCTGGCTCATAAGCGTGCTTTATGGAGTGTCAGAGGCTGGAGCAGAAAGCCTCCCATTGGTCCTCCGGAGTGACTTACAAGTGCAAAACATGCATGTGTGCTTAGCTACCCAACTGGTGCCTCCCAACCCAGCCAGCCCACTGGAACGTTCTTTCAAAAATGGGTGCAGTAATTCAAGAGATAGGGAAATTCCAGAAATTTACACTGGATAGAGGAGAAGACACGGAACAGTGTATTTTATTGTGCATGTCACCTCGACCTTGGTGTAAAGTAGAGAATATCAGAGAGATGTTTACTCATTTTATGGACTATGCAAAAGCCATCAGCTGAGTGGATTATAATAAACTATATATGACATTAGGAACAACATATGTAAAACATTTTTTGTGCTCAAGGGGACCCTTCTGTAGACAAAGAGGCAGTTGTTTGAACAGAATAAAGGATGATGAATAGTGTAAAATTAGGAAATGCATGTGTAATGGCTGTACTGTTTCACCACACTTACTAATTCTGTATGGTGAGCATGTAGTTATATTATGAAAGAAAAACACAGCAATAGTATTGATGGAAGACTCATTAGCATCCTGTGATATGCAGATGATATAAGCTTGCCTGTAGAAAGTAAAGGGGATTTGAAGTACTTACTGGTGAAGTTTAAAACTACATTTGACAGCATATATTACCCTTCAACACAAAGAAAACAATCCTCACAACTGAACCCGTAGGCAACATTAGGATAACCAGAGAAAAAATTGAAATTATCAAGGATTTCATCTTGCATCTGTCCACAATCTGCTATCCAGAGAAACAGCAGTCAAAAAGCAAATGACTTATTGCATTATGCAAATCATCTGCACAAGACCACTTTAAAAGTAAAGACCATACTCAATTGTACATGGATAGCATGCTTGGTAAACTTGCGGAGCAGCAAAGAAGAGAAACACCTGAAAGAAGATGAATTGACATGACAATTGTCAGCATGACACAGGATTGGACCATGGCTCATTCAGTTGTACATAGGGTTGCTATCACACAGAATTGACTGGATTTCAGGAAACACTATACAATGGTGCTAACTACAAGGTGAGTTCATCAAACCTCCCAATTTCTCCAAAGGTGTAATCTGAGGCATTCTGCTTCTGTAAAGATCTACAGTTGTGGAATCCCTGTGGAGCAATGACATTTTGTCCAAAAGAGTTCCTCTAAATTAGAATTGACTTGATGATACCAGCCTTCTTTTTCCATGCCTCCTGCATGGTGTGATATGCTAGACAATTGTGAGGTGTTCCTGGGTACTGCTTTAGCTTTCTGGTTGAATGCTTAACCACTTGTGCCACTCAGGGCTTAATATCTATATTGAAAATTGGCAATCCAAATGAACACAGAGGCACTTCAGAACAAAAGTGGACCAATATACTTGCAAAAAGAAGTCCTTAAGAACTCTACAGGATACAGATCAATATTTATATTTATGGTTTATTTAATAAGCCATAATTTGTAATTGACTCCATGTCAATCACAACACCAAATTTCCGTTACTCATGTGCTTGCTATTGACCACTTGCTATTTGCATGTTGGTAAAATTCCAAACATCCAGCCTCAAATCACTGTTCAATTCTTCCATAACTTCTAGGAAAACAGCACATGACTTAACCTCCTGAACTTATTTGTTCTTATCTTCTTTAATCAGAGTTATTAACGTTTGTCATCTGCAGATCATATCATGTTGCTGGTCATCATGAAATGACCTGCATAAACCAAGAAGTTCTTTGTTGGCCAACTGAAAGGTGTTCAATATTCACCATCAATACATGACACGGCAGTTCATCAGGTGGTTCGAATGTTAGATCTTGAGGGGAAAAAAAGTTACCTGATTGCTTGTCCATAAATCTAGTGTAAATAAAACTACATCCTTTAATTCCTATGGTTAAATATTCAAATAGAAAGCATTTCCATATTATTATGAAACTCTATTGAATTATGACTTCCTAGTTGGAGTACTTCTCTCACAGCACCCAAAACACTACGAATATTTCATTTCTTAAGAGCATATATGTACTTCAGTAATGTACTTCAATCTATAATATACTAGCAAGCTAGTAATTGTTTCTCAAACAGTATATATTTTGCCAGAACATATGGACATAGTCTGGTCCAAAATATCAGAACTCACTGCTAGGTAGCACTCATGAACTCTTATCTCCAATTTCAGTCTGCATAAATGCTCCGCGAGTCATCTACCGTATCTTATTCAAGAGCCATTGTACAGAGAACTTGTTTGTAGCAGTATTCCGGCTTCTAACATGCCATTAGTTAAAATGAAAATCTGTTATCTCTCTGTCTACAGGGCATTTTATATTGCTGCAAATTAACAAACTGTAGGTGACAAATTCTCTAAATTCTCATTTAGCATGTCCAATTAATAATGGCCAAAGGATAATTTTACTGTTCTATAGTATTAAGGGGCACATGTGTTTCCCATGCAAACATATTATCCACCCCAATAATACATTCAGGTTATGGGTATGAAGCCATTCTACATAAAGTCTTTTCAAATATTCCAATTTTCATTCATGCTCCCACCTAATCCCATCTTAATAGTGTGTCCTCTGATCTACCTTGTCAATCTAATTATGACTCTACCAATATGAAAGTAAGGTTTTCAATGTGCTCACATGGCAACTGCAAAAAGCTATGCCTGGAGTGTAGCCTGTGGATCAGGTCGTCAGGTCAGTCTGATGACCTCCCTTGCATGTGTGACTGAGATATATAGCTTTCTGAAGGATGGCCTCTTTCTGCCTTGGTCTTGCTGGAACCCTGCCAGAGTTCCAGTGACCTTGGACCCACAAGACTACATGCACCAGCCAATGAGCTTCCTGCATTCTGCATAAATGCGTATGGCTGCGTGAGTCTGAAGAGAAACCTGGGGCTAGTATCAGGCTTATGGATTTGAGTTGAACTGTGCTGACATGGTCTCTTGATATAAAGTTACTTCCTGACACAGAGTTCTTTCTTACACATATATTCAGTGTCGCTGAATTTGTTTCTCTAATCAGCTCATCCTAACACAATCAATATATTTTGGAATTATAATGTATTGACCCCAAAAGTTCTCAAATTTATTCTCTATAACTTGGACATGTTCCCCATCCATGACATATGAACTTGTGTCGCATCCTGGGTTTGAGCCAGAATAACATTCATCAATATGGATCCCTATTAAATGAAGAACCATGACTTTTGGCAAACTGAGTTATCACTTCTTATTTTAAACTTTACTTTTCAGCTTATTTAATTCATTCAAGCTCATGGTAAATATAAGTGATTTCATTAAAGTCCTTAAAAGACCCTTATTCGGAGACTAAAAAAATGGGGTGGAATATGGAATTCCAGTTAATTTATATCCAACCTATACTATTGCTGTCTATTAACATTCTTTCAGCTCCACCAACACCTGGTTTGTTTGTTACACTTCTTGAAAACCCCTATCGAGTTCATTCTGACTCATGGTAACCCCATATGTACAGAATGGAACTATATCCTCCAGGTTTTACAAGGAAGTGACCTTTTGGAAGGAAATTGTCAGACCTTTCCTTTGTGGTCCGCTCCCTGTGTTTGATGTAGTGCCTGGGCTTGAGGTGCCTCTGAATGATGCTATTGGATAGTGCTTGAATGCTTAACCACTTATGCTGCTGAGGGCTTTGCACCCATTTAAAGATTCCTATAATACTTGCTATCTTGCTATGCTCTCAAACTCTCCACGATATCTTCATTCTCTTATACATTATATTTTCTTTCTATGGGGGGGGGGCATCACTACCTCTGGTACATTATATTTTCTTAACCTGTATCAATTTCCTATTGGTAAGATGAAGATATCTATCAAAAACCAAATACTTCACACTTCACATCTTGTTTTCAGTAGCTTTTTGGTACCTTAGCTTTTACAGCAGGGATGGGTTTTTGGTTGGCAGGGTTCATAGTGGTACTAATCGTTATGCAAGAACAATATTTCCTTTCGTAGAAACTCTGAGTCTAGTGACTGTCAATCAAACTGGCTGAAACTCTAATATGGGGCAGCATCAGCATCTGTCCCTATTTTCTTTTGTCCATCACAGTTCCTAGTCACCCCCAAATTGGAGATTATGTCCTAGTTTATTGCATGTCCACATGAATGCAGCAGGAAATCAGTGGAGGTTAAATTATTTCTAAATCTAATTGATAATATTACTTAGTAGCTTATTATATAGTACAACAATTATGTCACACTGTGAGTGACAGCAAAAATTGAGGCAAAGATTTTAATCAAATTTTGATTATTTCTGCTACTAATAGCATATTTTCAAATGTTTCAAGAAGTTTTTCTGATATTCTCTGGGTCATAGTGTATCAGTTAGTCAGTGATGTTCCAGAAAATTCTGTGACTTTGTTGAGTCTCTTAACATGAGTCCAAGATTTTGTGATTCACTTAAAAGAGTCATAGAAATGAGAGATACTATCATACAATAGATACAATTTATTAGAATGAAAGCACATATATTAATTTGCCAGGGTCAGCGGAGTATAAGGTAGGGTCCACAGAAAACCAAGCATGCACATCTAGCTGTCCTGTTCCCGTGAGGTTGCTGAGGGATCCCCTCTCAACATCACATCGTGTTGCATAATAGGTGCTCATGATCACTTAAACTTAGCTGAGCCTTACTCTTCAGGGTTTCAGGAGACCCAAGAGCATCTTGTCAGAGTAGAACTTTGCTCCACAGTTTTCTTTTTCTTTACTTTTTTTTTTGATTTGAAAAAAAATGGTTTTAAATCAGTTGGTTTTTTAAAATAATTTTATTAAGGACTTTTACAACACTTGTCACAATGCATGCATCTATCCATTGTGTCAAGCACATTTGTACATTTACTGCCATCATCATTTTCAACATTTTCATTCTACTTAAACCATTGGTATCAGCTTCTCATTTTTCCCTTTCTTCCTCCACCCTCCTTCCCTCATGAACCCTTATTAATTTATAATTTTTCATGTCTTATACTGACCCATGTCTCCCTTCACCAACTTTTCAGTTGTCCACCCCCTGGGATCAGATTTTATGTAGATCATTGTGATTGCTCTCGAATTTCTCTCCCCACTTTCTCCTTAATCTGCTGGTATGGCTACTCTCAATATTGGTCCTGAGGGAGGGTCATCTGTTCTGGATTCTCTGTGTTTCCAGTTCTTAACTATACCAGTTGTACATGCTCTGGTCTAGACCTATTTGTAAGGTAGAATTGGGATCATGATAGTGGAGACTGGGTTCATGATATGTGGGAGGGCACTACAGAACTAGAGGAAAGTTGTATGCTTCATTGATGTTATACTGCACCCTGATTGGCTTGTCTCCTCTTCATGACCCTTCTGTAAAGACATGTCCCATGGCCTAGAGATGGTATTTGGGTCTCCACTCAGCAACCCCCTCACAAACAATGATATGATTTTTTGTTCTGGTTCTTTAATGCCTGATACCTCATTGCTTAGACCCCTTATGATTAAACAGGCTGGTGTGCTTCTTCCATGTGAACTTTGTTGCTTCTGAGATAGATGGCTGCTTGTTTATCTCAAGCCTTTAAAACTAAAGATATTATATATATATATATATATATATTATAGCTGGGCATTATCAGTTTTCTTCACCACATTTGCTTATGTACCCACTTTTTCTTCAGGGATCTTGTCCAGAAGGTCAGCATCATGGAATGCCAGGTTAATAGTAGAGGTCCAATGCCCATTGCTACCTTAATACTAAACCTATATATATGTACATAGAAATATTTCCCCATTTTCATATATAAATATATTTCTGTATATACATGCATGAATTTAGACTTCTATAAATGTCCTTCACTTCCTATTTCTTTCTCCTATTATTCTCTTCTTGTCCCTTAATCATGTGCAGCCTTAATTTGGGTTCTAGTAATTCCTCTCAGGTACATTACCCATGATGGAGCCTTACCACGCTCCTATACCCTTCTCTCCATCAAGTTTAGATCATTTTTTGTTCCCTTGTCCTTGGGTTTGTTAATCCAGGATTTCATTTGGGCTCCAGTAATTCCTCTCAGTTAAAGTACCCTTTATTGAGCCTTACCATGCTTGTAAACCCTCTGCCCCATCAATTTTAGATCATATGTTGTTCCCTTGTCCCTGGGTCTATTAACACCTACTTCTTTTCCCCAACCTACCCTTCTCCTGTGTCCCCCAAGGAACCAATCATTCCTTGTTTCCATCTCTAGATTGTTTATTGTTTATTCAGCCTATCTTATTGAGATCGACCTGCAGAGATAGTAAGATGCACAAAACACACAAACAGAATAGAGCAAAACAAAAGAAAATAAAACAACATCAACAAAAAATAAAAGAAAGAAAGAAAAAGACAGAAGCTTATAAATAGTTCCAGGTTTGTTTATTGACATTTAGGAGTGTTTTGTGTTTGAGTCTGATGGGTGCCCTGCTTTGGCCCCAATGTCTACTTTTGGTATTCCCTAGGGATTTCCTTGCTCTGTTCCCCTTGCTGTTCTGTTGCATGGCAGTAGTGTCTCATCTCAGAGTAGTGGGGCCAGATAGGGCATAATTTCTGCACTGTGCCTCCAGTGTTATCCCACTATAGTGCTATGGGTCAATGGGGGATGTCGTGTCTTATGGTAGGGCTGACCATATGGTCCTCTCTGCGCATTGGCTGCTCTGAGCAGAAATATTGTCCACAGTACCTGATGATCCAGGGTGTATTCCCTCTCTCCACCTTCATTTGTTCCGGTGTGCTCTGCTCAGCTATGTCCCTCTCCCTGATATGATACCTGATGCCATTGACACCTCATGATTACACATGCTGGTGTGCTTCTTCCATGTGGATTTTGCTGTTTCTGAGTTAAATATCTACTTGTTTATCTTCAAGCCCTTTATAACACAGCTGGGCACTATCAACTCTCTTCACTACATTTGCTTAGGCACCCAAATTGTCTTCAGTGATCTTGTTGAGAAGATGAGCATCACAGAATGCCAGAATTTTAGAACAAAGGATTGACATTTGGACAAGCAGCCAGGGGACTGACAGGCCGTGGGATCCATTACTGTGGTTCAGGATCCATTTCTGCCAAAAACTTGTCTGTAAAGTGGAAGGAGGAGGCCTCAACAGTAATCTTACCGAGAGAGAGAGAGAGAGAGAGGTCTGAGGGACTGACTCTAATTCCAACTACGTGGAGAACTCCACCTCCCCACAGAAGAATTCACTCCAGGGGACAGCACGGAGACTTCTAAGACCCAGAACAAAATCATTCTCAATGTGAATGGGGTGGGAGTGGGCATGGAGTGGAGACGCAATTGGATATCCTCTCATGAAGGGGTCACAGGGAAGAGATGAGCCAGACATGGTGCATTATAGCACCTATGAAACACACAAATTTCCTCTAGTTTTGTGATGCTTCCTTCCCTCAGTATCATGACTTCAATTCTACCTTACAAATCGGATTAGACCAGAACATGCATACGGCTAAAAATAACAGCCTGCAACACAGGAAATCAAGGATAGATAAACCTTTAAGAGATAACTACGAGAGTAGAAATACTCGAAGGATTAGTGGAGAGTGGGGATAGAAAGAAGATTTAGATCACAATGATCATTCTAGGACCCAGTCCCAGGGGGAAGAAGTACAGAAAAGCAGGTGAGGGGCAATGGAGGATGACATAAGATATGAAAATAATCATCTATAACTTATCAAAGGTTCATGAGGGAGGGAAGATTTTGGAGAAAGGAGGGAGAAATGGGGAACTGATACCAGGGGCTCAAGTGGGAAGAGAATGTTTTGAAAATGATGAAGGTGCCTGTGACAGTCACTTTATCTGGTGTCAATTTGAGGATTAAGAGTGTAGGGGGGGAGTCTAGCTTGTCAATCTGGAGATAACCAATGAGACCTCTGTGTGGGCGTGGCCTCCCGAGATTTCTGGGAAATATGGTAATTCCTTCCTGGAGGCGGAGACACTATGTCTCTTGATTCATTTCCTTGGAGACTTTCTATTGACCACACTTGCTTCTTGAGAGACTTAACTGACAAGCCTGGCTCCCTGCGGGACATCCCTGTGGAGGAATCACATGGATCCACCCTCAGATAGACCTCTGCGGCCATAAAAGCCAAGTGTAGACCCCTGCGAGCACTCAGATGCTTGCAACACTACTGGATCCAAAGACTTTCTACCCATTGGTCTCTGATTGTCCTGTGTTTGATATCATTGTGTGTGCCTCGTGAGTCTGAAGAGGACTTTATAGGTTGGTATCAGCCATATGGGCTAATATTGGACTTATGGATTTGATCTGGACTGGACTGGGATGTTTTCTCAATG
This sequence comes from Nesogale talazaci, assembly GCA_004026705.1. Classification (NCBI taxonomy): domain Eukaryota; kingdom Metazoa; phylum Chordata; class Mammalia; order Afrosoricida; family Tenrecidae; genus Nesogale; species Nesogale talazaci. The sequence continues at coordinate 357,812 of PVJH01000144.1, forward strand.
TCCAATTGCTCTTATATATACAACATGAGTGCTTATGACTTTGTTTCTCTGTTCGACCTCTAATAACACAGTACCATATGTGCAAATGTGTTTGACACATTGTGTGAATGTATGGATTGTGATACAACATGCAGACGCTCCCAATAAATTTAAGAAAAATCAATCAATCAATCAATCAATCAATCAAAGGAGCACTAGTGACCTTGTGTGAGCATGTGTAGAGCTGTCAAACACAAGGGCAGCAATTTGAACCTCTCACTTGCTCCTCAAGGGATAGTTGAGGCTGCCATCAATATTTACATCCTTGGACAACTCCAAAGAGCACTACACTCTGTCCTATAGACTTCCTATAAGTTGGAATCAATTCAATGGCAGTGAAAATTTTGAAAATTCCCAGTGGTGGATGTGTGGATATTGGGAGGGCAGAGAGAGGGTGGAATGAACGGGTGCAACCAATTGCAGGGATCTACATATGATCTCTCTGGAGTACAGACAACGGGGAAGTGGGTGAAGGGACACAGCGGACTGAGTATGATATGAAAAGGTAATAACAATGTGGAAATTATTAAGGGTTCATGGTAGAGGGGGGAGGGACAAGAAGGGGAAATATGGGGAGTTGGTACTCGAGACCTAAATGAAGTGAGGATGTTTCAAGGGTGATATGACAACAGGTGTGCAAATGTCATATGCATACAATTGACATGTGTGTTGATCATGATGGCAGTTGTATGGGCCCCCACTGGAATGATTTTTTTTTTAAAAAAGAGCAGGAAAGAGGAGATTATATCAAGGGCTCAAGTAGAAAACATTTGGAAATGAAGATGACAACAAAGGTACATATGTGCTTGATACAAAGAATGTATTGAATGTTATAAGAGCCCCTAATAAAAGTATTGGAAAAAAAGATTATCGGTGAGTTGAGGAATGAATATCTTTACTAAAAGGAAAGTAGTGACTAAAAGAGGGCTGGCAAGTAAATATATATATGTATATATATATATATATATACACACACACACACATATATATCCTCAAATTTGTAAAGAATATGAAGAAAGAATTTGTATATTTCTGCACTTAATAAACATCTGCCTTGGAAAATTCTTTTTAGTCTTCAATATTGTGTTTGAGGATTTCTGAAATGATAGGAACTACAGGCAATAGCTACTTCTAGGCTCTGGGCATTGAAGAAGTACTCTGGAGACTGACATAATGGCTATTCATGGCTCGGTTTTCTTCTGATGCTGCTTGAACCTTTCAGAGGCAAAGGGAGGGCTTTAGAAAAAAACTGGGATTTGGGAATGATATGTGGACAATTGTGCTCCTATGAAGTACTAGAGAGGGACTAGAATTTTCTGGGAAAACATGGTTTGTGGCCATTTGCTCTGAGGACATGTGGGCAAACAGAGTGGGCAGTGGATCATCAGCACGACTGAGAAGTTGCTGGATGACTGCAGGGTTCAAGCAGTAGAGTGGCCAGTTCCTCTGGATAACATCCAAAGACATTCCTCCTATTTGCACAAGACAAAATAAACCCTCATCCCAGACCATAAACCATTCATCCAAAAAAAAGACTAAATCCATTAGAGGCAAGATTCAAGCGTAAGTTTGAATTAAGATGAGTAGAATGGGCTGTTTCCCTCCTTATCTCTCTGTGTACTAGGTGGAGTGTGACGTTCATGAGAATGAGCCTTCATTTATAAAGTGATACATGAGCTAGATTTCTTCTTTAGAAATGTATAAAATAGTGAAAAGATGCAAATTGAGTAAACATTTTTATATACATAAAATTGTGTTTTATTTGACTTTTCTCAAATTTCTATGGTTTAGAAAGAAATTGCCTCTTCTCTTATGCATGTATTGCTTAGGTGCCTTATGTGTATGTGACAGAGTACTAGATCTTGGCAATCTTGACCATGATCCTTTAAATACTGATGGCAATGAAGAATTGATTTGACTTCTGTTCAAAAAAGAAATAAAGGGTCTGAGCCCCGGTGGCGTAGTGGTTGTGCGTGGGACTGCGGCCCACTGGGATGGAGGTTCAATTCCAGCTCCACAGGAACAAAGGCTGGACCTCCTACTCCCACCACCAGAGGGCAGTGATGCCCCCCCCAAAAAAAAAGAAATAAGGAAAACAAATCTTGACTTCACAATTCAAGAAAATGATATTTTATTATTGGAATTTACTTCATGATTCTTCCCTCATTCTGCTGTGTAAATGAATATGGCTGTAAGTGTGTGTACATGCACAAACATTATGAGATTATGAGACACATTTATTGATTAAACAAAACAGGAACTTTAAAGTTAACTGAGGCAATAAAGAGCATTCCTTATGACACTCAATGATGTCTCAAAAGCAAGAGTATTTGGAAGGGTTAATAAGATTCTTAAGGACTTGTAGTAGAGTTTAATTTCTTTGCCTTTAGCTTGCATATTAAGCCTTTCATTGGTAGCCCAAAATCTATGTTTGAGAGTCCTGTAAACTCAGCCTTCAATAAGTTCTATTTGATCATTGGCCAAACCACAAAACCAAGCATGGTGCCACTGAGTCCATCTGAACTCATAGCCACCCTCTATGATAGGGTAGAAGTGCCCTGTGTGCTTCCAGGACTATCGCTGTGTATAGGTTAGAAAGCCTCATCTTTTTCCTGAGGAACAACTGGTGCTTTCAAACTGCTGATATTACAGTTAACATCCTCCTGTTTAGCCACTACGCCACCAGGGCTGCAGACCAGTGACCAACAAGGTATCCAGCTTTTCCCTCAGGTAGAGTAGACTACTATCAGTTCCTTAGGCAGCCCAGAGAGCAGAAATCTAACCTTACAGGGCTTTTCTGGATGTAGATTTGATGGGAATTGGATGACTAAAGTTCCATAGTAATAAGTCATACCCTGACTGCTGTGGGATGAATCTTGCAAACTTGTCAGTGTACAGATCCCAGCCAAGGTCCTTTGACTCCTTCTGCAGTCTGGTCTGTCTGCAGCTGTGATCAACTGATCTGCCACAAATTATGATTTTGTGTTTCTTTTCCCCCCAGTATTTCATTTAATGGGCCACATTTCTAGAAATTCATAGATACCATTATGTCTTTATGCTAATGTGCTTTTATAAATTAGTATTTGAATTTTCTAGCCTTTTCTTCCCAGGACAGACTGAATTGGGTTATTTTTTAAAGCAACTCTGATATATTTGAGCAGTTTATGGTACATATAGCATTAAATTGATGGTAAGTGAGTTTAGGGTCAAATAAACCTTGGTAGCAATGTATTATCTTGATAAATAAATTATTTTAATCGTTCATAGTTTTATATTCTGACAACAGTTATTTCTGAACAATTGAATCATTATAAGAACAGGAAAATATTCTTGGTCCCAGTATTGCTTAACATACTTTCATTACTTTTCAGGTGTTTGTCTTGCTAAAAGATGATTATCAGGAAAAAAAATAAAATCATGACTTTCATTCTGATGTAAAAGAACACATGTTAAATATGTTATTTGACCCCTTCAATCTGAGAAGCAGGCAGAAATTATAACCAATTCAAAGAAAAAGCACGAAGGTATATGTAATTAAGGGATTGAATTGCAAAGAGAGGAAAAAATTTTTTCCACAGTGGCCAGAGAAGTCAATCAAAATTTTACCAAAAAAGAGAAAATTGGCATGTCATAAAAATGCTCCCAAACTACAAAAGACTAGAATCTCACAGCCAGAAAAAATGTGTACTATTTAGATAATGCACAGAATTCCATTGTATCTATGTTATATACACACAATGGAAATCTCTGTTATATGTATGCTATATATGTGTGCATTATATGTAAGCTATAGTTTTCTTTTCAAATTATCTTTTGATAATAATTGTTGTCTATGCAGGTAGCTTACTTAACTAGAGCTAGTCTTATGGGTGCCCTGGCACCTCTCCGTCGGCAACCCCAAGGACAGCAGTACACACTGAAGTGTCCCTTGTTGGGAGAAAGACATGACAATCTGTTTCTATAAAAGGTTCAGACTTGGAAACCCAAGGGAATCCTTGGAAACACTTTGTTCCATAGGGTTTGGAAGAGTTGCAATCAATTTGATAGTGGTAGATATGGTACCTTATCTTCCATTTGCTATAATACATCATTTTTCTTTCTGCCTCATTCTTATCATTCTCACTGCTATCATTTTCATTGCCAAATGCCTCTGTTAGGGTGAATAAACAGTTTCTATCACATATTTCTGATGTACTCACCTACTCTCTCTTAGAAATAAATGAGATGAACAGAAATTCATTATTCCTGATGAAAGCATAGTGGCCCAAACTTGCATTTACAAATTCAGCTTTAAATAATTGATTGTCACTTCCTAGAATTCTATGGAATATTATGACAGTTATGCAGAGATTAAGAGATGGAGAGACATCTAGACTGGACCAAGGTACACCTTTCACATGGAAAAAGTCTAAAAGACATCTCGTTTGACTGACAGACATGACTGCACTGAAAGAATTTAAAAAGCATTCGCAGAAGGACAGTGATTACACCAAACTCATTTAAATCATAAAGCTAGTTTGCCACCTGCCTGGTATTCAACTGTTGGCCTAGTTTTAAGTACATGCATTGTCCAGTTTATCGCTTGCATTATTATTATTCTTTTCTTTTTGGAAACATGATATCTTTCAATGTAACATAAATATAGGTTTATCTGAAAGATTTGTCTTCCAGATTACATCAGCCTGCTTCCAGCAAACATGTTTTCCCCCCCCATCTTAGTAATATGTCTTTCCTTGACATCTACAAGCCCTTGTTTGAGAATTACTTCAGAAATGTTTAATGTGCTTCAGAAATCTAAAATATCATTCATTTCCATCCATCATCAGATCCGTTCTATGACACACTCTGATCTCCCTTAGAAATACAAAGTACGGGCTGAGGCCTGGTGGCGTAGTGGTTGAGTGTGGGACTACGGCCCACTGGCTTGGCAGTTCAAATCCAGCAGCAGCAAGGCTGGGTAGCTCCCACAACCACCAGAGGACAGTGATGGCCCCCTCCAAAAAAACAAATAGAAAGTACATGGGGAAAATGAGGTTATTTTCTTTAAGCTATTGTCATTGAGGAATGTTCCTTAATGAGAAATATGTGCCCCCCTCCAAGAAAAAAAGGAGCAGAAGAAGAAAGTGATTTGGATTTCATAGAGGCAGGTAGTCTGAGAAGCCACCAAATGAATCTATAAGTCATATAGACATCCCGAGGAGGAGATAAAGTAGGTTCATTTCAGAATATGTAAGGATTCAGTAGTCCTTTAAGGTTACTGGTTCCCAGAACATAAAAAGATGGAGCTATCGCTTAACAATTGACACTTTCTGGTAATACAGGATTCATGTAAAATTCAACATTGCTGCTTTTTTCCCCGTTACCCTACAATGATTTTTGTTCTTTGAGTTTCCTGTGTCTGAAAATGTTTTGATATTACACATAAAAATTTTGGTGGAAAATTCCTCTAAAGTGGACAACCTATTCCTTCTTTGTCATCTATTCCCAATCTGAAGTCTCTGCTGAAAACTGTTCACTTTGTGTGACATTGCTGATATTTGAAATGCCAATAGCACCCAGTGTCACGGAAACACACAAGCCAAGATAGCATGGTGATCTGATAAACCCAAAAAGGAATTTTATTATTTTGAGAACAAAGGTGACCCAGACCCAAACCATGGCATTTTCAATGGTCTGACGGGAATGTGAAAGTTGAGCATTGAATAAAGAAGACCAGAGAAGCATTTAAATTATGGGTCAGGCAAAGACTATTAACTGTGTTATGGACTTCCAAATGTCTTGGATGAAATGCAGTCAGAATTCTCGTAAGAGGCAAAGATGGTGAGAATTTGTCCTGGGTGCTACAGAGATGTTATCAGGAAAGGCTATCCCTTCATGCCCACATGAAGAAGGACATCAGATGTGGTAGAGGGCCAGCAAAAAAAAAAAAAAGGGGGGTGGAGAATCTTGAAAAAGTGGATTGGCATGGTAGTTGCAACAATGAGTACAGATACAAGAATAATGGTGCAGAATCAGGTGCTATTTCATCCGGGTCCCTGTGAGCCAGAAGCAACTCTATGCACCTTTCAAACACAGCAAAGGTTTGAAACCAAACCCTCTAAAACACTGCAGTTATTCAGTGCATTGCTATAAGAATCGTGATCTTGAAATACCATGTATATTTTCTTCAGTATTTACTGATTCTCATTATTTTTCAGTGAGCAATCAGAAAGGGGTATCTGCCAAGGAATTTGGTAGACAACATGGTGTCCCATCCTACAAGGAATTATCTCCTCGTTGGCCATACGTCTATATTGAGATGTTTTCCCCTAAATAGTCAGTCCATACCATGACAGTGTGCTTTTTGTGCCAAAGCCTGAACTGTTTTTTTGAGTATTAATGCTTAGCTGTTTCAGAATTTGTTTTTGTTCTTTGTGTGTTGGTGGGTGGGAGATGGAAATGTGGGTTCTAGATCTAAAAAAGGTCTGCTCATGGTCGCAACTATTGAGAGACACTCTATTTTCATTCTGTTAAACATTAAAGGAAAATGTCTTATGCTCCCTTGTAGATAGTGGATGGGACTAACATCTCTATTTTAAGAGATTCTAAATAACATATTCTTTTTTTTTGTTTTGTTTGTTGTTTTTGTTTTTTTTGGGGGGGGCATCACTGCCCTCTGGTGGTCATGGGAGCTACCCAGCCTTGCTTCCGGAGAGCTGCTGCAGGATTTGAACTGCCAAGCCAATGGGCCGCAGTCCCACACTCAATCACTATACCACTGGGGTTCAGCCCCTAAAGGACATATTCTATCTTTATAAATATATTCATGAATAAAGAAATGTCAAAAGTGACATTGATTTTTTGTGCAATCAATTGAAACCAAGCTAATAGTAAAATCATTCTATTAGATGAGGTTTATTGATGTAGAATATTTGTGTATCAGATACTATCAAAACCTACGTATGTGGAAAACCATTTTCATTTCTATATAAGTGGGCTGAGCCTTGGTGGCGTAGTGGTTGAGTGCAGTACTGCAGCCCATGGGCTTGTCTTTACAAGTCTTAGAGGCATTTTCTATATGACTGCCGACATCATATAGTAAGTGATGTGACTCCATTTGTTATTTCACATGGGTATATTTTGTAAAAATCCTCAGAACAAAGACAATTTAAATGTTCTGATTCCACATTCAGCCTAGATAGTAATCTAATAATTTTTTACAAGATTGTCTTCACTTAGATCAGTGGTCTTAACCTGTGGATCATGACTCCTTTGGAGGTTGAACAAGCATTTCACGGGGGTCACCTAAGATCATCAGAAAACACTTATTTCTGATAGTCTTAAGAATTGAGACCCAGATCCTCTACTCATCTCCAAATGGGTCCACTCACATGCAGACACACTCACCTATGGGTATGCAGTGTGAAGATTGCTACCCATACTCAACCATGCTTCAAGACAAAATTTCATTGATCTGTAATTAAAAACAAATATTTCACAATATGTAATTAAATATTGTTTTGTGATTAATTTTATTCTATTTGTAACGATGAAAATATATCCTACATTTCAAATATTTACATTATGATACATAGCAAAATTACAATTATGAAGTAGCAATGAAAATAATTTTATGGTTGGTAGTCACTACAACATGAGAAACTATATTAAAGAGTTGTGGCATTAGACAGATTGACCACTGACTTAGAATCTCTCAGCCTATATCATTGAAGGACTTCTTCATTGTCGCTGTATTTCATTCACAAAACATGGGTTCCTTTTCCAGGAACTGGTCTCCCTTGACAACTTGTCAAAGTATGTAAGACATCCTTGCCTCTCAGGAATATTCTGACCTTGCTTGTTTTAAGACAGTTTTGGTTTTCCTTTGACAATAATACATGATACATTCAATATTCTTCTCCAGCACCACAATTCAAATGAATTAATCATTTTTCAATCTGCCTCACTCATGTCAAACTTTCACATGCCTATGAGACTATTGAAAATATCATGACTTGGGTCAGGGGATCAGATGTACCTTAATCCTCAAGATAACAGTCTTACTTTTCAGAACTCTACAAAGGTCTTGTGTAGCAAATTTAACCAATCCAGCTTGTCTTTTGAACTCCTGAGTACTGATTAATGAGCACTGATTGTGCATTCAAGGAAGACACAATTCTTGACAACTTCAATCTTTTTTTCCATTTAACATAACACTACCTATTTGCTCAGATGTGAGGATTTTGGTTTTCTGGACATTGAATCATAAATCCATACTGATAACTGTAATCCCTATTCTTCTTCAGCAATTATTTCAATTCCTTCTTATTTTATTAAAAAATTTATATCATCTGCATATTGCAGGTTTCTATTAAGCCTTCCTCTAATTCTAAACATGATACTTCATCATATAATTCTGGTTCTCTGATCATTTTCTCTGCATCCAGATCAAACAAGTATGGCAAAGAAAAAATTTTTTGCACCAACTATTAAAGAAAATTATGAATTTTCAGAATTCTATCTATTTCTTAGTCTGAAATTGATAGAACATGAAATTAAGAAGAATTGATACTTAGTGGCAATTTTATTGCAAAAGTTGTATACAATAAAGAAGGAACTTTGAAAATATGGTCTTGGTTATAGAAACAAATCTGGAGATAGCATGATAGATTTTTGCCAAGTCAATGACTTGTTCATAGCAAATAACTTTTTTCAACAACACAAAAGGCAACTCTACATGTGTAATTCTCCAGATTGATTTTTCAGGAATCAATTTGAGCACATCTGTGGGAAGAGATGAAGGAGAAACTCAATATCAGCAACTAAAATCAGATCAAGAGTAGACTGTTTAGCAGATTATCAATTGCTTATATGTAAACTGCTGCAAAATGCCTGCATAGCATGTTGAAAAACAGGGAGTTTATTTTGAAGACTACATGCACCGGACTCAAGCCACGGTATTTGCAAATACCTCATACACATGTGAAATTTGAACATTGAATAAGAAAAAGGGACAGATAATCAATGCATTTGAATGATGTTGCCAGTGAAGAATATCAGAATTGCCACAGACAGCCCAAACCACAAACATATCTGTTTTAGAAGAAATGTGGACCAAGTGCTCCTCAAGGACAGGAGCTTTTTGTTACATATTTTGAGCATGATCTTAGGAGAGACCAGTCCTTAGAGAAGGACATCATGCTGGTAAAGTAGAGGAACAGTGAAAAAAGTAAGGTGCTCAATGAGATGGGTAGGCACAAAGACTGTCACAAAGGAGTCAACCATAAAATATAATTGTCAGGATAGCTCAGGGCCAGGCAGTGTACATCCTGTGCTCTTAGCTGTAATTTACTTAAAACCACCTGACAAGAACATCTTCTTCACAGTGTTAATTTCATCCTTGTGGTGACTTTATGAGATGTATGTGAAAGACCACTGGTCTATATAGAGCTTTCTCAAAGCCTTGAGTGAAAGATGATATGACAGTTACATAAACTCCTTGAGTGAAAGGATGGAATTGTGCCTGTCAATCAGGTCATAATTAGTGAAGCATCTGTGTGGACCCAGCTTTCTCCTGAGGATTTGGAGAACTCCTGCCTTCCTCCCTGGATGAGGGACACACACTCTGCTTTTCGAACTGCTGACAAGACAAATGGAGCAACATTGATCTCAGTCAGAGCCTTGGAGTCCCACACCAGTGCTGAGATGCTCCCACTGCCACTGGGTCCACAAGACATTCCTCCCATGGGCCTGTGATCTTCCTGTATTAGGAATCATTATATGTGTTGTGTGAGTCTGGAGGAATTTATAAACTGGTATGAGACATCTGGGCTAATTCTGGACTTGTGCGTTTGACATGGACAGACCCAGGGTGTTTTCTTAATATACAATTACTCTTAGATATACAACTCTCTTAAGTGTCTCTCACATGGGTGTCTATGAATTTGCTTCTCTGATCAACCCCAATAGCACAGATGGCTTCTTCACACAAATAAACACCAAATTTATTACACTTCCTGGGAGATTCAATGAGTTAATCTCTTAGATATGGGCATTGGTCATTTCTACTCAAATAACAGTCATTAAACCTTATTTCAAATTATTACTATTTGAAGAGTGAGATATTGGATCTCACATGTCAATCTAAATGGAAATAAAGGGAAGTAGTAAGGGTAAGGTTGTTTGGGCAACTTCAAGTATAAAAGAGAATAAAGTTGAATGATTAAAGAACCAAAATGAGGAAGATAGTCAGTAAGCTAAAGATGAACCTACCAATTGTCCTGGAAATTGACCCTACTTACTTCCAACTAGTGCTTCCCAAACAAAAGTCACTGCTGTTTAGTTTACTCTGACTCATAATGACTCCAGGACACAGGACAACTGTTCCTTGTGTTTCTGAGACTGTAAATCTTTAGAAGAGCAGAAAGCCTCCCCTCCCCCCCACCCCACCCCCACACATTTTTTTTCTTGGGGTTGCTGATGGGATTAACCTTCTAGTCTTAAGTCTACATCTCAAGGCAAAACCCATTATGTCATCAGGTCCCCTTTTCAATCGATATGAAGAATTATAATGAGATATTTTGGTCATAGAACACAACTTGCCACTGTATTTAAAGTCATATGTCAATATATCTTTTACCTTTTAAAAGATTGTTGTAAAGGCACTATGTACACACACTTAATTTCCGAGTTTCTTTTCAATCTTTGTCAGTGCATTCTTTGCACATGCCTTAGGAAATTTCTAGTTTGAACAAAGTAATAAAGTAACATCTATAAAATGCACTTTTACTCTGATCACTGTTTTTGCAATTTAAAGATATTGTTAAAAGTAAACTTACTACTTTCTACTTCTCAACCTGTCAGAATCGTTTAAAGGAGAGCCACCTGAGAACTTGGCATCTGATGGGAGGAAAACAAAACTAAGTTTTGTTTTTAAAACAAATGTGGTGGATAAATTGCATGACCTCAAACAAATCATTTCATCTCTCTTAACTTGTTTCCATCTGGGAAATGATGCTGTGCCTTATATTTCAGATACAAGATCACCTTTAGATTATCAGAGTGCATTAAATTGTTAGGGCAAAGTTTTCTAGGAAAGTATATTTCATTTTACTGCACCTCATCTATATGGATCTCTTACACACAATGGGGAATTGGCTTCACGGTTGGTGAAGGTTGCCAGAAAAAGATAGTATTTAGTGTGTGAGAACCTGAATTTTATCAATTTAGTCTTTCCTGTTGAAATATAAATTACTACAATGCATTAAATACATATACACAATTATTCAAAAGAAATTGAAAGAGTCCAATAATTAAGTAGAGACTCCTCTGTACTTTAGTGATCTTTTTATGTTTATCCTCTAAAATTTTCCAGGCTCAGGCATTTCATTGCCTCTCCAAGGCGATGTTCTGGTTACCTATAACTGGATAACAGACCACTGTAAATATAATACAAGAAAATAAAAACCTTGCTTCTGACAGTTGTTAATTTCACAAATCTCAATACAGACTAGATTTAGCAGTTTGGACTTGAAGTCTGAGTTGCTGCCAGCCTACTTTACCCATGTCAACAAGCTCTGGTTGGACAGTGAGTAATCATTGAACTGCTCACTGATGTCTACGACCACCACTTCACAGGGGGAAAATGAGGAAATCTGCTTCTGAAAGAGGTTTAATCTTGGAATCCATGTGGAGCACTTTTACTCTGTCCTATAGGGTCACTATATGCCAGGATAGAAGCAATGGCACTTAGCCACTCACTCCCTGACATCAGGAGATTACAATATCTGAGGGCTGGAACAGCTGAAACTCCCAAGCAACCTCCGTGCTGCTCCGCTGGCATACCAGTTTCATGGACACAGGATCTATTATATGAAGGCTGAGTCCTACAAGCTAGCATGCTACGCCTTGAGAAGGCCTTGCAAAGTCACATGCCTCTATTACCCCAAAAGAATTCCATCCACGATCAGTTCTTCATTTAACTAAATGTCTGCATGCAAACTCAAGAAAACCAAACAGCATTCTCAAATCTAAAAACCAAACCACCCATTCAACGCAGTGATACTACAACTACGTTGTAGGTTGTGGATCACTACCAAAAGGCAAAGTAAGCTGAATGTCAATAGTGTTCTAATTTGGGTTCTTGTTCCAGGAGACCGTTAGCCTTTTGTGACCTGGTTTGGGTCACACTATTTCTTCTTTCAGGTTATTATGTTCCTATTTGTATATTCTTATCTTGAATGGGGTAATTTTTAAGGCTCTTTCTAGTCCCGATCTACATTGCCATTTTCAATATTTTAAATACTGGAATATTTTCTTAACAGGCAAGGAGTTAAAAGTCTTGATCCTCAGGTTTTAATATTATCAATGCCACTATTTAATCTGATGAAGTATATTATGCATAGTAAAAACGACCCTATATCAAGAGTGTCAGGAAAAGTGATAGTCACATACTTTAGGGGATTCTGGGAAGAGACATCTAGCATAGTTTACACAATTTTGATGAAAAAGAGAGGAGAAAAGTACAGTCTGTTGACTTTCACTGGGAAAAAGTAGCCTTACATTCACATTGCTTTGTTTTTATGCTCATTATTGCATAAGAATACAGTGAAGGAGAAAGTGTAATATAAAGAACAGTGCTCAGTGTTTTGCCTTTCAAAGTAAGGACACCAGCCATCACGGCCAATTCCCTATCTACTCATGCCAGCCTACAGATGACTTTTTATTCAACAGTGCCCTCTAATGGATGTTTGATTATACAAAGTATGGAACAAAATGTGTACTTCATCTTTTGCGTACTGTTTATAGCATATTTTTCTAGTTTCTCTGCTTTTAGCTTTAGTGCTTTTCCCCTCCTCTTTCTAAAGTTTAGATAACTGATGGATTTCAAACTCTGCCTTGTCCCATAGGGTTTTGGTTAACTTCCCTGTGAAAATTTAATTTCCTCACTTCTTGTAGTATTTTGGATTCTGATTTTTCTTTTGAACTATTTCCCTCACAGCATAGAAGCAAAATAATGAATATAACATGTGCTTTTACATAATAATAATTTTATTAGGGGCTCTTACATGACATGTCAAGCACGTTTGCAACATGTGCTCATTTTTATATTTGGATGAAATTCATGACTTTGTGTTGTTTGCTTTTTGCCCAATAATTATCTTGTAACATAAAAATTTAGGTAGACTTCTATTGAAAACTGAAAAGTGGATATGTGGGTACCGACAGAGGGAAAGAGCAAAGTATCACACAAATGCAGACAGAGAGAGTCCAAACAGCATGGTAGTCTATGCAGGAGGCAGCTACAAGTGAGAAGGGGCTGTGCGGTAGGGTGTGAAGGGAGAAGGCTAAAGGTAAAGATGATATGTAGCAAGTTTTTCATGTCAGATAATTAGAAACTTTAATCGCAAGAAATACTATTTGATTTTGCTGACTTTTGTTTTCTTTGTTTCAATGAATATGTTTCTGTTGTCCCATAGCATTGACAATAAAGAATTATACTCTGAATTCTGTAGTGCTTCAGGGAGTGAAGAATAAAAACATTATGTGCTGAGGTCGGCAACAATGTGAGAACATTAGGAGGAGACAGTGATATCGGGTATGCAAAATTTACATTAAATCACACACATACAAATCCTGATGCAATCCCACCTCTGGAGCTTATAATTTTATCAAAGGGAATTTATCTGTTATAATATTAAGTAAAATAGTGACATAAAAATGTGTATTACTCACATATCCCAAGGAAGCTGAAACTCATGCTTCAAAAAAAAAAGGGGGGGGGGAGGCTGAGCCCCGGTGGCTTAGTGGTTGTGCACGGGACTGCGGCCCACTGGGGTGGAGCAATTCCAGCTCCATAGGACCAAAAGCTGGGCCTCCTACTCCCACCACCAGAGGGCAGTGATGCCAAGAAAAAAAAGGGGGGGGGGAGAAAAAGACTTGTTTCCAAAATAAACATTTAAGTCCTCTTCCAAGATGGAAATATAGGTAGCTGAACATCTGCATCAACCCCAGGAGAATTTCAAGGACATATTAAAAAATAAAATATCACAGCAAACATGGTGGAAATGATGAAATCAGAACTCTTTATGGCCAATCAAAGAAATAAAGCAGCTGATTCAAATCAAAAGAAGAATGAGAATGAAGCCAGACAAATCTTTCTCTTCATCCCTTATGGAAGTGCATCTCACTCTGCCCCATGGAAACACAAGTGGTGGTGGTCATAGGTCTCTGGTGAGACACAGCGATCTGAAGTGTATAACTATGCAAGCACAAAGCAAGGCCAGTTCTGTTGCTGGAAGCCATTTAGGAAATCGTTCAGGGGTCACATAGACAGAAATGTCTGTCACGCATGCTATGGGTCTGTATTTACCTTATAGGGAAAATGTTGTAAGTTAGTAGAAAATATTGTACAGAGGAGATTATCTAGTTATAGTTCCATGGGGCATGTTTTACCATCTGTAAACTATAGCCTCTGATAATGATGGGGAAAAGACTTTTTTAAATCCATGCAAAAAATTCAGTATAAGAGAGGGACTTCTATCTGGAATAAACCCAGGTTTACATCATATTTGTATATTCGGTTTCATATTTCTGATCTGTAAATTTCCATTTACTTTATTGTAATACCTTATTCAATTTCTCACAAAGTACAATAGAATTTCTTATATTTCACTGACTCATGATACTTATTTTGTTTTGTTTGAAGATTATTTTCTAAAAACTGCTAGAAACTATAAATTTTGGAAAACCATAGTCAATTATCTAGTTTTTTTTTAAACTTTAATATTAGGAAGAAACATCAGGCCTAAGTACATTAGTGGAAAACTTTGTACATCATACCATATGACTCAAAATGTGTCATGGCTGTTATTTTAAAATAACTACAACTACTCTTTAACTTATGTTTGAAAATCTTACTTGAGAATCTATAAATTTAGACTTCTGGCATGATTGCGACCAAGTAATATGTTCCAAAGGAACGCCACAGAAATCAGCACAGGAACGCAATTGAGAGGAAAATCTACTCTACTGAGTTACCAGAGGAGCATCATAAAGATAGACCCAGATCTACCATATTCTGAGGAGATGTGAGCTTTTGACTTACCACTATGGAGGTCAGCTAAGACCCACCACAGTCTCAGCCAGAGCTGGGCTCCTTTGGCCATCCTAAGAACTTTACTTCAACAAAACCACACTTGCTGCTGCTTCTGAGCATGATTTGCACCCCTCCAGCCCCATGGTCAGGCTGAGGATCGAGGCTCACCTATATCTTCACTTTTATTTCTCTCACTCCTCTCTGTACCCAGTCAGTCTCAGGGGGCTCAATTGTTTGTATGTGTCTGTGTATTTTTTTCTCTATCCTCTCACACAAAACTGTTAAACTCTGGGCCATACCCCTTTGCCTAGGGCAAGTACCAACCTTGGAGAGTTCCCACTGTCATGTGGCATAAAACATGACTTGGAAATCCTATCTGCTGTAAACTGTAAGGGAACTCCTACTTACCATCAAAGGTCCCAAAAGCAGCTGGAGAAATTCTCGCCCATAATTTTAAGTGTTTCATTTGAATGGGGAACTTCTCCCTGCCTTTCATCATGCTGTGTGGCTGGAGGAGCACCTAACAGGCCTCCATGCCTGGGATGGCTGAGAGAACTTCCTACAACCTGTTCTAGTGCTTCACACAGGCTATGGCAGCTCCACCAACCTTGTACAGTATTTTAAACTGCTTCAGGAACCTCTGTCCAACCTATGTGGTGATCTAGCCAATTATGGTAATTCTGCCCAGCATCTGCAGTTCTCTATACCAAATCAGGCATACCAACCTGCCCTCTGTGGCATTCCTGTCCTGCACATCCTCTGAGGAATCCCAAGCTACTATGGGTCACACTATCTCTGCTTCCTGTGAGGTCACCCAGTGTAATACCATCCTCAAAGTTCCACAACCACCCAACCTGCATCCTCTGAGAGGAACATACAAATATTATTGCCTCCAAATAATAGAATACTTGAAGTCTAGCAAAAAAGAGAAACCACAGGAAGATTAAGTGGTAGCAGTTAGGTGCAGGAAGTTCAAAGAAACAATCCTAAGAGCCTCCCTAAAAAGAGAGCTCAGTGCTTTTCAACTATCTAGAAAATTGTGTTTGGCTTCTCTAAAAACAAAACAATGCAAACAGCAATCAGTCCTAACAACTTCAATGAAAAAACAGGAGACACAAATGGAAATGCTGGAAGATGTTCTGTACCTAATGATGTGCAAAGAAGAAGCAGACATTGATCTTCCACAGAAAGAAATCTTCAGAATGCTGCTTGGATTCATAGAGGATATGAGGGAACCAATACAGAAAAAAATGAAATGACAGAGGAGATAAAGAACCTGCAGCTAAGGGGAATATAAAACAGAAGGGATGAGATAACAAAATTCAGTAGCAAATTTACATACTGTGCCAACACACTTGAGGGGGCATAAAATTGCACAAGTGATCTATAGGATAACCAGGCAGACTTTACAAATGGAGATATAGTAAAGTAAGATAGTCAGAGGAGCTGAACAAAAACTGAGAGCCGTGTCTGATGCTATGAAGAGGAGCAACATTAGAATAATTGGACAACCTGAGCAAGACATAACAGAGAAGTGGACAAGAGTAAAGGAATTATTAAAGGAAAATGTCTCCATCTTAATGAACGAAAAACAGGCAACCAGACAGGTGGCCAAACGAACATCAGCTAGTCTGAATCCAAAAAAATCACTAAACTTAAGAAAAATTCCAGTTTTGAGGAAAAAAAGACAATCATAAGAGCAACTTGGGAAAAATAAGCAGTCACCTCTAGAAGTAACCAAATATGAATATGCTCAGACCTTACAGCAGACACTATGAAGAAGGGGAGAGAATGAATTAATGTATTTCAAAAATTGAAGGAGAATAACACAAACTCCATGAAACTCTATCTAGACAAATTATCAGTCATGATAGTGTAGAAATAAGAGTATTCCTAGATTAGGAAAAACTCAAAGAATACACTAAAAGGAACCTATCCCTACAGAAGATACTTGCTTACTCAGTGTAGGCTTAAGAACAACACACATCAAGCACAAATAAGAGAATGCCACACAGAATAAACCCACCCAGTGGTCAATGAAGCAAAAACAGCACTCAAGATAGTATAGGCTTGAGGGTAGAAACAAGGCAAGAATGAAAAACACACACAACACACTGATAAGAAAAGGAGAGAAGCAAACATTTACAAAAGGTACAAGATGGCATCTTAGAGTCCACAGATGGATGTAATAACCCTCAACATCAATGGACTGAACTCAGGCATTAAAAAACAGGGGCTAGCACACTGGATTAGAAAACACAACCTGTCAATCTGCTTTCTACGGGAAACACATCTCAAGATTACAGACAAAAAGAGGCTGAGAATCACAGGCTGGAGAAGAATATTCCAAGCAAATAGCAATTCAACAAAAGCAGGCATTACAATTCTAATCTTGATCAAAATTGATCTCAAGATTTCAGACATAACAAGAGATAAAGAGAGGCAATATATAATTCTCAAGGGAACAGTAAACCAAGAATCGGTGACCATAGTAAATATATACACGACCAGTGAAAGACCCGTGAAATTCATCAAACACTCCAAAAAATGGAAAAACAAATCACAAGCTGAACAATTATAGTAGGTGACTTTAATACACTAATATCCATAAAAGATAGGCCACAGGGAAAGAAGCTTAACAAGAAGGCTTCTGTTGTAAACATTATAATTAGAAGGCATGACCTGATAAATGTTTTCAGAGCTCTCCACCCAAAACAAAATAATTTACATTCTTTCTATTCACATGTGGCACAGACTTGAAGATAGGCCACATGATGGCACATAAGTTAAATCTGTATAAATTCAAGGATGTGGAGATTATATAGGCTTCTCTCTCTCTTTGACCACTATGAAATAAATCTAGAACTCAACAAAAGGAGGAATAAGAAAACAGGCCAAAAGATTGGAGCGTGAATAACTCTATGTTGCAAAAGGACTAGGTACTCGCCCAGAAATGAAATTAGGATGTTTCTAGTAAGCAATGAGAATGAGACTTTGACGTGTCAAACCTTTGGGACACAACAAAAACAGTTATCAAAGAAGCTTCTTTGTTCCCACCCCACCACCCATAAAAGGACGTTTTATAGCAATAAATGCACACAGGAAAAAGGAAGAGAGCCTTCTGATTGATATGGTGCCACAAAACTTACAGTAATTAGAGGAGAGTCAATACTAATAGCAAAAGAAAAGAAATAATAAACATCAGGGCTGAGATTAACGAGAAGGAAAACAAGAAATCTATGGGAAAAATAATGCAGTTAAAAGTTGGTTCATTGAAAGGATTAATATAGTCAACGGACTGCTGGCAAAGAAAGGAAAGAACAAATTTCAATAACAAGGATGAAGGATGAAACAGGGAACATTACAATACATCTGAATGAAATCAAAAGGATAATTACATGGCACTGCAAAGGACTGTACTCCAAATGAATTGAGCAACTTGGAAGACATGGACAAATTTTTGGAAAACCTAGATGATCCCAGATGGACATCACAAATCTCAACAGACTCAGAGCAATAGAAGGCCATAGCAGCAGACCCATAGCTATAAGCAAAGTTATCCAGGGATTACCAAAAAAAATACCCCACAGCAGGTGGCTTCGCAGAATTGTATCAAGCATTCAGGGTAGAACTGACACCAATCTTACACAAACTCCTCTAGAACATAGATTAAGATGGCAAACGTCCGAACACTTTCTATGAAACTAGTATATTTTTGATACCTAAACTGGGCAATGATCCCACAAGAATCAAGACGTACAGACCAATATTTCTAATGAACTTTGATGCAAAAATCCTTAATAAAATAGTGGCCAATAAAATACAAAAATATATGAAACAAATAATTTACCATGACCAAGTAGGATGCATACAAGGAGTGCAGGGATGGTTTAACATATGGAAGATCATTAGTATTATTTGCCATATTGACATGGAAAAAGTATAAGAATCACAGGATATTATAGATGGAGCCAGGAAATGCTTTCAACATTGTGCAATACCAATTCTCCTTTAAGATATTCAAGGCCATATGAATGGAAGGAAAATTCCTCAATAAATTACTAGCTATAGATAAAAACCCACAGCCAATGTATTATTAATGGAGAAAAGACAGTAATAATCAACTGAAAAAGGGGACCCTTGTTCCCTTTCTTATTTAACATTGTACTAAATGTCCTAGCTAACAACAGAAGGCAAAGAAAAGACATCGAATATATTTACCTCGGGAAGGAAAAAGTCAAACTATTGTTATTTGTAGGGGATATGATTTTATATGTGGAATTTCCCAAAACTCCACAAAAGGAGTACTGAAAGCAATAGAGGAATATGGCAGAGTGGCAATCTACAAAGTCAACAAACAGAAGTCTATCAGACTGCTATATACATTGGATAAGACCACAGAAAAGGGATCAAAATGGCAGTACCCTTGACAATAGCCAAGCACAACTGAAATATCTAAAGATATACCTGACTGAAGAAAAAAAAGATTTGTATGAGGAACGCCACAGAACACTATAGCAGGAAACAAAGAGTGACTTCAACAAATGAAAGAATATCCTGTGCTGTGGATAAGAAAATCAATATAGTAAAAATGACTATTCTGTTCAAAAATCGTTATGAGATTAATGCTATCCTGATATAGATATCATCATCCTTCTTCAAAGAATTGGATAAATAGATTACCAACTTCATATGGCGTGAGAAGAAGCCCAGAATTAGGAGATAAATCCTCAAGAAGGACAGAGTGTGAGAACTTGCTTTATTTGATATTAACTTCTAGTATACAGTCACATTGGGCAAAACAGAGAAGTGCTGGTATAATTACTGATAATCAGAACAATGGAAAAGATCAGAAAACTCAGACATAAAATCATCAGCATACAGATAACTGATCTTTGATAAGGGCCCCCAAAATATCAAATGGGAAGCACATGCCCTCTTCAACAACAAAAAAAAAATGCATATCTACCTGCAGAAAAATGAAGCAAGACCCTTACCTCACTCCATGCACAAAAATGAACTCAGACCTTGAGGTAAAACATGAATTATTAGGTGCATTAAAGAGAGAATTGGGACAAACCTGAAAACCTTGGCACAGGGAATATATAGATTATCAGAAATGAGAAAGGATACAAATACAGAAGAGTCACAAACTGAAAAATGGAATATACTGAAGACAAAACACCTGTGTTCATTGAAAAATCCCTGAGAGAGAGTAAAAGAGAGCCCTGGACTAGGTAAACATCTTTAACAATAAGACATCAAACAAAGACTTTATTATTAACTTCTACAAAACTCTGGTAATTTTCAAAAAGAAAAAAAATACCCACTGAGGAGATGGGCAAAGGATCTGAACAGAAGTTGCACAATAACAGAAACTTTAATGGCCAATAAACATATGAGAACATGTTCCAGATCATTAGCCAAAAGAGAAAGACAAATCAAAACAATTATGATATATCACCTAACACCTTTGAAGATAGCCCAATCAAAAACTCAGAAAGTCATAAGTGTTGGAGAGGCTGTGATGAGATAAGAACTTTCATCCACTGCTCTTGGACCTGTAGGTATGTACAGCCACTATGAGAATCAATTTGGTGATATCTAAAACAGATGGAAGTTGAGCTACCAAGCAATCCCCTTAACTGGGCATGCACCCAGAAAAAGCAACAAGCCATGGCCAGACATCTGTGCTCCAATATCTGTCACAGCACAATTCACAATCACAAGGAACTGGAAACAACCAAGATTTCCATTAATGGTCAAACTGTTTAAAAATCTGTGGCACAATGAAGAACTACATACAATGAAGAACTACACATCTCCAAGAAGCATTGACGAATGCATGAAGCATATCACTGCAAGGGAAGAATTGGAGGAAATTATGCTAAACAAATTAAGCCAAGTACAAAAGAACAAGTACAACATGAGTCCACTGAAGTTAGCTTAAAATGCAAAAAGGGCAAGGAGAAAAGTTACAGTTTACATACCTTCATGAGTGAGGTCCAGGTACCAGGGGCCAGATCCAATCCAGGGATACATATAGCAGTCAACTGAAAAGGAGGGGGCATGGGGGAAAAAAGGCATGGGTATCAGGTTATTAGGGGAATAGGGCAGTAAGCCACCAAAAGGGAGGATGTTGTTTACCTCTCCAAAGAGGGGGGTTGGGAGAAAACTGATACCAACCCAGTGCACCAAACTCTGAGTGCAAGATACCAGTATGAAGTAGGGGACCAATCCCAAACTACATTGACCCCCACCCACCCCAAAAAAGTTCAGTTCAGAGGACAGCACTGAAGCTACAGTTCAGAGAAAGGGGCACATCTGTTCTGAGCACAGGGAAGGAAACAGAGAAAGAGAGAAAGAGGAACACATCCTGGTGAACCAAGCCCTGAGGATGATATTACTGCTGAGAACGACCAATGTACACATAGGACCTTAGGGCCTGCCCCACCAAAATGAATGACATCCCTCACTAGCGCTATAAGAGACAAAACTGGAGGTAGAGTGTGGGAATTGTTTCTGATCTGGCATCACCACATGGGCAAACCATTAAGTGCGTGCAATCATTCAGCAAGGAGAGCAAAATAATGAAGTCTCGGGGGAATACTAAAAAAAGTCTTTGGGGCCAGTGTGTGGCATTCCATCGGACTCAACGAGAAAACGCATCTAAAGGTCAGCAAACAGACCTGGAACTATTTATGGCCTTTTCTTTCTTTCTTTATTCCTTCCTTCCTTCCTTCCTTCCATCTTTGGCTTTGCTGTTGTTGTTTTCTTTTGCCCTCTCTTGATTTTGTGCTTGTTACTGTCTCTGCATGTCTGTCTAGATAAGATACACAGGATAATCATTCCAGAGGAGAAAACAAGGGGACCAATACTCTGGGGGGATCACAGGGGACGGGAAGGTGGGGGAAAGGATGTAGGTGTTAGCAAACCAAGAGACAAGGGAAAAACAAGTGATCTAAAATTGATGGTGAAGAGGACATAGAATGCCTGGTAGGACTTGATTAAGGACAATGTAATCCAGAGGAATTGTTGAAATTCAAATGAAAACCAAACTTGAAAGCGGGACAAGAGGAAAGTCAAAGGAGATAGAGGAAAGGACTAGGAGGCAAAAGACATTTAAAGAGGTCTAAATATAGGCATGTATATATGTAAATATTTTGGGGTGCATAACTGCCCTCTGGTGGTCATGGGAGCTACCCAGCCTTGCTCCTGGAGAGCTGCTACTGGATTTGAACTAAGCCCATGGGCCGCAGTCCCGCACTCAACCACTATGCCACCAGGGCTCAGCCCCGTAAATATATTTATATATAAGGATAGGGAACTAGATCTATGTACATAAATATCAAGACAGCAAGCAGATATTGGTCCTCTACTTAAGTACTCCCTCAAGGAGTTTTGACATTTTGTTCTAACATCCTGGCATTCCGGGGTGCTCACCTTCCCAACACGATCACTGAAGACAAAGCAGGTGCACAATAAATGTAGTGAAGAAAGTTAATGGTGCCTGTCTGTCACAGATATAGCTCTTGGGGTCTTAAAGGTTTAAAAGATAGACAAGTGGCCATCTAGCTGAGAAGCAACAAAGCCCGAAACATACCAGTCAGTGAGATATGAGGTGTTGATAGAACCAGATGTCAGGCATCAAAAACCCAGAACAAAAGTTCCTATCAATGTGAATGAGGAGAAGTTTGTAGTGGAGATTATTAATTCATAATAATAATTTATAAATTATGAAGGGTTCCTGAATGAGAGAGGGTTGGAGAGGGACGAAGGGAAAAATGGGCTGATACCAAAGTCAGAAGTGGAAAGAAACTGTTTTGAAAATGATATCAGCATATGTCCAAATATGCTTGACACAATAGATTAATGTATGGATTGTGATTAAAAACTATATAAGTCTCTATAAAATTATTTTTTAAAAAAGTAAATTCCTGCTCTTTTGATTTGATTTCTACAAGCAATATATTACTGTGCAATACTCCTCAGAAAGAGACACACGTCCAAGAGTCAACATGTTGTTGTTTTTTGGCATCACTGCCCTCTGGTGGTGGGAGTAGGAGGCCCAGTCTTTGCTCCTGTGGAGCTGCTGCTGGAATTGAACCTCCATCCCTGTGGGCCTCAGTCCCATGCACAACCACTATGCTACAAGGGCTCAGCAACATGGCTTTAATATCTGAGATAAATTCATTTTTGACATTCAAGTTTATAACATAGTTCACTTATGATCAACTATAAGTTGCATTCTCAAACATAAATTAATATTTTTATAGAAAGAACAACCATATTTGTTTCTTTACTTATTTTTATTAAAATAAGAATTAGTTTTACTTTAGGTAAATACTCAAAATTTATAGGAGGAAATGTAATAATACCTTTTCTCAGTCATCCACACACAGATTGTCAGTATTAGAAATTTGGTAAGCATCCTTTCACACATTTTCCTAGATAAAGGATCTGGGGTTTATGTTTTCCTTGAGGCAAACATTGTAGTAGTCACCTAATCTGATGTCAATTTGAGAATTAAGAGTGCAGGGGTGGAGTCTAGCCTTAAATCTGGAAATAACCAATTAGACCTCTGTGTGCGTATAGTCTTCTCCTGAGAATTCTGGAGAATCCAGTTCTTCCTTCTTGGAGGCCGGAGACATTATCTATCTCAGTTCACTCCCTTGGAGACACTCCAAGGGACTCACTAGGCTGGCTTTCTGAGGGATATCTCTGAAGAGAAACCCTTGGATGCAACCAGATCTTTGAAACTAGAGAATCCACAGAGAGACCCCTGCCAGTGCTGAGATGCTTACAGTGCCACTGGATCAAAGACTTTCTATCCTCTGGCTTGTGTTTGTCCTGCATTTGGCATCATTGCATGTGTTTCATGAATCTGAAGAGGACTTTATAGATTTGAATCAGACATATGGGCTAGTATCAGTCTTATGGTCTCAGGCTGGACTGGTTCGAATATTTTCTTAATGTACAAATTATCCTTTATATAAAACTCTCTCTTATATACATATGCATGCTTATAAATTGGTTTCTCTATTCTACCTGACCACCCCTATTTTAAAGCTGCAAATGGAGCATTCTTGGTGCAGTGGAATATACAAATCAGAGACAAACAACTCACTGCTCTTAAGTCAATCCAACTCATGGTGATCCTAAAGGACAAAACAGAAGTGCTCCTGTGGGTTTTAGAGACATTAACTGTTTACACAAGCAGAAAGCTTTATCTTCCTCCTGAGGAACTGCTGGTAGTTTTGGAGTGCAGACCTGGGAGTTAGGAGCCCAGTGTATAATTCATAACCCTTATACCTCCAGGGATATAGAAATAACTCATTAACACAAGGCCGGTGATTCAAACTCACCACTTGCTAGGTGTGAGAAATAATCATCTTCTATAACTGAGGCAAGGAAGAAGAGAAGCTCTGAGAGACTGACAAAAGAATGGTCAAAAGGCAGACTCCAATGACAGCAGCCTGTGGAAAGCAGATGCACCTCATGATAAGTCCCTCCAACCCACCCTAGGAATTTCCACAAGTGAATAGAATGTCTGACTAAGAAAAGGGAGGCTGCATTTCATGCTCCATTTACAAATGGCTTGACCTCTGGAAGAAGGAGAGGTTCTCCCCTTGATGTAGGGGGTCAGACCTTTGTGGCCTTGAAGTAATGGGGTCTGCAAAGGCAGTGAAGTATTTAATGAGACTCTTCCAGCCAAAAGTCCTGACTCTCCTCAAACCACCTTTCTTTGCATGAGTCTGGTAAGAATGTAAGGGAAAGTCACTGATAGGACTCACCTGGGAGCACTTGTGAATCGCACTCCCTGGAGGACCACCCTGTTGTATGTAAATAAACCCACTAAGAGCAAGGGAAGGGGGGAGGGATCTCATTAAAAATAAGAGTCAGCAATGGAGCAGATCCTCTAGACTCTTGAGTCTTGTGTAGTGAGCATCCTGGATCCAGAAGATCCACCAGAAGATACCATCAGAGGAGAAAAGAATGAGGGAAACATATGTACAAGAATGCTTAGTTCAATTGATGTATGAATTGTGATAAGAGTTGCATGAGCCCCTAATAAAATGATTTTAAAAAGAGAAAGAATTACAGCAATAACCAACTACTACATTACATAGCAAACTGACAGACAAGTGTTAGTTCAGAGAGAGTGATATTTAATTAATTCCATTTTATTAAATAAATGGTGAAGTGTTCTTTCCCAGCTTGAGTAGTTTGTAAACTGAGTTTACTATCTGAAAACATGCTAACATTTTTATTGCTAATAGTCTAGACTGAGTTTCTCATGGTTCTTTTATAATTTTCATTCTGATTTTCTCCTCACTTCTCTCTTTCCTAAACGATCTCACTTCTCCTTTACATCTATAAGAATACCATCTTTATTTGTAAGAGACATCTCAAGTGTCACACATTCTTTGCTAGGAGGTTCTCTCAAATTCTAAAATCACTCATATTTTTATTATTTATAGCCTGGGTCCCTCATTTAGTTTTCAATTTCTTCTGCCTGTTTTTTCCTCACTTATTTCCAAAGGGGGTACTATTTTTCTGAATGATGGTATTAAAACAACTGATAGAGACAATCTGTTAGGTGGGGAGTCTCTCAGTGTAAAGTGTGCCAGTCAATGATTCTTCTTCTGGTAAGCCTAAAAGCCAAAGAGAATCAAAGCAAATTTAATGATTGGACATTAAGATAGAGTAATAATCTCAGCTCAACTATCTTAACAATAGGAGAATTGCTGCATATGACGTGGTTTTAAGAATTACACAGAAAATTAAATGAAAAAGACATAGAGTTTTTCCAAACTCTTTGAAGCTTGCTTATTTGGTTCAACCAGGACACTCAAGCTATTCCAGTAGACGCTGAGGCAAAAGTTCCCTTTATTAGTCTATCTGTGCAAAATATCATGCATTTTTAATATATGCCACTGATATACTTTAGAAAATAGACACTATTTAACATATATATTAGAATCTTAATAGATAATGATTATCAAGTAGCACATTCTCCTTCAATACCTAGTTTTGTTTAAACTTTCTTTGAACCTCTTTGATCTTGTTAATAAGTAAACTGTGCTCACAGCCTTGACAATTAGGTCCCTTTAAGTATTCATGTTTATTGAAGAACAATATGCTTTCATATATAGTCAATATTTGACTGAACTTATTTTATATTTTTCTTTCAAGTAGGCTATCTCTTCCTTGGTATATAGCTAGAATTTCAGATAGAAAGTATTCTATAATTGAATAAACATGTATACCAACACTTGAGGAATTCAAAAACATCATTAGCAATGACTGCTTCCTTTCATTATAATCTAACCGATAACAAGTATTTTTCTGCAAAACACTGAGCTTTTTACGTCAATGATTTATTATTGTTTAGCACATTTTGACAATGAATGATGTATGAAAAGTTAAACTTTTGCCACAAGTGCATATGATTCAATCAGACTGCATAGTAAGTTCTATGTATGATTAAATTTACACATGTGTAATCATGATACCTGGGTAGCAACTCCTGTGTCAGTCTTGTTTTTAAAAAGTTATGCATTGCATTTTAAATTCAGAAACTCAAATCGTATACATCTGACAGTTTTTTAAAAATCATATGAAATAAAGCACTGAGACCTTTTATTTATTTCTCTATTTAGTGTCATTGATCTTCCTTTCAGGGAGTTTAATGAACAGTATAAACAACTGAAGTTCGTTGAGAGAGTTATCTCCTTATAGGGACTCTGGCCATAATCCGCCATTTGTCTGTCATTTTGTCATACTAGCATGGCTTGTGTGTTGCTGTTATGCTGGAAGATGTGTTACTGGTCTTTCAAATTGCAGCAGGGTCACCCTTTTGACCTTTCTTTTGTCAGTCTCTCAGAGCTTCTCTTCCTCCTTACCTCAGTTATTGTGGAGACCAGACTAAGAACAGACAACAAAGAACTATGATTCCCACTTTGAAGGAAAAAATTCATTGAAAACTACATGCATAGCTTCTAAGCATTGTCAAATACTGACAGCTTAAACAAAGGAATGAGAGTGTTATCCGAGATGCTGCCAGAGGGTGGGACCCATAGGTCCAAGGGCACTTGAAATGAGACTGAAGAGGACATGATTTCTTGGAGAAGAGCCAACTGGGGAGATGTCAATCAGGTAACACTGGTGGGAGTGGGATCTTTGGATTCCTCATTGACTGGTAATGGCTGCAAACATGTTAAAATGATCTGAATTTGATCTCAGTTTGGAAAGGGCCAAATGTGAATTTAGGAAAACTGACAAATAAATATTGGTATCCTAGGCATTACTGAATTGAAAGGTACTGATTCTTGCCATTTTAATCAGGAAACTGTATGACTTACTTTATCTGGAATAACAGGAATAGCACAATCAAGAGGACTGAAGTGGCATTAATTGTCAGAAAGAATTTTGCTAAATTCATGGTTAAGTACAGTGTTGTGATAAGATTATATCTATCTGCCTTCAATAAAATGCACTCAATACAACTATTATTCAAATTTATATGCAAACCAAAAAAGAGAGTGATGATGGAATTGAAGACTTCTACCAAGTTTTTCAGTTGGTAATTAATCAAAAATGCAATCCAAATACATCTATAATTATTGATGATTGGAATGTAAAAGTTGAAAAAAAAGAGGATGGGAGAGTAGTTACAAAATATAGATTTGGTGATAGAAATGAGGTTGGAGATCACTTGATAGAATTTGCAAAACCAACAATGTTTGTGATTTTTTTTTTCACAACAACAGAAAAGGTGACTTTACACATGGACTTCCCCAGATGTAATGCACGAAATTGACAATATCTGTGGAAAGAAATGATGGAAAAGCTCAATATCAGGTGCTAGACCAGACTTTGCACTGTCTTGAACAGATCATTAACTGATCATATGTAAGTTCAGGATAAAACTGAGGAAAATTAATACAAGTCCACAAGCGTCAAAATTCAACCTTAAGTCTATGTCACTTGAATTTTGAGAATGTATCAAGAACAAATTTGACAACTTGTACACCAATGAAAGAAGATCTAATGAATTCTGAAAGGATGTCAAATCTATAATTTATGAAGAAGTAAAAGGTCAGTAAAAGAAAGGAAAGTGAAAATATTGAAGTGGATGTCAGAAAACATTTTCAAAACCCTTAGAATTTTCCTAAATTATTTAACATAAATATAAATTAGATTTAAAAATGATTTCATGAGCTTATAATTTGCACATTATATAATAGTTCAATCATACTCAGACTCATTCAATAATTACCACAATCAATTTTAGAAGATTTTCTTATTTCTTGTACTAATTGTTGCTGGCTCCCTATTCTGTCTAACCTCCCCTGCCATGCCCAGAATAAATTATTAATCCTATTACTATCTCTGTAGATTTACTTATCTTGAACTTTCTATACAGAGAAATATACAAAACAAAGCAACAAAACAAAAACAAGCAAACAAAAAAGCAAGATAAAAAACCCAAACAAGCAAGAAATGCAGCAATAATGTCAAAGCTAAGCATAGATAACCCTCAATCAAAAAGAAATTATAAGATATTTAAAGCACATATTCATGGCTGAAGTCAGAATATCAGTAACTACTTAGTCTCATCTTGGCTTGTTATGGCTTCCTGCATTTTAAAGAGACAGAAGGTTGAACGATTTTATGACAGCTGTTCAGTTCAGTTTCTCTTATTCTGAAAAATATTGCCCATAATAAAGGAGTGACAGTGGTACCCGGAGGCTGTGTGTTTACTTAGGGAGGAGTTCCAAATGTCCCCAAATGTATATTGTGTTTCCCAGAAACTCTCTCACAGTTTTCTATATATTGGTTTCCTCCCTCTCCTTTGAAGACAGATTCACATTTGTGAAACTCTCCCGCAACCAGTGACTTAAATGTCATCCCATGGATCACCACTATTTAGGTACTACACTTGACCATAGCCAAAAGACCGAGAAGCGATATAGTCACCACTATTTAGGTTAGCCATTTATGCCTTTCATAAAACTGTCATCACGAAATCTGAATTGATAAAAGCCATAGATACAAGTCATGCTCTATATTAGATAAAGAAGTTTGCTTATTTTCTTTTTAAATTTTTTATGAATAAATCATTTATTAGGGCTCAGAACTCTTATAACAATGCATGCATCAATTGAATCAAACATATTTGTACTTATGTTGCTATCATTGTTTGCTGTTTGAGCCCTTGCAACCAGCTCTTTCTCTCTTCTTCTCCCGCCCACCCACCCCGGTGAACCTCTAATAAATTGTGATCATTTTAATATTTTACACTGGCCCTTGCGTCCCTTCACCCAAGTTCCTGTTGTTCAGACCCTGGGCGTGATGGTGGTTAACCATCCATCGATCTTTGTCATTGGTTTCCCATTTCTCCCCCAGCTGTTCACAGCTGTTCACCTCTTGTAGGTGTTCTCATGGTCCTTGTAACTCGTAGCAACTCCATGGACCACAGAATGAACCAATGAACACTGGAATCCCTGGATTGTATGATCTAGTATATATGACTTTAAACATTGCATGAAATTAACAACCCATCCCTCATAACCATCAAAGAACAGTGATTGAAAAACTTCTTTTAAGAATGAAACACTGCCCTTCTAATTTACCAAGTATGATCACCATTTCTGGATCTCTGCTGAAATAGCTCCAAAGTACATATGAAAACATTTTTCCAGCTCTTCACCATCTTTTTTCCTAAGGAGCGTTCAGTGTGTATGTACTTCAAAACAAATTTATTTGTTCTTGTGGTGGTATTTTTCACCATAATTCAAATGCATCAAATCTTTTTTGGCCTTCCCTATTTATGGTCCAGCATATGAAGGTCCAGGTCCTTTAACCTGCATAGGAAGCAATTAAAAATAGCATGGTTTGGTCAGGCTCCCCCTAATCCTCAAAGTCTTTGCTCTTTAGCACTTTAAAGAGGTCATTTGCAGCAGATTTCCCCATGTAATATGCGATTTTACAACTGTGGCTTCTCTGAGCACGGAGTTGTTGGTGCTGTGGGTAAGTAATATTTAATGACAGTGAAGGCGGCAGTTCAAACACACTGGCTGCCACAGGAAAAACAGATGACTTCCTGCTCCCATAAAGATGTACAACCTAGAAAACCCTATACTGACCCTGTAGAGGTCAGAATGAACTCAGTCGTAGAGAGTTTGGGGTTGACTTCGATGGTAACTGATGTAGGTTCTAAGGAAGAATCACTCTACTCTGACTAATAGGGAGCCTATAGAAAAGAAGCAGAACTGCCCCTGTGGGACTCTGAGATTGTATGTCTTTACAGAGTACAAGGCCTCTTCTTTCTCCGGTGAAGGGGCTGGTGTTTCAAACTGCTGGCCATGTGGTTGTCTAAAATGGAATTCACTAGAAGTGCTAGCAGTTAGCATTCAAGCTTGGTGTTTTGTCTTCAATTCAAAATAAAGTACAACAATTGAAAGCAATAGAGAACAGATCTACTCACACATTACAGGGGGTACCAAAAAGCTCTGAATTTAAAAAATCAAAGCTATAGATTTAAAAAAATAGTAAAACATGCTCATGGCCTTCAAAGCACTCTCCATTGAATTTGTCAAATCTGCAATTCTGTTCTAGGGAATATTTTCCAAACTCATCTGTTTGGATGACTGACAGTATCTGCTTCATTTTTCTTTTTTTCTTGACCTCTTCGATGGCATCAAACCGCTGTCATTTCATGTCCTTCCTCATTGACAGAAACAAAAAGAAGTTGCTTGAAGTGTGGTCAGGTCAGTAAGGTGCATGTTTTTTTTTTTTCTTTTTTGCCAAACACTGCCCACTGAGATGGCTGCATGAGCAGACACATTGTTATCTTGGCAAAACCAGTCCCCCGTTTGCCACAAATCAGACGCTTTTTTGTCATAAACTGTAACACAATCCCTTCAGGACCTCTAAATAGAAAGCTTGACTAGCTGTCTCACCTGGTGGAATGAAGTCATCATTTTCACCTATTTGGGAATTTGAGTGACATCCAGAACAAAGTTTGTCATCAATAGACAATTTCACCTTTTGGGGAACAAGAAAACCACTGATACACTTGATCTTTTCCTAGAGGGCTGTCCTTATAACCTATGTTCAACATCACACTAATTTCTGCATAAATTTTCCTGAACAGGAAACAACAATTCACAGCCACATGCTGTTCTCTTACATCAGCCACCACAAAAAAAAATGAGGCTTGAGTAAAACTGCTTTTATGAAAAAATTTACTGTTGTGAGAGAAAACTTTCCCAGGTGATGTCATGGATGCACTAACTCAGAACAAGTTGCTCCATTTCCTCTAGGGGGAACAATGTGTACTAGCAAAGTTCCACTCCACCCAGCATAATTCTGGGGTCTGGGGGGTACGCCCTCATATATGGGTGTGTCATTATTCAATGTTTATACAAATGGCCTATAGTAGGTAATTCTCTGCGGAAAGATTCTAATGACTAAACATGGACATGAGAAACATGAGACACTTTTATGCTTTGTCACTCACAGCACAGGGTTAGAACTTCCTGAATCTGAAGGAAAGGGGTGAGCAGGTTTATAAATTCAGCACAGAGACCATGACATAAAAAATATAGAACTGATCTCAGGAAAGTTCAAGTCTGGGACTTTCCTGAAAAAAATGCTGAATGTCAAGTTTCTAATCTGTCAAGTCATTCCTTCTAGTCCTCACATTAAGAAAAATTATGAAAAATAATACTTATTCTTAAATTCATTAGAGAATTGAATGGTTGCCCCCTACACTGATGAGAAAAGTGACTATAGACAAGAGCATTTACCTGCAGTGAAAACCACACTGGTTGCACCCAGTGCTTACAAAGGATAGTTCACTAATTACCGCCGATGAATTAGTTTGAAAGCTAGTCATTGGAGGGAATTCCACAATTTTGCTTCTAGGAACCTCACCAGGTTCTCTTTGTGAGAAAAAATTCCCTAAAATTTCTGGCAAGAGCAGAGAGAAATTAATTAATGTGAAATACATCTCTATTTATCTTAACAACGGTCTTTTTGTCAAAACAGAACATGTGGGTATCTCTTAAAGCCTATCCAACAAGGAAGAAGGAAAATATCCAACTCCAGTGACCCTCAGTATTCCACCCTTCAGACCCTATAGGACAGAATAAAACTGTCTCCTGGGATTCCTAAGTATTTATGGGGACAAGCAACCTCATCTTTCTTCCATGGAATGTCTGGTGGACTTGCACCATTGATTGTGGAGATCCATTGGTTGAACTATGCAGGAAATACCCCCCCCCCCAGTGAATACCCTCTACCTACAATAAATGGAATGCACTGGTCAGTTGAGTATCAAAGGTATAAATCTGATTTACAAAATTAGTACTGTCAGCAGGTGTCCCCTGGGATGCATGGTGGACCTGATCTGATTTCCAAGTGTTATGTATGTTGGGGTTATAAAGTTTCATTTTGTTTTTGACTGTACATGTTAGGGTCCATCTCTGGAGTGTTATGTCATTGGAAGTCATCCTCTTGAAATTGTGGTATATGTTTTTTTTTTTCATTTTTTGGATGAAAAAAGGACTGATAAACCTGGAGAATCAGCAAGTTGAATAAGAGTTTTGGGGGAGGGGGAAACAGAGATGAAGGTAGGGTGAAGGCATGATGATGTCAAGGGGTTCATATAGAAAAAGAATATTTGGAACTTGATTGTGGTAGCAAATGTGGAATTCTGATGGATATGATTTAGCTAAAGATTAATATAAGTACTAATTGTAATTAATGAAAAAAGTGGAAATATGTTATTTTGTAGAAGCAATTTAGCTCATGCAAAAATCATATCAGAGAAACATAATGATTGACAGATTTATAACCAGGAAATGACTTCATTGTCTACCTTCACTCTGAATATTACTATCACCTTCATGTCCAAGTAGCTCAATATTCTTCTCCATAATTCAAATACAATGATTTTTCCTTGACTTTTTCAGTTTTTTTCTTTATTCACTGTTAAACTTTCACAGGTATATGAGGCAATGGAAAGTGTCGAGGCTAAGTCCAGGTACACTTAATCCTAATAGTAAATTCCTTGCTTTTCAATACTCTAAAAAGTTCTTATGCAACAAATTTATTTAATGTAAAATATCTTTTGCATTTGACTGCTGATTTAAAAGCATTAATTGTGGGTCCAAATAAGATAAAATCCTTGAATACTTTAAAATTCTTCCATGTGTCGTGCTATTGCCTATTTGTTTTCTTATGAAGATTTTGAACTTTTTTACATTTGGTTTTAACTCATATGGGAGGCTACAATCCTTTATTGTCTTCAGAAAGTACTTGACTTCCTCCTCATTTTCAGCAAGCAAGGATGTGTCATCTGCATAATGAAGGTTAATAAAAAATCTTACTCCAATCCTGATGCTACATTCTTCCTGATGCTACAAACCAACTTCTATGGTGTTTTGCTCAGCATACTGATTGAATAAGTGTGGTAGGAGGACACATCTCTGACACACAGTTTTCCTTAATTTAAAACATTCAGTATTCTCTTGTTCTGTTCACACAACTTTCTCTTGATCCATGAACAAGTTCTGAATGAAAACAAGGTGATATTGTAGAGTTCCTATTCACCTCAAGGTTAGCCCCATTTTATCATGTTCTACACACTCAATTGTCTTGTGTAATCAATAAAACACAGGTAAACATCTTTCTGGCATTCTGTAATTTGAGCCAAGACCCATCTGACATTAGCAGTGATATCCCTTGTGCCATGTTCTCTTCTGAACTCAGTCTGAACCTCTGGCATTAACCTGTCAATGTACTGCTGAAACAATTTTGGATAATCTCCAGCCAAAATGTAATGGCATGAGAAATCAATGATATAGTTCTATAGTTTGAGCATTCTGTTGGATCACCTTTCATTGGAGTGAGCATGAATATGGGTCTCTTCCAGTCAGTTGGCTAAGTAACTGACTTCTAATTTCCCGCCATCAACAAATGTTTCCATTGTGCTTCTTTTGCTTGCGAAAACATTTCAATTGGTTTTCTATCAGTTCCTGGATCCTGGGTTTTGGTTAATGTATTCAGTGCCACTTCAACTTCTTCCTTCAACACTATTGGTTCTTGCTACTTCCTGAAACAGTAGGTGTTGATTAGTCCTTTGTGGTACAGTGACTGCATTCTTTCCATCTTCTCTTGATGCTTCCTGCATCATTCAGTAGCTTTTCCCTTAAAACTTTCAAGATTGCAACTTATGGTTTGAAATTTTCTAGAGGTCTTTCAGTTTCATGCATCCTGACCTTGTTCTGTCCTTTGGTTTTCTGACTCAAGGTCTATGCACATTTCATTTTAATATTTGGCTTTGTGTTCTTGACAAAATATGACATAAAATGGTACCATACCAAAAGACAATATACAAATATTGTCAACATAAAATATACAAATATACAATATACAAAATACAATTATAAAAAGTTATACAAAAATTTGAAGGAAAAGTGGTCCATTCAGAATTCTATAACCTGACAAGATAAGATTTGTACATTTATAACACTCATAGTAATTCTAACAATAGGACTTAAAATTAATTACTTATTTTTAATTAAATAGTGCTTATATATCATTAGTTTTTCTCTAATTATTTTTTAATTTAGGAATTCCTTCAGGATATCACAGTATATTTGCTAATCATTCCACTTAAGTTTGTTTTAGTTATGAGAGTTTTTCAGACTTCTCATGTTTCTGTTGACCTGAATGTTTGAAAATTGCATGTTCATTATGTTGGAGAATGTTCTTTAATTAACTCTAATTTTGCATAAGATGTGTGTGTTACAGGCAACATTTCTTCTTCATAAAAAACACCTCGGGAAATTATCTTTATTCTTCACCTGCCGAAATGCGGTTAACAATATTATTGAGAATAATGTCCTTCACTTAGAGTTGTTTTATTGTAAATGTTTGTCAAATTAATAATGTATTTGTACAGCTACATCAAAATTAGTTTTTGAATAAGCAGTTTTTCTAAGGTGACATAAAATTAAGCATCAAATGGATGCTTTTGTTATTTGCTTTGGGAACTTGATTACCTTGTGAAACTTCAGGAAACTCCATCTTTTATTTTTATTGTCCTAATCCAAGGATCCTTGATCAAGTTCGTTTTATAAAATGGCATTAGAAACCATAATCTGAACTCTATTATGTTGCTTTTGCTTCTAATTCTCTACATTGATAAAGGAAATATGTGTATGCTAGTCCACATATAAATAGTTTTACGTATGGTCATTACACCTCCATGACACTGATGATGAGCTCATGCTGATAATTCCAATTCTAAAGCATCATATCTTGTTTTTCTTATCTCCAATTCCAATTGTTCAGAATTAGGCTCCTACTCTATGCCATTCATTTATTTAATTGATAATTTTAAGTATAAATATATATAATTATCATGCATACTGATAAATGATGCCAAGTATCATGTATCAAAAGTTTTCATCTGTATCTTTAGCTACCGAAACAATTTCAGCAATTAAAGTAAACACAGTATTAGGTACCATTTTGTTTCATCTTCAGTTTTTATATACTTCATTCATTATAGACTATAACTCATTCAGTGAAACATTTTCATGTATTCAAAATATCCTGGAATTTTTAACAAAATGTTCAAATGATATCCTTGAGTTAATAAAAAATCTGAATAATGCAAATGGATATAGGAGGAAATGGAGAAAAATTCCATGATCTCCATCTGGGAAGATTCCAAAATTATTAGCATATAAAAGCTATGTAGTTGTGTTAGTCCACATAGTCTAAAGGAACACATTTCATAGACATGCATATGGGTATAAGGAAAGGGTTTATATACAAAAGGAATGGAACATTGAGAAAGCATCCCAACCCAGTCTAGTTCAAAGTCATAAGTTCGATATTAGCCCATATGCCCAATACCAGTCTACAATGTCTCCTTCCGCCTCACAAAGTCACAGGTCAGTGGGTGCAGAATCTTGGTGCTGACAGGAGTCTCCCCATGGCTCCTCGCTTCCAGGGCTCAGGGTTCATCAACAGCATCCAGTGATGGCAGAAGCTACTCCCAGCTGGCAGGGGTCTCCACATGGCCTCTCCAGCTTCAGAGGTCTGGCTCCATCAGGGCAAAGCCATGTGGCTTCTCTGGCTCCTCAGACACTGCCATCTTGTCTTGTCCTTGATTCATCATTTCTAAGAACTAACTCCTAACAACCAGGGAGAAAACCTCCTCTTTACTAAGGAAATATCGTGAGACTTCCCAGACGTATCAGGAGAAAGCCACGCTTATACAGAGGCCTCATTGGGTACTCAATGGCTATCTCCAGATTAACAGGCTAGATATCACCCCTCCATCTCAATCATGAAATTAACATAAGCACATGACTGCCATAGTAGTGCATAGATGTATTGGACTTTTCAGAGAGAAACTAAATCAATGACACGCACATATAAATAAGGAAGACCTTTCTATCAAGATAAAAACTTAAATCAAAGAATCAGCCCAGTCCACTTTATTTAAAGTCCCTTGGTCAGATGCTAGTTGGAGACTCATCCAGACTTATACCTGCTGAGGAATCAGGCAGGCCAAGAGCAGGCTGGGAGATCATAGGCTATGGGGTTCCAGTCGTCTTTCTCAAATAAGGATGGTATGTTCAGATGGTATATTAGGATGAGTTCTCTGGAGAAGAAAATTGATGATACTTTCATGGTTGTGTATATATAAATATATTTATTTTAAAAAATGACTTCTACAGTTTTAGAAATGGGTTAATCCAGTCGAGTGCAAGTTCATGGGTAAACAGTAAGCTGAAGGCTTCTTATGTCTCCTGCAGGAGCAGTGGGTGAGGAACAGGAAGCAGGATGATGAAGCATGAAAACCACAGGCTAATGGATGGTGAGCAGAATGAATTTGAGGTCATTCAAATGAATCTACGGTTGGTAGTCCATTGATGGCTCCTGGGATCAGCAGGCAATTGAGAAGGACCTTGATTATCTAGATACAGAATCTAAATACAGTAATAATTCAGCAATTTTTAATGAATTTTCAATGTATGAGAAGTCCACACCTTGAATTAAACTTCTTTCAATCGTATTAATGCTATGATGAGATTCAGGAGGTCTATTTAATCCACAATCCCTTGCCTGCTTTGCAGATGATCTCTTCATGGTTTTGATCACACAATGTTAGATCACTTCATGGGATAATCTTAGCTCACCCAAGTTGGAATAAAATTGATCACAGTGTGATAGGCAGGGTTCGCCAGGAAAATAAAATGAGAACACTTATGATTCTATATAACTAGATATAGAAATAGTTATGGATAGGTTTATATAACAAGAAGTATTACAACAGTTAATTAGTCCACACAGCAGAATAGAAGTCTCAGTCCAAATCACTTTCATGGCACAGTTAATATACTGAAGGTCATTCCAGCTCATGCTGACTGTTCATGGAAGCAAGTAACTAAGTGGCAGGCTCAAGGTTTGGAGTCTGACAGGGAGAAGATGCAAGCCAGGTGTGGTGGCAGCAACAAGAAGATGAGATGTTAAGGAGAGGCCAGAATTGGAGAATCAGAAACATGTGCTAGAGTCTCAAAGCACAATGATACACAGCATGGCCCCATAGTCTGCCATGATCCATGGGTTGTCTTGATCCAGATGTAGAGAAGAGCTCCTAACTTAGGCAGCAGTGCACTAATCCAATCACTAGGGAGAAAGAGGAAGGGGCCGGCCTCAGGAATTTATTTATCACAGAGTTAACTCCACCAACATGTTCGTTTCTACATGAGCATGTTGGTCCAAAGAAACTAACTCTTATTACACACAAATAGCCATTGTCCTATTTTATAAGGAAAAAAATATACAAGCAGAACACACTTTTATATAAAAATAAAATACCTTTTGTTGTTTAAGGTCATCAAGGAAAAATCCTTCATCTAGTTTTCCCTAACTTTAATCTGTATCAAATGTTCTCCAACTTCAATTTTATAAAATAGAAATTAACAAACTATGTTTTTACCCTAAGGAAAATATGAGTTATATTATCCAGATAGAAAAATTAGTCATATAAATATAAGGGATCAAAAAGTGTTCTTTAACAGCTGAAAATATAACTACCTTTGATTTTCCATCCATAATACATGTTTTCTCAGAAGCCTGGCCACTTGGAAAATAAAATCCCACAGACTTGCCTACTTTGCTGAATCTGTTGGATCTGTCACAGCTCTACCTCCATGACTATGACCTTTCTTTATGTATGAGAAAAAGTGCAAGGGTTATAGGACCACCTTCTCTGCACACACATGCAGCAACTGGCCTATGAGTATAAAAGTAACACATCTCAATTCTGGACCCAATTCAAAGTTAAAAAAGGTTAGTGCCTCTCCTTTGCTATCACTGTTATCAGTCTGGCTTCCTTGTGGAACAGTGCATGGTGAGTGAGGTGAGGGCGTGATGCCATAATTAATGATTACATTTCAAGGAAAATGTAGTAGGTATACAATGTACTGGGCAAATTTTCCTATCCATTTCTCAGAATCCAACTGTGTCAT
Organism: Nesogale talazaci; assembly: GCA_004026705.1. NCBI lineage: Eukaryota > Metazoa > Chordata > Mammalia > Afrosoricida > Tenrecidae > Nesogale > Nesogale talazaci. The sequence goes on from PVJH01000144.1 coordinate 396,494, forward strand.
TTATGAACCTCCTGGCTTATCATCAGTCTAGGAATTTATTTATTTAAAAAAACCCACACTACATATCATGTGTGATTGCTATTTCCAAATGGAGCTAGTGTTATGCCACGCAATCATTTCAGCTTCGGCATTTGTAAGTGATCAGAAGTTCTCATAAATTCATCTACTTTCTAGAACCTCTGAGATTAAAAAAATGGTAAATGAAGACAACTACAAAGCGTAAGGCAGAAATAATCAGTGTAATGATTAAATTTGCAGAGGGAGAAAATAGAATTGGTTTCAAAAGGGACAATTAGGGAAAATTTGGAGCAATTAGTAACCACTGTCACCAAAAATAAAAACAAGGTAAAGCATAAGGATTTTAAAACCAACAGCAACAAACAACTAAACATAAGAGAAAGCATAAGCAAAAGGAAGACAGCATACCCAAAAGTGCAAAACAATTAGATCAAGCATGGTTATACAATTGTTGCCACCATCATTTTCAAAACATTTTCCTTCTTGCTCTCTTTGGCATTTGCTCCCCACCTCCCAAGAACCCGTTATTATATTAAATATTATTATTATTGTTTCTCCCTGAACTGTATCTTACATCATCCAAAGTCCATTCATCTGCCATTCTGTTATTTGTTCCTCTCATGTGAGGCTATATAGTCGTCCTTGCTGTCAGTTCCTCCTACTCCTCCTTCCCCCCTCTCTTTCTGGACCCTTAGGGAATCATACTCCTGCTAGAATTCCTAAAGGATTTATCTATCTTGGATCTCATGCATCGAACAATCATAATTATACACAGATCTAACAGCATTAATGAGGTTTAACTAAGAACATAATAGTGGGGGGAAAAATGCTAAAGGACTAGAGGATGGTTATGTGTTTCAACAGAGCTAGATCATCTCTTCCATGTGGTCCTTCTGTGAGGAGGTGTTCAATATCATACAGGTGCTTTGGTGGTCTCACTTTGTCTATCTTCTTCCATGTCAATTTGGTTGCTTGCTTTTAACTTCTGATACGTGTCACCATGAACTCCTCATTATCACAGAGGCTGGTGAGTTTCTTCTATATGGACTTTGTTGCTTCCCTTGCTTGCTTGTTCAACTTTAATCCTTTAAGATTTCAGACACTATATTTTTAGTAGCTGGATACCATCAGCCATCTTCTCCACATTTGCTTAGGTATCAACACTGTCTTCAGCAATTGTATTGGGAAGGTGAATATCATACATTGCCACATTATTAGAACACCTCATTCTTGTACTGAGGTAAAATTAAAGTGGAGACTCAAAGTACATTTGCTTCTTTGTTGTATAGATAGACCAAAACACAGAGAAATACACCTACATTTATATATGCATATTTATATTTACACCTAAATATATAAATGCTATTTTCTTGGTCTTTCCTCCGCCCCACTGTCATTGTTTGTCCCAGAAATTCCTCTCAGATACATTTCAGTTGATCAAACATGAACAGGAATGTTACCTGTTTCTCACCATCCCCTTTAGATCCCTTGCTATTCCCCTATTACTGTCATTATTGTCTTTCATTCCTCTTTCTTTGCTTTCTCCTCTTCCATGCCCTCCCCATGATCCACACTCCTCTGCATCTTTTATCTCGTTGTCTCCTTGGAATTGCTTATTCTGCCTCTTATACAGATAGATACCAAAAGAGAAAGAAAATAAAAATAAAAGATGTCCATGCTAATAGTCCATAACTACCTATTTTTCTGATGCCAACTAGATGAGTGTCCCACTGTTAAATAGAGAGCAGACTCTGATAAAATTCATGGGCCATTCTCCCTTTTCTGTGGTGGTGGTAGGATCCATTACTCAGAACCTGCTTACGCAATCACACTTATACCCATTTAGTCCTCAGCGGTCATGTCTGAGTGACTCACTTTCAAGACCCCATTGCTCTTCCTGCTTTTGAGACTGGAGCAGTCTAGTGTTCTACCCCCTACCTAGTTATACTTTACTTTTCATTGTGACTCCCTTGTAACTAGCCCCCAACAAATTCAGATGAGGGTGCACACTGAATTAATTCAATCAAACCTCGCTGCCATCAAGGTGATGCTGACGCATAGTGATCCTATAGGACAGGATGAATGCCCCCTATGCGTTTTCAAGAATGCAATCTATTTTGGGGGGGGGAGGGCTTACAGCTTTTATAACAATCCACACATCAATTGTGTCAAAAGCATCTGTACATATGTTACCATCCTCATTTTCAAAACATTTTCTTTCTACTCAAACCCGTGGTATGAGCTCCTATTTTTCCATCTTTTTCCCCACCCACCAAATCTTATGAACCCTTGATAAATTACAAATTATTATTATTTTTACAACTTACACCACCCCCTTTTCCTTTTCTCCCACATTTCTGCTCTTCACCTCCCTGGGGGTGGTTGTGATCATTTTACCCCTTTCTCCCTCTTCTCCCCCCACTTTCCCCTGCCCTCATGGTATCACTATTCCCATCACAGTTCCTGAGGGTTTTATCTATCCAGGATTCCCTATGTTTCAAGCTCTTATCTGTACCAGTGTACTTTCTCCAGTCTAGCCAGATTTGTTATGTAAAACTGGAGTCATGCTAGTTGGGAACGGGGGCTGGGGTGAGGAAGCACTAAAGAACTAGAGGATGGTTGCATGTTTGGTTGGTGCTATACTGCACCCAGACTGTCTCTTCCCTTCCTCGTGACACTTCTGTGGGAGGAGGTCCAGTTGTCTACAGATGGGCTTGGCTTTCCACTGTAACCCCACTTATCTGTGTCAATATGATTGCTTGTTTGGGGTCTTCTGATGCCTGATAACTGCTCTTGTCAACAACTTGTGATCACACAGGTTTGTATGCTTCTTCTATGTGTGTTTGTTCTTTCCCTGCTAGATGGCCACTTGTCTAATGTTAAGTCTTAAAGACACCAGATGTCATGTCTTCTAATGGCAAGACACTGTCAGCTTTCTTCACTATACTTGCTTATACATTCATTTTGACTTCAGCAATTGTGTTGGGATGGTGAGCATAACAGAATGCCAGTTTGTTAGAACAAAGTGGTCTTGTATTGAGGGGGGACTTGAGTAGGGGCCCTATATTCATCTGCAACCTTGATACATCACATAAAATATATGTACATAGGCCTACATTTTTAAGACGGATTACGCAGAAATCAAAATGACTGTTGCGGTCCAGAGACCATGGTGACATTCAATATCAGCAGTTAAAATGAGGCCAGTACTTTACTAGGGACAGACCATAAGTTGTTCATATGTAGTTCTGGTTCACACTAAAAAAAAAAAATAAGACAAGTATGTAAAAGCCAATATATAACCTTGGGAGTTGTCCATGTGAACTTTGAGAACATCTCAAGAACAGATTTGATACATTGAATATCAATGAAAGAAAACAAGATGAGCTGTAGGAAGACATCAGAAAGATCAGTCATAAATAAAGAAAAAGGAAATTTCCCTTCACCAGTACCATTTTGAATATAATTTGTAGTAGTCAGAGGGAAACATTTTTGTGTTAGTCTGGGTAGACTAGAGAATCAAATTCATGGAGACACTCATATGTATATAAGGGAAAGATCTATATACAAGAGAAATTGAACATTGAGAAACATCCCAGCACAGCCCAAATCACGTCTACAAATCTGATATTAGCCCATATGTACAACAGCAATCTACAAAATCCTTCAGATGCATTAAGAGCATGCAATGATGCCAAATGCAGGATGATCATCTGCCAGTGGGTAGATGGTCTTTCGATCCAGTGGTGTTGTCAGCATCTTAGTACTGGCAGGGGTCACCATGTGACTTTTCTAGGTCCAGGTTTCTTGCTGCTTCAGCATAAGTGTATGTGGTTTCTCTTCAGGGATGTCTTTCAGAGAGTCAGTCTTGCCAGTTGAGTCTCTCAGGCAATGAGTGTTATCAGCCAAAAGTTTCAAAGAAGGAATTACACATTTCCCAGAATTCTCAATGAAAGGCCATGTACACACAGAGATCTCATTGGCTCTCTACAGATTGACAGGTTAAGTTCCACCGCTACACTCTTAAATCTCAAATTGACACCAGATTAGGTGACTGTCACAATCTTGTTCATTGTTTTAACCAGATGGAGTAAACTTTAGATTATGACTAGCCTTTTTTTAAAAAAAAAATAATTTTATTGCAGACTCCTACAACTCTTATAACATTCAATACATCATTTGTATCAAGCATATTTGTACACATGTTGCCATATTCATTTTCAAATATTTTATACTTCAGCCCTTGATACAGGCTCCTCTTTCCCCCTCCTCTTTTTAATGAATCATTTTATTGGGGAATCACACGCTTCTCCTCATGATTCATACATACATCAATTGTATGCAGGATATATTTGCACACTTGTTGACATCATCACTCTCAAAACATCCCTCCGTTTAGGCCCACAGTACCAGCTCCCCATATTTCCCTTCCCCTCTTCTCCTCCCTCTCCCCCATTAACCCTTAATAATTTACAAACTGGTATTACTTTTTCATATTGTACACTGCCCAATGTTGCCTTGACTCACTTCCTTGTTGTCCATGCCGCAGAGATCAGGTTATATGTAGATCCCTGAAATTGGTTCCCTCGGTCTATTCCACCATCCCCTTACTGTCCTAGTATCACCACTTCCACAAGTAGTCCTAGGGGAACATCTATCCTAAATTTCCCATGTTTTTGACCCCAGTGTATATCTCCTGTTCTAGCTGGATATGTCTGGTAGAATTGGAAGCTTAACTGTGGGTCGGAGGAAGCATTTGAGAACTAGAGGAAAGTTGGATATTTCATTGTTACTACACTGTACCTTAACTGGCTCATCTCCTCCCTGCAACATTTGTAAGATGTCCTCTGTAAGAGGACATTGTCTCACCTATTGATGGGCTTTAGGTCACCAATCTGTACTCCCCTCCATTTATAATGATATCATTTTACTTCTTTGATGTCTAACATTGGATCCCTTTAGCACCTCATGGTCACGCAGGCTGGTGTGCTTCTTCCATGTGGGCTTTGCTGTTTCTGAGCTGGATGGATGCTTGTTTACTCAAGCCTTTAAGACCTCAAATGCTATATTTTTTGTTAGCTGTGCACCGTCAGCTTTCTTCACTACATTTGATTAGGCACACATTTGTTGTCAGTGATATCAGGAAAGTGAGCATGCAATGTTATGATATTTAGTTTTTGAAGTCTGATAATTTATCCCTTTGATACTTCATGGTCTCAATAGCTGGTGTGCTTCGTCCATGTGGGCTTTGTTGCTTTTGAGCTAGATGGCTGCTTGTTTACTTTCCAGACTTTAAGAACCAGATGCTACATCTTTTGATAGCCCAGCAACATCAGCTCCTTTACCACCTTTGCTTATGCACACATTTGTCTTCAGTGATCATGTTGGAAAATGAGCATCATGGAATGCCAATTTAATAGAACAAAATGTTCTTGCACTGAGGAAATACTTGAGTGGAAGTTCAATGCTCACCTGTTGTCCTACTACTAAGCCTATAAGTATATATAAGTATATATCTATTTACCCATCGTCACATATAAATATATGTACCTATGTAATGCCTGTATTTATACCTCTATAAATGCCCTTTATTCCCGAGTTCTTTCCTCTATTTCCTTTTACTTTCATCTTGTCCCACTATCATACTCAGCCTCCATTTAGATTTCACTATTTTCTCTCTGTTACATTACTCTTGATCAATCCCTATCAGACTTCTCTCACTCCACCATGTCACTGATTTTGGATCATTTGTTATTCCCTTATCCTTGGCCTGGTCAACACCATCTCCTTTCCTTCTCCTCTCCTTCTCCCATGTCCCCTGGCCCAGAACCATCAGTCCTGTCATTTTTCTTCCAGACTGATCCAGGATATGAATGTATTGTGACAGAATGGAGCAGGGAACCAATGGAGGTTTCTGAGCACACAACCCCTATCCCAACTATAGGAACAGCCACCTATCCACCAAAGGAGTTTTCTTTGGAGGGCAGCACTAAAGCTGCAGCTTGGGGAGTGAGAGATGTCTGACCAGAGCACATGAGAACAAATGAAGGGGGAGAAAAGGAGAATGGAGTGCATTCTGACCCACCAAGGCTTTAGGACAATATTCCCACTCAGAACAGCCGATGCACAAACAGGATCATATGGCTGACCTCACTATGAAATATGGCTACCCTCGCTAAGGCATTTTGGGGGCAACAGTGGAGAAACAGGGTCAGAATTATACCCTGTCTGGCACAACCACACATAATAAAACACTAAAGATGTGCAACATGTAAGATAGGCTGAACAAACAGTAGGGAAATGACTAGCATTTTATAAAAGAAAATTAAATAATAAACAACCTTTATAAAATACACAGTAGCAGACTAGCTAAACATATGCAACAGGGAACTGATCCAAGATTGAAGAAGGAATTAAAGCAACTAAATATTGACACCGTCCTCCGAAAGTCATAACAAAGAACAATTTTACCCCACCCACAACAATAGGCAATTGCCTTCAATTGCTGCATATCTTAAGAAATTTACTATCAATTGGTTACACATGAATGTATTCTAATCACATTCAATAAATATGGTTACAATATTAGTTTTCCAACCCTATCATACTCTTTTTTTTGGTTTCAAAAACTTTGAAGCTGAGCTACTCTTCTTCGCTTGATAAGGTAAACAGGACTCTACATTGCTCTTTGCCATATCTTTTGAATGCAGGCAGCATCAAGAGAGTTTGGACAGAAGTAGATACTTGACCAACAAACTTGAAGAGATACACTTGAAGTGTACCCATTCCCAAGAAAGCTGACTTAATAGAATGCTCAAACTATAGAATCATATCATTGATTTTTATGTAAGTAAAATGTTGCTGAAGCTCATTCAACGGTAGTAGCTGCTGTACATTCACAGAGAGACTCCAGAAGTTCAGGCTGAAGATGGAAAAGGACATAGGACAAAGAATATCATAGGTGGTGTTTGAAAGCAGCGACCACCAGAAAGATATTCACTTGTGTTTTATAGTCCATGCTAAATTATTTGACTCTGTGGATAATAAAGATCTGTGCATATTCTTGTGATGAATGTGAATTCCAGAACACCCCAATGTGCTCATTCAAAACTTGTACATGGATCGAGGCAGTTGTGTGAACAGAACAAGTACATTGTACATTGTTTAAAACCAGTGAACAGGTGTATTAAGGTTGTATTCTCTCCATATTTGCTCAATCTGTATATTAAGCAAATCATCAGACATAATGGATTTTATGAAGAAGAATGTGACATCATGATTGGAATTAGACTATCACTTTCAATATGCAGATGACACAAACTTGCCTGCTGAAAAGAAGGAAGAATTGAAGTGTTGGTTGAGGAAATCAAAGATCATAGCCTGTAGCATGGATTACATCTCAATGAAAAGATGCACATCAACTGTTAAGAGGTGAGAGTGCTCCTTAGAGTCAAGGATGGTGATACTCCATCTTCTATACTTTGGAAATGTCAGGAGTGACCTTTTCTGGAGAAGGATCTCATGTTTCATTAAGTGGGTGGGCAGGAAAGAAGAGGAAGACCCTTGGTAAGATGGGTGGAGCCAGTGGTTGCATCGATGGGTTCAGGCATAGGAACAAACATGCCCATGAGACAGAGCCTGGCAGTTTTTCATTCTGTTGTGCATAGGGTAACCATGGGTTGGAGTTGAAGAGGCACCTAACAACAGTATAACTTTTTATGAACTTAGGATAAGAAGAAAGGATTGAATGATCATTTTCTACTTTATATCTCTTAAAAGGTCTGTTTTATTGGCAAATTCTCAGTAAGTGATATTGTTATTTTTTGACACTGGGCCCAGTTGAGCTAAGTTCCAGTAATTCTCTATATTTTGAAACCCTTAGAATAAATATACTGGACCACTGTGTGCCTTCTTATATCACCTCTTGAAGCCCTGTCTGCAAATATTGCTGGACTGTCGAGATAATGGGACTAAAATGTACAAGTTTTTCATTTTATCTTTTGCCAAAGAAAAGTTCTTTGAACGTAACCTTGATTACTCAAAAAAAAAAAAAAAAAAAACAAAGACTCTATTCTCAAAATCAACTTGTGGGTGTAAATCACCTAAAACCAGATTTATAAATATACTATTTGAACTTAGTATCAATTGTTTCTGATTATCAATAATTTATATGGAGAACTATTACAATTAAAACAAAAGCTTTTTTTCCCCCAAGAGTAGACAAGGAAAACAAATTAAAGTTAGAGATCTTAAAACCTTAAAGTACATCAATTATCTGAGATTATATTAAAATTAAATCTGGACAAAATTGAGTTTTTATAAATTCTATAGGAGAGCATGGACAGAGTCATGCTTCAATGTAAACACACCTTATTTCTCCCTGATTCCAGAACAGAATGAGACAAGCACAGGGTAAAGATGGTGAGAGATGGTAAAACTGTTGTTCATGTTAGCTTAGTGAGCCCCGACTCACAGCAACCCAATTCACTACAAAGTAAAGATGCGCTATAGGGTCTTCTTGCCTATCATCTTCAGATAAGTAATTTTTCCAATCTTATTCTTATGGAACTTTGTGGTGGAGCACCATGTATATCTCTGCGTTAGTCATTTCCAATCATGGGAACTTCTGTGATGCGGTCTGGCAATGAATGAAACATCTAGGCAAGATTCCCACCCTTTAAGCTATTGAACTTTTGTTTCTTTTTCAAGATGGGGTCTGATCTTTTTAGATTCTGAAAATATTATTTCTTCTAATTAAATCTCTAAAGGCCATGAGTTACTTATGTGCTTCCATATCCACATATTGAGTATCTAATGTAAACTATTCATATGTTTAATAGTGTTTATTTTAAAACATTAGAATTTTATTTGGATTTGTAACTTGTAACTATATACATTATTTTCCATAATGAACATTGCTTTCATATGATATTGGCATATGTTGGAAAATTATATTATTATTTATAGGATATATGCCAGTTGAGCTCTAATATTCTGTTAGAAAAATTTTAACCATTAAAAAAATTGGAAGACTAATATAATCCAGGACCCTTTCATCTTACCTTATAGCCAGTAAGTTTTATACCTTACAATTTTGTTTTATTTCTTCCTTTCTTTAGCTCTGCCTTCTAGCACACATTTGCACACATATTTTTCTTGAGGAATTTGAAATTAAGGAATCCTACATGCAACAGAATGAACTTCGGTTTGGTTTTCACAATTGTTAGTATGCCTCCCCTCATTGTTGCAGCCACTGTATCAACCATCTCATAAAGAATCTTGCCTTCTTTTAATGACACTGCACTTTGTCTTATCTGTCCTGATCATGACATCAGGTATATGATATGAAGTCTTGCAAATTTTCCTTCTAAGAGACATTACAGATCTGTAGACAGATTTGATTGTCCTTCTTCTAATTAATGGCACATTCATTATTCCTCCTCATTATCATAGTTCAAATACATCTTGGATGGGTTTCCTTGTTTTATTGTCCGATTTCTCATATGAGATTGCTACACCTTGAATTCATCTCAAGAATGAATGATATATGACAGAATAAGTCTATTCACTTGATTTTCCTCTGACTTTTGATATATTATGATTTTTAATCAAATCTTCCTGCTAATAAGTGGTACTGAACTGTATCTCTGAATCTTAATTTCAGTTGTAGTATGCTCTTAAGCCATTTGTATTTTTCATAATGCCTATATCCCTTATCATATTGTATCTAAATAATCCTATGGGAAAAACTAGAAGGACATTGAAAAATTAAGAGATCAATCAAAAGAATGCTCCCTGTGGAAATTATGATTAGATTGCAATGCAGCAATTTGTAACATAGGACAATGACAAGCATGAGGCTCTGGAAAAGTCAATCTCTATTTGTTCTCAAGGAAAGAAGTGGCCTGCTAACAAGAAAGAATTAACATCTGTGGAATTCCCAGCCATTGATGGAAAGCTTCTCCACCTCATACAGAAATTTCTTTGCACCCAATCCAAATCCTTCCCCATGACCTCTAGACCACCTGTACATTTCATTTTCTCTCCCTTGGATTTGACGATAAAAAGCCCAGACTTTCAGCCCCGACAAACCATTCCAGACTCTTGCACAACAGGTGAGTTGCAATTAGATGAAGGACTCATTACAAGTCTTTCTTCGCACACAGCGGGCTAATGCAAGGAATATATCTGTCATCAAACATAGAGAAATGTACCTATCAAAGTTATATCTAAGGGCTACTAAGGCTGTCCCCTCTGCAGTTCTCTACAAAATTTTAGAAAGGGCTGGACGTCATGACAGTCAATTGACTTATAGGAGTGCAAAAGAAGAGGCATGGGGTAGAGAGAGGCGGACCTACCTCTTCGTGTATACTTTCTAATCATGCTTCCTTTGCTGTTCTCGGAGTGCCTGCTCCACCCACAGGCAAGATGCGGTCTCACACAGCCCCCCTCATTATGCTCGGGATACTGCTCTCCAGTCTGGCAAGTCTTTCACAGGCCCAAGGTGAGATCTTCTTTTCTTTTTTGCTGTTCTTTTAAAAATCATTTTACTGGCAGGACTCTTACAACTCTGATAACAATCCGTACCTTGAGTGTATCAAGCATATTTTACATGTGTTCGCATCAATATTTTCTACGCATTTGCCTTCTATTTAAGCCGGTGGTTCTCAGCCTATTTAATTCCATGACTCCTTAGTACCGTGACTCCTTAGTTGTGGTAACCCTTCCAACCACCAAATCATATTTGTTGGTACTTCATAACTGTAACTTTGCTGCTGTTATGAATTGGGTGACCTCTGTGAAAGGATCCCTTGACTCTCAAGGGGTTCACATCCCACAGGTTGAGAATCTCTGTTTTAAACCCTTGATATCAGCTCCTCTTTTTATCTTCCCTCCCCCTTTATACCTTCATGATGAACTACAAATGATTATTAATTTCATGTCCTATACCTATCGCTGCCTCCCTTCCCCCACAGTCACTTCGCCCCACCCCTCCCCTCCTTCTCCCTCCCTTCCTGACATCGCTATTCCCATTTCTGTTCCTGAAGGTTTCATCTGATCTGGACATGTTATGCTCCTAAACATTCTGTTTTGTTTTGTTTTGGGGCCATCACTGCCCTCTGGTGGTGGGAGTAGGAGGCTCAGCCTTGCTACTGGATTGGAACCTCCAACCCAGTGGGCCACAGTCCTGAGCACAACCACTATGCCACTGGGGCTCAGCCTACTCCCAAACATTTCTGATGGATATTTAGAACCCCAAAGAGGAAAAAGTGCCCTGTATAACACATGTGATAATAAAGAGGTATGTTCTCACATGTTTAAACCAATTGAAATTTGCCCAATCAATACTGTTTCCACTTGGTTAACTAGCTGTGGGAAGCATCAGACTGGTTAACTAATCGTGGAATAGGGTTAGCAAAAATCAAACAAACACACTTGGCTCATCGACTCAATGTTGACTCAGAGCGACACCCTGTGGGTTTCTAAGACAATGTAGAAAACTCAGTCTCCTTCTGAAGAGCTGCTAGTGCTTTTGAAACATCAGCAATGCAGCTCACAGACCAACACACAGCCACTACACCTTCATCGTCCATGGTGTCAGTGAGCTTTAGTTAGATGTCAGAAATTGGAAACATACAACTATGTAAAGTGAAAGATGAGTTAGAGAAAGGGTTCAGTGTAGAAATTCTTCCAGAAAGATTTGAACCTTCAAGAAAAGGAGGGGGATAAAGAAGACATAGCTGCCTTAAGGCAAAAATATCCTGAATAGGTTGGCCAAGGTGAAGAGTGGTCCATACAGGAGTGAGCGTCACTCTAGATGCCCTGCCTTTAGGGACATTTATGCCTTCAGCACCTTCTCACCGTCCCTCTCCAATCACCAAATTTCCTTTCAATGCTTCCTCACCTTGATGTTTCTTCCATTACCACAGGTGATGACTTCCCAATGGAGCTGCCCTCTGAACGCATCAGATGTCCTAAGGGCTCGAAGGCCTATGGCTCTTACTGCTATGCCTTGTTTCTGACACCCAAGACCTGGACGGAAGCAGATGTATGTAGTATCCTATGGGGACAGGGAATACAGGGAATGGAAGAGGGAAGCCAGAAGAGAGAAGGGGGCTCTTTCTTATCCTAAGTTCTTTGTTTGTGAGTTTGTATGTGCGCCTATATCTTTCACAGAGAGCCCCTCTCATTTACCTCATCCCTACACAGTGAAACTTCAGTTTCTTCTGTCTCATTCCCCACACAGATAGCCTGCCAGAAGCGGCCCTCAGGATACCTTGTGTCTGTGCTCTCTGCATCTGAGGGATCCTTTGTCGCCTCCCTGGTGAAGAGCACTTCAAACACCCAGGAGAACATCTGGATTGGGTTTCATGACCCCACAATGGTATGGTTCCGATTTTCCTATCACTGACCTCTAAAATGACTCTTGTCACTAGACTCAATTTTTGTCCTATATGTCTGCCCAAGTGGTATTTTATAAAGCCCAAGAACTCAGTGAACCTAAAAAGCATTTGGGGGAAAGGGAAGAACTTGAAGGCAGCTGAAGAGCTGAGTTCTATGGATGTTCTGGTCTACAACTGAAGCTAAGGTGCCTCTTTCAGAGTTTACATGAAAATCTCATAGGAGGCTTTGCTATTCAATTCTCTGTCCTGAGTGTTCTGAGCGAATTCTGATGAGAAAAACCTATGTATGGAAAGGCTATTGCTTTCCTCCTATAGAAGAGCAATTGTCTTTGAAGTTCAGATGATAATCAAAAATGTATAAAGTATTGTTCAGTCAGTAACATATTGCTTTATATATTGCCATTAGTCTTAGCTTATGGAAGAGCTTTCCAGAGGATATAGCTTGGAGCAGCGTTGGGAGGAACAGATGAAATGGCATGAAGTTAGAGAGGATCAGGCATGCCAGTTAAGGGGATCATCCAAGGAGTGCTACATTGGCTATTACTCTAACTCAATTCCTTCCTTTATAGGGAGCTGAACCCAATTTAGGTGGATGGGAATGGAGCAGCACTGACTTGGTGAATTATTCTGCCTGGTATGACGATTCCTGCCCCCACCCAAATGCTGGCTACTGTGCAAGCCTCTCTCCAAATGCAGGTAAGAAACACTGAAGTAATTTCTTCCCCTCACTCTTGCCCAATCCTTTATGACTTGATCTTTGGAAAAGTTTCAAGTTCTAAAATACAATTCTCAAATTACTATGCTTGCTTTCTTTTTCTTATTTTCTCTCTATTGCCATCATCTGGGTATGACACCAGGAAATAGGAAGAGGCTTTGAATCCTAGACTAGAATATGAGATAACTCCCTTCTGGGTCCCAAACCAATCTTCCTTATGTTTCTGTTACTCCAGGATTCAAGGAATGGCAAAGTTATAACTGTGAAAAGGCACTGCCCTATGTCTGTAAATTTAAGGATTAGGACAAGCGAAAGCAGTTGGACTGGTTGATCGCTGTGGAGTTGAGACTTTATGTGAAGATCCACAGAGAAGCAAATCTCTCCCCCACCCGATACCCTCAGGGAGTCCTTCTAATTTTTTTCTTTTCTGCTCATTACTGGCTCTTCAGTCTTTTCCATGGACTGAAGCCTAAGAGAGCAGTAATAAAATTGTATTCAGTATGTGCCTGTTTCTTTCTCAAATTAGATCCTGAAGAAAAGAAAATGTGTAGTGAATAGACATTGTGGATTTTGTCCTTGTCTATTCCCTGTGATGCTTTGGGGAAATGATGAAATATAAATTCTTAACAGTGTATTGTGATAAGGGTGTATGCTATGAACATAGAGTGTTTGGATTGTAGATAGATATTGCTCTTTTACACATACTATAGTAGGCACATTTACCTAAAAGAGTTGATGAATATGTCAGAATATTCAATAAGGACTGATTTATTTTTGCTTACAAATTAATCTGTAGTGAATAATGTTGCATGTTAATACCATTCAAAGTTTCTGTTTTTGGAACTATGTGGGAAAGAAGGTAAGGGTATCATCCATACAAATTTCTGGGAAAAATTATAAATCAAGAATCATATCACATACAAAGAAAAATTGTCACTCAACCAAGACTGACTGAAAAAAGCATAGATGAAAGGAATTTGTAAAATCCAGATCAACTTTACTAGAAATACAAAATGATATTCTTTGAAAAGAAAACTCATCACTGTAATCAACAATCACAGATGAACACAGTACGACAACATCTGAAAGTTGACCTAGATAATGCAGACTCTAAAGTACAACATGCCAAAAAGTATAAAGTACAACATGCCTACAACACCAAAAGCATGGAACTAGAGACCTTCATTTGTGAGCAAAGACTACTACAAATTAAAAACGGGAAATAGCATAGGAAAATAGCTTCCAAATAGAGAGGAATTCAAGTAGATTTCAAGACTGAGAAGACTGTTTCAAAGTTGATAATAGAATTGGTAAATTGCAGAGTAAACTCAGACAAAATTAACATTCACCAAAATGAGAGTGAAATCATAAAGATGTGATATACACTAAAAGACAAAACCAAAGAAATTACAATATAAATATCACAAACAAATGATCTCAGAGCAGAAGAATTATGGGGAACAAAGATGCCAACTGCACTAGACACATACACACAAAACCCACAATAAAATAGCTGCAAGACACAGAATCCTTCCCATAACTGTTGTAAATTTAAATGATTTAAATGTCATCAAAAGACAGAATGTATTAAAATGGATAGAAAAATGAAATCCATTAATACATTGTCTATAAGAAACCACTTTTCAAACTAACACAAAATGGATTAAAAGTCAAAGGATGAAAATAAATATCAAACTAATGTCAACCAGTAAATGAGCAGGAGTAATAATATTATTTTCTGATAAGATAAAGTTTAGAAAAGGTTATTATATAATAACTAAAGGGTCAATATAACAAAAGTGCATAATCGTAATAAATATTTATACACCCTGTAAAAGAGCCTGAAATATGTAAACCAAACTCTAAACAATTGAAAAAAGACATATAGTTCTAAAATAAGAAAAGTCTTTAATATAGGTCACTTTTGATGATGCATTGAACAATTAGAAAAAAACTGAGAAAAGACATAGAACAAGTAAACACTATAGTCAGTCTTTTGACCTCACAGACAAACACAGAACAATCAACTAGCAAAAGCACGGTGCTTGTGCTTTTCTAAGGCAAAGGAACATCCTCCAGAATAGACAATATATTGGGCCTCAAAAACCTCAATATATTTATAAAGATCAAAATATTATGAAGCACCTTCCTAGTTTATAATATTATTAAATTAGCAATCAGAAATTGGAATATCAATAAAATATCAAATATATAGATATTAAATATGTTTTAAAATTATGTCTTAAAACTACCGGCTAATTAAAGGTATAAAATGAAATAGAAATGTTTCTTAATCAGGAGCGGATGAAAATACAAAAATCGCAATCTTGATGACATAGCACAGACAGGACTAAAAGTGTAAACTACAGAAATAAATAGACACGTCAAAAAAGAAGAAAGAAAATAACCATAGCACCTTACCTCAAGGTAAGGTCACTATCAACTAAAAATAAGGCAGCAAAACAAATGCTACAAATTTAAGGAAAGAATTAAAAGTATTAAAAAATAGAAAATAAAATAAAAAGGAGGACACTTGGATCTTTGAAAAAAAATTAACAATGCACTGGCAAGTCTAATGATTAGAACCACAATAGAACCAATGGAAATAAAATTACAATTATAGAATGCTATGAAGAACTGAATACCCACCAATTGAAAATGTAAAAAGAGATCGAAGTTTTCTAGGAAATGGTAGCTATCAGTCTTGGGTAATTTCTCAGAGAAGCTAAGAATATGATGCTTCCTTGTGTGTGTAGAGAATGATAATTATATCAAGAAAATCATTCATACAGATTTGAAGAAGGAGACAGGCTGGTGGAAGCAGGAAAAATTAATCAAAATGATCAGATCAGGGTCATGGTTGCAACGTCTCCTGAACTCAAGATCAGCTGGCAATATGGTACTTAATCATGCTCATTCAAAACTTTTACATAGATCAAGAGGCAGGAGCATGGAGCAAAGGAACAAATTAAGTTAGAGGAACAAATTTCAGGTTGCTCACACTTTTTCAGCATGTGAGCTACTTATAGAATGATCAAGTCAAAATGATCTACCAATTACAAAAAACGCAAAACATTTATCTATTTTTAGTTATTTGTGTATTTGTTTCATTTATTCATAAATACATTGCATAGTCTTTGTATGATTTTTTACCTTGCATAACTGCATGAGTTCATGTCACACAACGTATTTGACTATGTGCATTTTTAGTCACTACCTGAGTTGACTCTGATGACTTGCACAGAGTAGAATGAGCCAGGGATGCATAGTCTGGACAGTAGCTGCTGACAGCCAGCTTCAAGCGCACTTCCAAATGATCATCAGTCATGCTGGAATGGCATTTGAACTGAATAATCTTTATGTGGAAAAAGGCTGACTCACATGAATAAGTAGTGCTGAATATTGCAGTCAAGGAGGTAGTACATATTCTCATATTTGCATATTTTCCCTCTGTGATTAAGTTCCATAACTGTTCATGCACTCTGAACTTTAGCTAAATGTCAGTTTGTATTGTCAAAATCTCATCATCCAATTGAAACAGTGTTGCAATTTTTGATGCAAGTGAATCAGCCTCAGCATCTTCCCAAAAAGGCTAGCACATGAATGTAGTGACTGGCTGGGGCAAATAAAAGTCTTGAAAGCATTTGACATAGCTTGTCAGTTTTGCTGCATTTAGCGCAGTTGTTTTCACATGAATTTTACTCCAAAGATTGTACGTGATTGGTTATCATATATATAAATTAAGGGACGGGATTGATGATAGGCTTGCATGCCATCCTGTCTATCAACACCGAGCTTGTGATCAACTAGTAGATTGTGATCAACGTATTGAGCACTCCTGGGATAGAGCATATTTTAAAGTCAGGAAAGGTCTAAAAGACTATCGTATCCTTTCACCATATGTAGTCCATCTGTATACAGAGAGAAAAGCAGAGAATCTGGATCATGTGAAGAAGAGTGAATTATCAAGATTGGTGGCAGGCTTTTTTACAAGCTGGTATATACACAGTCTTGCTTGCTGAAAATGAGGAGGATTTGAAGTAATTGCTCATGAAGATCAAGGACTGCAGCCTTCAGTATGGATCATAACTTAATGTAAAGAGTTTAACTAGTGGGTTAAACATGATAGAAGAACAGATTGAAGTTGTCCAGGATTTCATCTTGCTTGAATCCACAATCAAGAAACCCAACGCTACCTTGCAGAATATAAATCAGTTGTACAAGATCTCTTTAACACTTCGCAAAGCAAGATGGATGCTATGGGGACTAAGGTGTATCTGACCCAGACCATGGTACTTTCCAATGCCACAGATGCATGCGAATGTTGGACATTGGATAAGGAAGATCAAAAATCCATCAATGCATTTGAATGATGTTAGTGGTAAAGAATACGCAAGTATCATGGATGGCCAAAAACCAGATGGATCCATTTTGGAAAAAGTACAGCCAGAATGTCCCTTCAACGCAAGGACAGCATAGCTTCATCTTACAGAGTTTGGATATGTTACCAGGAGAAACAAGTCCCTGAAGATGGATAGTATGCTAAATAATGTGGGAAGTAGTGAAAGAGAGAAAGACATCAACAAGATGGATTGACCTCGTGGCTTCATCAAGGGGTTGAAAGAATGGTGAGGATGGCACAGGACAGGGCGCTATTTTGTTCTTTCAGAGATAGGATCCCTTTGAGTTGGAGCTGACTCAATGGCACTTAACACAGCAATGGCTAGTGTTAATCCCAAGGATACTTTTCTCCAGTAATATTTTCTTCCAGGGCTGTGTTCTGATGGAAGGGTTAGAGCTGAACCGTAATGTTCCTAGAACTGCATGGTGTCTCAAAGCAGATTCCATAATGGTATTGACTGCATTATGTTAGATTTCCAAACTAAGGAGAATCGTGAACCAGTAAGTTGATACAAAATCTATTGCACAAGAAATGAAGAAGATCTGAAAAGACCTATAAAAACTAAAAATTGCACAAGTGGTGAGAAATGTTCCAGTAGGAAAAAAAAGAGAGAAAGAAATCTAGTCCCAGAAAGTTTTACCAGAGAATTCTTCCAAAAATTCAGAGCAGAGCCCACAGCAATCCTTTGGATAAGTTCCATACTTGAAAAACCAAGTAGAAGGTAACCCACAACAGCAACAGCAACAAATCTCACAACGACCATTGTCTCCCTTTCCCTCTGGTTTCTGCTGTTCTTTGCCCTGGGTGGGAGTAAGTGGCTATATGTCATTCATTGTGATTGGTGCATTATTTCTATTAATATATTTAAATGAGTAAAAAATTGCTATTTGAAAGAGGTTTCCCTTGTCTAAGTTAGGAAATAGACTTTCCCTTGTCTAAATTAAAAAATAAGTATATTTCAATAAAACTGTTGAAAAAGAAGAAATAGTTATATTAATATATGTCTCAGGCTGAGACCCAGGGGTGTAGTGGTTGGGCACGGGACTGCTGCCCACTGGGATGGAGGTTCAATTCCAGCAGTGGGGCTGGGCCTCCTATTCCCACCACTGGAGTGCAGTGATGCCCACCCCCCCAAAAAATATGTCTTTATTATTCTTATATATTTCATGTGTATCCATGTATAAATGTTAAATTGAATATTTCAAGACCTTATTAGCAACATACTTCTAATGTGGAAAAATGCATGTGTGTACTTAGTCAATTTCTTCACTTGAAAAAGAGCATGCTATTTGTGACCATGTGTAAATGTTTTCATATTGGTCTGGATCATCATAACATTGCTCTGCTACTATCAGGGTTGTCATGCAGTTGTGTCCATCATACTCTTGTTTCCTGTCTTTGGAAAGCACCATTGTGTCAATATTTTTTAATGTTTGGTGAAAGAGATAATCAATATAACAAAATATTTATTATTTCAATCATCTTACATAAACAATTTCGTGACATTATTAGTCTCCTTCATAGTGTACAGCCTTTCTCACAATTCTTTTCCAATTTTAAAAACTTTTCTTGACCATAATCTTAGCTCTACTTTAATAATATTTTCCCACTTTTCCTTCCTTCCTACTCTTTAAAAGTAATAATAAACTTATATTTCTATGCATTTTCCTGTTATGTTTTTTTTATAAATGGGAATCACATAACTCTTCTATCATTTTGTGTTTTATTTATTACTGAGTGAAATCAGAGAAAGGATTTTCAGTTACAAATAAGAAGGATCACACCATGATGAAGTTTGGAAAAGTAAGCAGGCTTATTGGAACACTTAACTGAAAAGTGCAGGTTTCAAGTAAGCTTTGAAATCTATTGACTCAGTGTAAACTAGAGGAACAAATTTCATAGACATGCATATGGCTATAAGGAAAGGGTTTATATACAAAAGGAATGTGACACTAAGAAGGCATCCCAATCCCATCCAGTAAAATGTCATAAGTCCAATATTAACCCATAAGCCTGAAATCAGTCTACAAAGTCTATTTCTGACTCACAAAGTCACAGGTCAGTGGGTGCAGAATTCTGGTGCTGGCAGGTCTCCCCATGGCTCCTCGTTTCCAGGGCTCAGGGCCCATCAACAGCATGCCACTCCAGCTTCAGAGGTCTGGCTCCATCAGGGCAAAGCCGCGTGGTCTCTCCGCCGCCTCCTCTGGCTTCTCGGGCACTGCCATCTTGTCTTTTCCGTGACTCATCGCCTCTGAGACTAACTCCCAACAACTGGGGAAGATAGCTTCTCATCTTCATGAGGGAAATATCATGAGATTTCCCAGAAGTCTCAAGAGGAAGCTATGCCCACATAGAGGATTCATTGGTTACTCAATGGCTATCTCCAGATTAACAGGCCAGACTCCACCCCTACATTTCAATCATAAAATTAACATAAGCACATGACTGCCACACTCAGAACCCTAGAACCCTTTTGCTTACTCATCCTCTTGACTACTCATATATAAGTCTTATCACCCTACAAAAATATAATTTTACTCAAGTTCAATCTCATGCACAGAGCCCATACAGGATAGTTAAATACTTCTGGGCTGAAATTCCAAGGTTATAAATCTTTGAAGCAGCAGCCTGTCACATATCTCTCCCAGGAGTCTTGTAGATCTGAATCAGGTGAGTAATTGAACTACCACGTGACCAGGGATCCTGTCTTACTGGCTTAATTTCAAAACTCAAGAAGAATCACTGTCAATCACTGAAGCAACAGAATCCTGATCAACAGAAACGTTTCTAAACGTATAAAAGAAAAATAATGAGTTTTATCCTTTTGTAGTTAAAGTCAAAAATATTAACATGACCAACTATAACATAAGCTGATAATTGAATTCTGAATTTTGAACTTCCAAAGCAGCAAAAGGATGACAAGTTGTTCGAATCACACAAGTTATAAACTGCCTGTGATCACAGTGTAGGATGGATATCGTTCACACCTCATGGAGACTCATTGACTACAATGAAGGGTTTTAGTTGTTATTGCTGGTAGAAGAATCTGTGAGTGTCAATGACAAAGGGCAAGATGTAATGAGGCTGACTAAATACCCATTAAATATTGCTGTACACATTCAGTCAGAGGACTGTAAATGGACTAGATATTATAATCAATCCAAGATGAGAAAACAAAATGTGGTAAAAGGCTTTTGTTGTTTGGGAATAATCCACAATTAGCATATTACAGCCATTAAAAGTATGAAACAAGCACATACTGAGAGAAAGAAAGCAAAACCCCAGTCCACTGCCTTTCAGTCAATTCTGACTCGCAGTCACCCTCCAGGGCATAGGGCTGCCCCCTAGGTTCTCTGCGAGTGTAAGTAGAGAAGTAGACAGACCCCCTTTGCCAGGTGGCCCGGAGACGAAAGTGCAGCTAGTCGGTGAACAGCCCACCATCTGCCCCATTGCACTATCAAGGATGCTTACAGAGCAAATGGAAACCCACTCTCACTCAAGCTTTTTTCTACTCCTAGCAACCTGATGTAGGGTTTCTGAAACAGCAAATCCTAATAGAAGAAACGTTGGCAGACTGAAATCGGGGAAATCAACTATTTTCTTATTGTCCATGGACTGTGGACACTTGACATCAATCAAAAATCATTTTTCTGTTTCTTCTTATACTCTTGTTTTTTACCCACTTTCCAGTCCACAGTGCCAACTTGCAGTGTGACAATTCTTTTCACCAAACTGTTATGTAAATATTTTATGGATAGATTCAGCTTTGCTATCAAACTAATGAGGCACACTGAGAGGTACAGTTTAGATAACTCACTGAATAAAGAACATAGAAGTCATGTCTGACCGCCTTCAACTACACCAGGGGGAATGATCCAACCCCACATTGGCCCAAGGCAGGTGGCTGTAAAGCAGTGATAAGATCTTCAATCTCCAACCTTTATTCCTTATTAGTTTTGTCACCAACCACCCATTTTTATGTCACAATACGTTTATAGTATTATTGTTGGATGACATCCACATGAATATGACCTATAGCTAACCTGTGTTCATTTGAAAAATATCAATGCCTGGTCTTCTGCATTCTCAAGACTGTTCTTGTGTCCTTCTCCAGGGATTGGTCTTTCCAAAATATGTACGATGAAGTCTCAACAGCTTTGCTTCTATGTAGCACTTTGGCTGTACTTCTTCAAAGACAGATGTACTCGTACTTTTGGCAACCCATGGTATTTACCACATTCTTTGCCATCCCCATATTTGGAATATATTGACTCTTCTTTTGTCTTCCTTATTTAGTTCCAATATTCACAAGCATATGAGACAATGTAAACCAGCATGGTTTGATTCAGACTTGCCTTGGTCGTCAAAGGATCATCCTTGATTTTCAATACTCTAAAGAGGTCAGATGCAGCAGATTAACCCAATGCAACATGTCCTTTGATTTCTTCATTGCTGTTTCCATGAGCATTGACTGTGGCTTCAGGCAAAACCAAATATTTGACCACTTTTATCCTTTATTCATTTATTATGATATAACATGTTAGTTCAGTTGTGAGGATGTGGGTGCTATTTTGAGATGCAATCCATACTGTAGACAATAATCCTTGATTTTCATCACTGAGTGCATCAAGTCCTCCTTCCTTTCAGCAAACAATGTTATGTCATCTGCCCATCTCAGGTAGTAAATAAGCTTTCCTCCAACCCTGATGTTACATTCTTCTTCATAGAATTCAGCTTCACTGATTCTTTGCTCCATATATAGAGAAAGGATATATTGGGTGTGAATGGTGAGAGGGTAGAATTTGGACACACAGGTTTCCTGAATTTAAAGTAGTATTCCCTACTTCTGTTCACAGAACTGCCTATTTTTCCATGTACAAGTTCTGCAAGAGGACAATAAAATGTTCTGGAATTTCCTTTCTCCTCAAGGTTATCTGTACTTTGTTATGATCCCCACAGTCTAATAGTTGGCATAATTGATAAACATCTTCTTTGTATCCTCTGCTTTCAGGCAAGACTCAGAGGACAACAACAACGCCTTCTGCTCCAAGTCCTTTTCTGAATCTTGCTGGAAGCACTCGGCACTTTCTGTCAATGTATTGCTTCAACCATTGTCAGATGGTCTTGAGCAGAATTATATTTGCATGTGATATAAGTGATATAGTTTTATATTTTGAGCATTCTGTTGGATCTGTTAGATACAAATATGGATTTCTTTTCCTGGTCAGTTGGTCAAGTAGATGTCCTTTAAATTTCCTGTGGTCATTGACCTTTCAGCCATGTGGATCTGTTGGTCTTTACCCTCCTTGGACTGGCGTGACAAATCTTTAGCACACACACATGAATGTCAGTCAACTATAGGAAGACACTTGACATCATGGGTCTGTAGTCTTGGAAGCCTTCCTGGCTGTCTCATGTTGCCACGACTGTTTCAACTTCTTTGTGCAGGAGTCTCAGACGTGCTCTGCTCCTGCAGCTCTTCCTTATTGATGTCTGTGAGATTTGTGCTTTGGAGATGGCTCACTTGATACTGAATAAGATGGCCAAACTTGCCCTTCTCCTCATATCATATTTCTGTACACTCTCCTTTCAAGCTAAAAACCTAATTATTTGATGGACGTTTCAATGACTATTGATAAAAGAGATGCATCAAAGTCATTTTAATTCAAGGAACTTGATTTTTCAAATCTAAGAATATAGATGTATTATGCTAACATTTTAGAAAATTATATGGGTAAAAGGTATAGCATATAATGAACTAAAAATCTACTTATGTTCCATAACATTGGGAAGCAAAAGAATGGGAGATTTCTTGATGGAAATGTGCAAAATATTGTTTGGAAAATTATTGTACTCAAAGAGATTTTTGACATCTTGCAGTTTACCCGAAATCCAAAAAAAGCATCTATATTCTGAATCTATAGACCAGATTATTGCTTAGTGATTCCTTAGCTGTACAAAAAATTCATTACAAGTTCTTATTGCCAATCATTTTCTGGAGAATTGCTTTCTGTCCTTCTGAAAATGAAATGTATTATATTCTCTTGCAAAATATTTTGGAAATTTGCCATCTATTTAAAAGAGCATTTATTAAAAAAATAAAAGAGCATTTATTCCTAGACATTAAATAAATAATCTAAGTTTAATAAATTATGATATACACAGTGAACTAAATTTCATTTACTATAGTAAACTCTATGGCAAATTTTAAAGATACTTCCATATATAAAATGTAGATATGGGAAAGGAGATAAAAAGAACTATTTGCAAAATTCTACTAAATATTTGATGAGGTAAATGACGAGGGGCAAATTCTCTATATCATAACGTGTGGGAGAGGCAGGATGGATATTAAAACTGGCAAGTGAGTAGAGTAACTCAGCACACCTAGCAAAGACAAAGGTGACAAAGATCACAGGGATTTCTCCAAAGGAATGTGTTTACTTTCAGGCAGAAGCTTAACTGCACAAGGTGAAGCTTCCTTTCTAAATTAGTTTGTACTAATTTACTCCTTCTGGCAAAGGCGAATTTTTTCCATGTAGCAGATGTTCCCAAGTGTCCCATTCTCATGGCTCTAAAAGGCAGACGGTGTGAGTACAAATCTACCAGGAAGTACTGCCACAGAGATTGAGTGGCAAGTTTTCTTAAGAACTTGGCTTCTATTAATAAATACTACCTATGAGCTGTTTCATTATGCTAAATTAAAAAATCAACAAACAAACACTAAGCATAAACTTCATACCTTCAAAGTATTCTTTACAGCACATAAGTCAATATATAAACAGTACACTACCATGGAGTGTTTAATATTTTCAGATAAAGGATGTCTTGTGAAAGGTCATGTTTTGGGGAAAAAAAAAAGAGATTTTTCACCTAAACCATTTTAATTGGAGCAAACAGATACAATATCATTCAATAGTTCAATCAAACAGTATGGTACAATTGGTGCTTTCTAAGCACCAATTTCTAAGCTTTCTCTTCCTTCTTGACCTCCTTGCTATCAGCTCTGCCTTCTGCCCCTCTCTGTCTGCCTCAGGAGTCCTTATTTGACTTGCTATCTCTGTAGATTTTTCAATCTTGGGTTTCAGTAGAGAGGGAACCTCCCCCCCACCAAAAAACATAAAACACCTCCTCTGGGCAGAGC
Organism: Nesogale talazaci; assembly: GCA_004026705.1. Taxonomy (NCBI): domain Eukaryota; kingdom Metazoa; phylum Chordata; class Mammalia; order Afrosoricida; family Tenrecidae; genus Nesogale; species Nesogale talazaci. Next base: position 421,177 of record PVJH01000144.1, read on the forward strand.
GTTTGAAGTACACTTGTTTCTTTGTAGGTGACATTAAGAAACTCTCTCTGAATTAGCTTACCCTCTGGTGTCACCTGGGATAGTTCTCTCGGTCACAGTGAATGTTTTCATAAAAGAATTTTGGCTCAACCTTTGCTTTTTGTGATGACCAATTTATGTGGACATGAAATGTTGTTTCCTGCTTAGGAAAAGTGCCTTAAAAATGGTTGTGACTTTGCACACAGCGTACAAGGACAGTGTTGTGGGAAAAACCCATGATTGTTTCTTTTTGTAGTTGTTGTTGGTTGGTTGGTTGGTTGGTTGGCTTGTTGGTTTCTCAAAAGGTCAAATGCCTATCATGACCTAAACTCTACCTTACAAATCGGTTTAGACCACAGTATGCACACTACTACAGATATGAGCCTGCAACACTGGGAATCCAGGATAGAGAAACCCCCGAGAGTCAACTAGGAGATTAGAAGTACCAGGAGGATCAGAGGTGGGTGGGAGGAGAAAGGAAGAATAGATTGGGTGAAGACTGATGGAGGATGATGTAAGATATGGAAACAATAATCTATAATTTATTAAGGGTTTGTGAGGGAGGGTGTGTGGGGAAGGGAGGAGGAACAAATGGGGAGTGGATATCGGGGGCTCAAGTGGGGAGAGAATGCTTTGAAAATTATGATCATGGCATATGTGCAAATGTACTTGACCCACTGGATGAATGTTTGGATTGGGATGAGCCCCCAATAAAAGTGTTAAAAAAGAGATAAAGAAAATATCAAATGCAATTAAATTCTGGAGGGGAGAAGAATTTTTTTGTTAAAGGTAAAAGGTCAATTGATGAAAAAGTTCATTCTGGAAGTCCATCAATTTCAAAAGCAATGAAAATGTTGACTTACTGTGCATTTGGAGTTAGTTCCACCAGGTCAGACTGTTTATTAATCAAGCTTTCTATTTTTTTTTTTATTTTTTGGCATCACTGCCCTCTGGTGGGAGTGGAAGGCCCAGCCTTGCTGCTGCTGGATTTGAACTGCCAAGCCAGTTGGCCGCAGTCCCTCACTCAACCACTATGCCACCAGGGCTCAGGCCCTCAAGCTGTCTATTTAAAGCTTATGAGAAGTTTGCATAATGGGATGTGACCAAAAGAAGGCCTGATTTATGGTAGATGGGGGACTGACTTTGCCACCACAATAATGTAGCTCCTCACATTGCCAGCTCAGTGTGCCAATTTTGGGCAAAACGAGGGATGCCTTTCTTGCCCCACTCCCTTGACTCATCTGACCTCACTCCGTGTGACATCATTTTGTTTCCTGTGAATGAAGATCGACATGGAAGGACAGAAGTGTGACAATATAGAAGAGGTGAAGAAATAATTTAGAGAGATGCTATCAGTCATCCAAACAGATGAGTTTGAAAAATCTTTCCAAGAATGGAATCACAGATTTGACAAATGTATTAAGTGTAATAGAGTGCTTTGAAGGTTGTAGGTTGCTTTGTGAAATAATTTAAATACATAGGTTCAGGGAAAAATCCTATTTTGGGGAGGTGGCCTGGGATCATATCCGCTCAAAAGAGAAATAGATATAACAGACATTCAAGAAGGTTATCCCAAATGAAAAAAAAATACAGCTGAAAGAAGTCTCAATATGGAAATCATGAACACCAAAAAATACAAAAATTGTTCAAAAGCAGACCATGCCCACCATGCATCAGAGGTGATATAAACTGACAAGGGTTTGCTTATTTATATCAGATGATCATTTTGATCACCGATAGTCATCTCTCCAATGCACTGTTTGGTAACGAGTTTTGATCCACCCCTGAATTACAGATAGAGGGAAATCACCAGACTCTTATTTCCTGTGTTGATCTCCCAAATTTATGTTGAGCTTCCACTAACATCCACAGCCAATTCAACTCTTACAATTGAGACTCTGAAATTATTCCCTTCTTTGGCTTCAGATGCTATGATTTCCAATCCGATGGCCACTGATATTGGTTATTCAAGATTATATCTATAAACCAGGTGGCTGCTTAAGGATTAACTATCAAAGAATTCATTACTATCATTTGCCTATTTTTATACCAGCAATGCCTAAAATATATATCCTTTCTGAGACTTCATAATTCTGATGTTTTACCATTTTGAAGAAATGATACTAGAGACGTAGCCTGCTCATAATGTTGCTAAACCATCTATATTGCTACTTGAAGTTAAATATTTGAACTATTCCGTATAAGAACATTGTGTCAAATAACACAATTTGTGGAGTTGTATAACAGTGCTCCCCAGGGGTATGGCTGTAATTTCTTCAAGGCCCTATGGATGATACAGTTTCCCCATGTTCTATGCATTGCCATTCTTCAATTCACCATCTTAAAGACATTCCAGTGTTAAGTATCTCTACTAACATCTCCAGACCTTTCAAACCCTTAATCCCAAACAAGCCATCGTGAGTTATATACTATCCCAAGTGGAAAAATTCCTCTTCTTTAATTGAGGGAGACTAGGATATAGAGAAAATATTAAAGGACAAGTCTCTTAATGTCTCCCAGGTTTCTGAATGTCCTGAAAATAGAAATACTGACTATGATTTGTTGTGGAATATTTTTTAAGGATGTGGGAGAAATGAAGAGCATTTGAATGTAAAGGCAGCCTCTTTCACCAAAATAATGGTCAATTTTTTTAATGATCTAGGAAAATAAGAATAAAGTTTACACTCATTGTGAGAACAAACAAACTTACGACCCAGTAAAATGATAAAAATAATGTCTTCCTCTGGAGTAAAAGACAGGCTATACTTACCTGGCAGGGGAGATACCATGATCATGAAGGTGGTTTTCCCAGGGCAAGGCTTATCCATTGCACTCCAGATGTGCTGATCCCTGAGATTTCCCCAAATGTGGGAAGCTTGACTGCATAATTTGTGGGGGTGGGGGACTGCATTCACACTCTCCCCTGCACAGAAAAAAAAAAGAACAGGCTTGCTCAATGACCATAATAAAAATAATTCCTCCAAACTAATAAATATTAAATTATCTTTTTGCAAAAAGATAATTTTTTGCAAAACTCTTTTTTTTGCAAACTTTTTTTGCAAAATTTTTTGCAAACTCTTTTTGCAAAAGAGTTACTGAAGTTCGGGGAATTAATCCTGAATCTCTGTGAATTAGAAAATTTGGGGGAATTAACTTTTTAAGATACTGTTCATTAAGGTAAGTGAATTCATACTGCAGCAGAGTCGACTGTTGTCCAATCTTAGTGATGTCCATAGAAAGAAGAGAAGAGATAGAGAACAACAAAGAGGAGAAGTAGAGTCACTGGAAAGGCATCCATTATCCCATGGTAGATTCTGGGGTCAAGAGACTCGATATGGCATAAGAAAGGAGCTTTACTTGAAGATTCAGAGTGAGCATGGCTCAGCCGACGCATTGATTTTTACCTGAGATCTGCAATGCTGGATGGCAGCAAGTTTCTCTTCTTTAAACCCACCCACCTTTGATAATTTGTTATAGCAGTACTAGGTGATTATGGCATATGTCTTAATCTTTTAAAAATAGTCTCATATAGTTAATACTTAAGGATAAAAATGAAAGGAATAATTCTCAGATTTTACTTTGTAATGAAAATGGTGATGTTGCAATGAAGCAATAGAGAACTCTATCATGTGGCAGCCTTTGAATGTAAACAATGCGTTTCTGATCATTGAGAAGAGAAGAAGGTACCTGGAGGCCCCTGAACCCAGTATACAATGCAATCTGTGTTGACAATAAGTGTGTTTAATAGAAGAATAGCCCAACCTACAGGATAATGGTAAGTTGGACATGGTGGAGATCAGTTAAAAAATTAATAGCAGAGTAAACCCACTTCTGCCACATAGTTATCTTATGAGACTTTAATTTTTGTTTCTTTTAATATATATTTTGGGGGGTTCTTAGAGCTCTTATAACATTTAATACTTTACTTTAAGCATATTTGTACACATGTTGCCATATTCATTTCCAACAGAGCATGGAGCTCCAGATGGAGTGCCACGGATATACTATGAGGCCAGCATGTGGCAACCCTTCTGACTAAACCAGGGGACGCTCCTGGAAGTCACATAACGGACATTAAATTATGTACAGGTTTTTACATTATTATTTTACATATATGTATATTGGACATTGTATTTTTGTTGTTGTTGATATTATTATTGTTCTGTTTTCTTTGTTTGCTTCATTTTAGGATGACTTTTTGTACATTCTGTTTTCTCTGCAGGTCTATCTAGACAAAGTAGGCTGGATGAGCAGTCTGACGGTGAAAACAATAGGTTCTAGGATGGACAAGGGAGAAGGGGGAAAGGAGATGGTTTTGACCTGCCCAAGGATAAGGGAATAACAATTGATCCAACATGAGTGACAGGGTGGGTGTGAGAGGTTCAATAGGGATTGCTCAAGACTAATGTAACAGAGAGAAAATACTGAAACCCAAATGGAGGGTGAGCATGATGGTGGGATAGGAGGAGGTATAAGGAAATAGAGGAAAGACCTGGGGAGTAAAGGTTATTTATATAGGTTTAAATATAGGCATGTACACAGGTAAATATATTTATATATGTTGAGGGGGAAATAGATCTATGTGTGACTTTAAATTTTTATAGGAGCATAGAGATTAGATTCACCCTTTTTCCTCAGATCGTGGGCTGGGTTAAACTATTGACCTTGTGGTTTACAGCGTAACTCTTATCCCATAATACTACCAGAGTTTTTTATTTTTAATGATAGATTTATTGATATATAAGTTACATGTCATAAAAATACATCATCATCACAATAATCAGTTCTAGAACATTTCTGTTCTTTCTGTACTCATTACTGCCAGCTCCCCATTTTCTGCAAGTCTGCCCTCTCCACACCTCCAGCAAGTCAATAATCCAGTTCCTCTCTCTATAGATAAATGTATAACAAGGTAGGGAATACCAAAAAGCAGCAGAAAACCTTCTTCAAATAGTGGAGATTAATTAAGGAGAAAAAAAGATGATGTCAAATAGAAAAGAAAAAATAAATATATAGACTGGAAAAAGAGAGTTGGGAATTCAATTTTTTTTCTTCCATACTGTGGTATTGGAACATAATTTCAATCATCTGAATTTCAAAGGACTTTCCCTCTGTCCCAGGCAGGGAGATCTACCCACTTGTCATTCTGAACCCTGGTCCTGGTGTCCCGCACATACTCCCTGCCCCTCCTCCTTCTTATCTCCTCGCCTTCCTCTTCCTGACCTACTCTTCTCAGCAGTCCTCATATTCCTGGAAAATCTCTTGACCTTCCTGGTTCCTCTGGGTTGTGGGAAACTGAGCACATGTGTGAGGCTCTCCAAAGGGCACAGTGCCTTTGTCTTGGACAGATTGCAGGTCTGTAGCGGGAAGCAGCTTTATCTATGCCCCTGCCCAGTATGTACCAGGAATAAGCCCCTCTGATGCCAACATTACCTCTTGCTTCCTCTCTAGGGCCCCTGACCTTGTCCCTTGGACCCTCCCCGATCATGTGCCAGTTCTCCTCACTCCGGACCTGCTATAAAATTCTTCTCAGCCTCTGCTCTGACAGCCATCACAGACCCAGGCTACCTGGTAAGTGGCTGCTATTTGGGCTTTCCCCTGAACAGCTTGATTGGGAAGTAAAAGGTGACTTATCTTCTCTGAGATGATAGCAGTAATGAAGCTAAAACAGACCTAAAGCTCTCTTTGGGGCATGGGGTCATTATAATAGTCAAATTCTCAGAATAACGTTTGATGGTATTTGATCAGAACCCCCACCAGAAAGGGAGAATAAGGAATGGAGCAAAAGTTCTACCTTCCACTTACCTGAACTTCTTCCCTGTGTTTTCCTACAGAGAGTTTGAATTTGTTCCCTCAGCAAGAGATTTACCACTGCACATCATGGTGTTCACTAACTCATATTTGATTCTGTTCTCATGCCTGATGTTCCTGTCTCTGAGTCAAGGTACCCTCTTCTCACCATAGCATTTACCTCTCGGGTCCTTCATCCTTTCTTTCCATGTGCATCTTGCTACCTCTAACAAAAAATAATAATTTATGAGATTTACTTGGTGCTTGTTAATGATTTGCTAATCCCATTAAAATGTCTCACCGTTGGAGACTTTAAGAGGTATTTACAATGACTTTTTATCACTCACTGTTACCAAATCAATCCTGACACACAGAAACTTAATAAGGCATGGTATGACGGGCCTTGTGGAGTGAATGCAACTGTAAAGCTTTAAAGTAATAATAAGGTTTTCTTTTCTTTCTCTCACTTAACAGTTGATTGGTTTAGACTCATTATCTTGGGATTAGCAGTCCAACATGTAATCTATTGCACTATCAGGGCTCCTAAGGTTGGTGAAGTAGACATACTCATCAGTTTAAATCCAGGTTAGTTTGCAGGTTTGGGTAAGAGGTTACATGAAAGGCAAGTTGTGGGATGGAATAGAATGGAGAACTGGGGAGAGCCTTATGTATAGCAGACCCAGAAGAAAGAAGAGAAAATCAGACTCCAGATCATTAAAGGATGGATAAGTGCTCCAGAAACTGAAGAGAAAGGTGAAACATCTCACATCTCTTTTACATGGTATAATTATTTCCTAAGGACCTAGGCAGAAATGAGCAATCACTCCACACCCATTCTGTCTTTGTATATTCCTACAACAGAATCTCTTGAACTGCTCACTCACCTTCCAATCGCCACCATTTCCTCATGTTTTTCATTATCCTCTTTTCCAGGTCTGGAGGACCAGACAGAGCAGCCCTCTGCCCGGATCAGTTGCCCAGAAGGCACCAATGCCTATGGCTCTTACTGCTACTTCTTTAACCAAGACCTTGAGACCTGGGCTGATGCAGATGTACGTAAGGAATGTAGTATGGGAACGGTGTGTGCATGGTACACGACAATAAAGTCATTGCTAATGAATCAATTTAGCATCACATTGACCTTACAGGACAGAAGAGAACTTCTCCAGTGTCTCTGAGACAATGACTCTATGCGAGTAGGCGTCTTCACTGTTCTCTTAGAGTCATTGATCAAAATGGGGCTGTGAGTTTTTAGGGTCCTCTGAGGCTGCAATAAGATAGGCTTGTTGGTCTATGGGTTTTATTGCCAGGAGGAGTCACCTGGTGTAGACTCACCCCTCTCTCCATCTTGTCCTTCTACCAAGTATAATCTGACTCGGAAGTATGTTATTGGTGATAATATAATCAAAAACCTGTCATGAGTTTCCTTTTTTTCCTTTCAATTTCACCTTTCCTCTGGTCATCACATGGAAAGGGAATTCAGAATGATAATCATTTTCCTTTTAATACTAATCTCTTCTTTCTACTGGACAGCTCTACTGCCAGAACATGCACTCTGGTCATCTCGTGTCTATACTGAGTCAGGCTGAGAGCAAATTTGTGTCAGCCCTCATCAAAGACAGCAGCACTGATCACCTCAATGTCTGGGCTGGCCTCTATGATCCCAAAATGGTGAGTCTGCTGCCCTTCCTTTTCCTAGTGCTCACGACTGTGGGATAAGAGGGGGTTGTTAGATGAGGTACCCCATATCCCAGCATATTATTATACCCTGTAAAACACACTACTCTGTGGATCTCAAAATGTGCTGATATTGTTCACTCCTGATGTTTAGGAGATGAACTGAATGATGAATTTCCTCAGTGTGCTTGGTTTTTATGATAATATCATTCTGCCTACTTTGCGGAAACATTTTCATGTGCTCATTCTTACTGAGTCTTGTTGCAGGGGATCCCTCTGCAAACAAAGAGGGCAGGGGACTATAGGGGGAGATTTTATTGCTGGCATTTGTGAACTTTGAAATTATACAAACTAGCATCATGAACATTTGTCCTGGGTACTATCGAAAGAGATGCCCACTAAGGAGCTTTCTATAATTTGCCACTTGGGGACTTGTATCAAGTTCAGGATCCTAAATATTTGGTGAAGCATACTGGAGGAGTTGGCTATTACTTTAATGGAAAACGAGAAAGGCAACATATAGGCAAGAAAGGACATACTGTTAATTTGTCAGCAACATTTTTCCTCTGAATGTTTTTTATGTATTTCTAGGTGCACACATGATACAATTATTTCTCTCTAATTAACTACTAGTCACTTTATGCTCTTTTCCTTATAGAACCGCCGCTGGCGCTGGAGCAGTGGGTCTCTGGTCTCATACAAATCATGGGCGACGGGATCCCCAAGCACTGACAACCCTGGCTACTGTATGAGCCTGACTTCAAACTCAGGTAAAAGACAGCAAACCCATTTTCAGCTAGTTAGGGCCATCTACAGCTGTTGTAGTTCTGGGGGCTGAGGATGGGGAGAGGCTAGCTTCTCATTTAGGTAATTCTAGTAATATATGCTATATCTTTCTTCTGAGAATTAGAAGTCAAGAAAGAACAACTGTTTCCTGGTTTTTTAGTCAAACATTTCTTCTTGACTTACAGGTTTTCAGAACTGGAAGGACGAAAACTGTGAAACAAAGTTCTCTTTTGTCTGCAAGTTCAAAAACTAGTGACTGCTACAAGTGGCTATATATCTATGACCTCCCTGGTATTTCCTACAATAACACACCAAAATGAACTGTCTTCCATCTCTAAATTGAACACTCCATCTCCGGATGAGTTTTTACCTCTACACCCTTATCTCCAGAGCATTTCAATCCTTGCAGCCTCACAAAGTGAGAATAAACACATTTTGGCCTATTCTAGTGTTTTGAGTATTTGTAATTTTCCTGGGGGTGAGCTGAGAGTGTTTGGACCACTCCGAAACCTCATTTTACCCATTCCACTTTCTAAGACTCCATCTACTACTTATTGTGCACTTTAGATTCCAGAAATGATTAACATGAAATTGAATTACAACTGAAAAAATTAATAAGGTCGGACTTCGTTTGCACCCGAATGCTCACATTGAGAATTGCAGATATTTTTAGAAAATAGGAGTTGAGATAAGTGGGATACTTGATTCTCTTGAATAATTTCCATACCTGGTATATGAAAAAAGGTATGTGACCTCTCAGACACATTAAAACCATGACTGAAATGTTAATTTAAGGTGCTTACATTAGTATAATATAAATGAATGATGAATTGTTTAGAGTAACAGTCTGGCAAAACTCACTATATGGCATATTTTTAATGAATATGTAAGTTGTAAATTAGAATTTGTAAAATGTACAGCCATACATTACAGTCCAGACATGTTTTACTTATCTAACTTGAGCAAGTCTCCATATATGAAAGTATATGTATAGTATCCATTTGGATTAACTAATGCATATCAGGATCAACCCTCTATTTTTTGCAATAGACTGATGCAGGAATCAGAGTGATGCGGTAGTTAATGATGGAGGAAGTCAGTTGTGTCAGTCAGGGTAAACTGCAGAGGCATATCCAGGGAGTCTTATATAATTATTGGAAAGAGCTTTGTGAGAGGTAGGTTTATTGTGACAACCTGGCCAATAGGAACATGTGGGGTTAATAGGGTCTCATTTGATTGTAGGAAAAAGAGATAAATAACTTGGAAAGCCCCTCCTCTCCCTTCCACTCTCCCGGACTTCACCTGTGCTCGCTTGCTGTCTGGTGATCAGGCCAATGTGCAGCTGTTTTAGCTAGTTCTCAACTTGTGAGTTACACTGCCTGCAGGACAGCCAACTGGTGGTTGTGTTGCTGGAGTTTGAGTTTCCTTTCACACCTGCATCATCACACTGCTGGTGTATACATCACTTGACCTTAAGGCTGTGGATTCTGTTGTCTTGCTTTTCTTGAGGTTGATATCCCATCAGGGATAAACTCTGCTAAGCTTTGCTAGACTCCTGAACTGCTGACTCTTGGTAACCCTCCTTCCTGTTTGCTGTCTGTGGCTGGACTGTCTGGATTGCCCTAGAGAAGACTCAGCTGTCTGCTTCCTTGACCTTGGTCCCAGAAACCCTTGTGAGTTGAAGGACTTCCAGCATATTAACTATTTCAGGACTCTCTATTTCCCTGTGTTTGCCTACAGAGATTGTTGGTCCTTCAGCAAGAGATATTTTGCTTCTCAGAATGGCATATGTAAGCTCATGTTTAATCCTGAGCTTGTGCCTAAATCCTAAAGCCCCCATCACTATCTGATACACCTTAGTCCACATGAGAAATGCCAATTCAAACAGTAGGGTTGTTTAGTGTTTTCTGGTGATCTATATTGCTGCTCAGATTCCATGACTAGGCATCTTCACCTCATCAGAAAGCCTGAGATCGTATGTTAAAATTACACTTGTCCTAGTTTTATCTGAGTAATCTGGACATGGTTATCTCTGTAGGGTTGGAGAGAAACAGAGGATCAGCATTGGGATGGAGAGTTGAGGAGAACTATGAGGACATTAGAAGCCAAAACATGCTTGAGAAAGGAAGATGCTCAAACATTGAAGGCTAGAAATGGGCTCAGAAAGAGGAAGAGAAATATGGAACACATTTCACTTCCTAATTTGTAGTGTGGGAATAGAACACGGGAAAGATATTTAAAGTGGCAGGAATAAAAGAGTAAGCAATCAATCAATACCCATTTCTATGATGCTAAAACAGAGTCTCAATGGCTACATTCACTCTCCAACCTTCAGCCTGTCCTGTCACTCTCCTATATTGTCCTTCTTTCTAGTGTCAAGATGTCCAGAAGATCATTGGCCCTTTGTCCAATCTCTATGGTTCTACTGCTACTTCTTTAAGCAAGATCCTGAGTTTGGGGCTGACACAGATACATGAGAGGGAGCAGTATGGGCAAAACCTTTCACTGTTACATGGGTGTTCAACAGGCTGTTACTTTGTATTTTTTTGTGGGCATCGATATGTTCTGATTCTCTGCTATTTATCCTATCACCATGCCCAGAGCCTTTCCTTCCATTCTGTGTTTTATTGTGCAGAATCACAACACAGATCATTAGTGTCGGTCTTGCTTAACTATCCATTTCCTAACCCATATCATAGGAGGTGCTGTACAGTTCTTCCAACACCTCCAGTTCTGATCCCTTCTCTTCCCTCAGAAAACTCTTCTGCCAGAATCTGCAGTTAGGCCACTCAGGATCTGTACTCAACCAGGCTACAATCTCCTTTTTTGCTGCTTCTCTGATCAAATAGAGCAGCCCTGACTATCTCAATTCCTGGGCTCATCTGCATGACCCACAAGACGCGAATGTTCCTTGACTATCTTTACTCAATACAAAGGTTTATGTGAAAGACGAAGGTCTAAAGTTACACAACTCCAACCCTAGCTTTTATCATTATTCCCTGAAAAAGAAACTACTCCATAGGTCTTTCAATGTGCAGAGATTTGATGTTTAAGTAAAAGAAATTCAGAAGCTTAATAGATGTTCTGGGAATTCAGGGAAAAATCTACTCTGCCATTTCATACACAGCATTTGTATGCTTCAATTCCTGCTGAGCCTCATTATCCTATGCTTTGGAAGAGAACCCTTTGACAGACACATGGCAAAAGAGACCAGAGGGATAGAACCCACTATTTTCATGTTTACTGAATAATTTATTAGGAACTGGTGAATAGCCTATGGTTTACAAAACTGTTAGGATGTGAAAACAGGAATGAAAAATCAGGCTCTTTTTTTCTCTATTATTTTGATTTGGGTTTATGTATCCTGTTCATTAAAAATATCTATTTGGCTGGCTAAGAGAAAGGCTTCCACATTACTGGAATGATGAAACTGACCATTGAATAGAGACAGAAAAGGGGATATGCTCAGGGTCCAGTAAGGTACATTATTTTGTTAGGCTTTTGTAAGAAAACCTCAAATAGGGATACCTTACAAGTGGAAAAGAAATGTAGCACACTTTACAGAGTCTCACTCCAAGCCCTTCCTCATTCCCACATTCTCTCATTCCCAGAACCATCTTCATCCTTTCCTACGGACCACGTCGGCACTAGAAATATCATGCTAGACCTCTGTAACTCTGCTCACAGACAACATATGAAAGCTATGCACCTCTGCCATTTGGAGCCCAGATCTCCTGAAAAGCTAGTTTTTCTGCAGTGCCAGGTAATAAACATTCCCTCTTTCAAGTTCTCCAAGACTGTCCATTTATCATTCCAGAGTCATGATTTTGCTTTCAAACATTGATTTCCTTTTATAGTGCACATGGAGAAATTGTTTCCTTTCTCTGAGTGACCTGGTCCCTCTTTGTGCCCTCTCCCATCCAGAACTGCTGCTGACTTTAGAGTTGTGGATTACTGACCTCATACAAAGCCTGAGTAATCGGAGCCCCAAGCAGTATCAATGTTAGTTATTGTGGGAGCCAAACTTCAAATTCAAGTGAGAGGCAGAAAATACATCCTCACCCAATCAATGTTATCCTGTCATATTTTTCCTCTACATATGAACCTGGGAGTGAGGGGTAATAGAGTAATAATATCCTCTGGCATTAATCAAAGGAACATGTTATGCAGCAGGAATCATTGCTTTCTGTATTTTTACCAGACTCTTCCTTCTGTTTCCAGAAATGGAAGGGTGAGCATTATGAAGGCAAATTCTTCCTCAGCTGCACATTTAAAAGATGAAAATGGAGGTGTAAAATATCCCTGTAATTATTCTGGGATCAAATTTCAAGCTGGATGATCTTTCTATTTACAAACTACCTTTTCAATACCTACTGAAATGCAAAGTAGATATTCATGTGTCTAAATCCACCCTAGTTCCTGGAGTAGTAAACAATGAGAATAGGCTATTACATCTTTCCCTTACTATATTCTACCCTGCTTCCATTGTTTTCCACAGTGCTTGGGAGGGGAGTGATGGGAGCAGTCTCAAACCTGCTTTGGTCTTGCCACTGTTTCAAGCTCCATCTATATATTTTGTATATTGCATCCAGTGTTTATGAATAAAAGATCATATGAGTTTCTGTGTCTGATATGACTATATAGATTCCTCACTAAAGTTAGGTGGGTAAAGAATTCACCTCCACCCCTAATGTTTTCATGTATCTGTATGAATTACTATAACAACTATTGAATTCTTGAGATTAAGATGATTTGGTATGGGATTCTATGGATGAATTCACATATTGGAGACCTGAAAGGGTATATGCTTCAGTCACGCAAGTTACAGTCATGACAAAAGCATGAATGTGAGGAGAGTATCATTTTTCATGTGCTTAATGACAGGAGGTATGTTAGGTTGGTCAATGACAGAAACAAATCCATGGAGTCATATGTGTATAAGACAGAGCTTTATATCACAGTGCAATTGCATATTGAGAAAATATGCCAGCCACATCCAGATCAAGCCCATACTTCTGATATGAGCCCCTATGTCTGATATGACTCCATAAGTTCCTCTCCAAACTTATGCATCCAGGCACCTTCAGCTTTCTTCACCACATTTACTCTGATGGCTTTTACTTGTTGCTTTTTCTTCAGCAATCATGTGGGGAAGGTGAGCATCATGGAATGCCAGTTTGAAAGAACAAAGTGTTCTTGCGTTGATGGAGTACTTGAGCAGAGGCCCAAATTATAGCATCAGGGGTCTTAAAGACTTGAAGATGAACAAGTGACCATCTTGCTCAGAAGCAACAAAGCCCACATGCAAGCACAGTGTGTGATCCTGGCATTCCATGATGATCACCTTCCAGCCTGGATCGCTGAAGACAAAGTAGGTTCATAAGCAAATGTGGTGAAGAAAGCTAATGGTACCTAGATATAAAAATATATAGGGTCTGGGGTCCTAAATGTTTGAAGGTAAGCAAGTGGACATCTAGCTCAGAAGCAACAAAGCCCATATGGAAGCATATTAGCTTGTGTTGTCACAAGGTGTTAAAGGGGTCAGCTATCAGGTATCAAAGAACAAAAAAATATCATATCATTGAGAATGTGGGACAGTGTGGAGTGGAGACCCAAAGCCCATCTGTATACAACTGAACATCCCCTTACAGAAGGGTTGCAGGGAGAAAATGAGCCCATCAGGGTGCAGTATAGCAAGATGAAACATGGTGCTTTCCTCCTGTTCTTAAATGCTTCCTCTCCCCCACTATAATGATTCTAATTGTACCTTACAAATCTGACTAGAACAGAGGATGTACACTGGTGCAGATAGGATCAGGAAACACAGGGAATCCAGGACAGATGATCTCTTCAGGACCAGTGGTGAGAGTGGCCATACCAGGAGTGTGGATGGAAGATGGGTAAAAAGGGGAACCTTAATACAAGGATCTACATATAACTTCCTTCCTGGGGCACTGGCAACAGAAAAATGGGTGAAGGGAGACGTCGGACAGTGGCAAGGCCAAAGCAAGTTTGAGACTGCTCCCACAGAAAACATTCAGCCTAGGGCGAATTTTCTAGAAAAGAACATTTAAGTTCGTGAAAACAAAGATAGGACTACGGTGATGTACCTGGCCCAAGGGAGAGTATTTTTAATCTCTTGGTATGCAAACACACCGTAGCAACTGGCAAGGGAAGATAGATGAATTGAAGCACATTTTTGTTTTGGTGAAGAATATGTACTATATTGTTGAAAGGATAGATCTGTCATAAAAGAAATAAAAATATGAATAGTCTCACTCTAAGGGAGCATTGGAATTTGGAATAATGCAGATACCATTCTTGAAAGCATCATGGACTAAGAAAGAGCAAATTTGTCTTGAACGAACTGCAGTCAGAATGTTCCTTAGAAGCAAGGATAATGAGCCTGCCTCTCACATACTTTGAACATGTTGTTGGAGAACCTGTTCCTTCACAAGGACATCATGCTTGGTAAAGCAGAGTTCAAACCAAACCAAACACTCTACCATTGAACCAATGCTGACTCAGAGTGACCCTGGGTGTTTCCCAGACTAATTCTTCATGGAAATAGAAAAGCCAGGTTTACTTCCCTGGAGCAGCTGGTGACTTCAAACTGCCGACCTTAGAACTACCAATCCTATGCCCCAGGGCTCCTCCACTCAAGTCCACGAGCAGTGAAAGAGAAAAAGAGCCAATGGTGTTTCACTTTGTTGGACACAGCATCCCTATGAGTTAGAACTGCCTTAATGTCAACTCAGAAACTCACGGGGACAATTCTAATATGCCCTATAATGTAGGGTCATTAGGAGCTTACTGACTCATGACAGTGGGTTTTAAAAAGTTTGAATAACTGCGATAGTGATTTGGTTAAAATTGAATACCTATCATTTGTTGTCTCTTTTGACACATTTTAAATTAGCTCTGCTTTTTATTATCTTCTGCTTTCTTTTTGTTTGAGGTTTTTTTTTTTTTTTTAATTTTGTTGTTGTTATTGTTGGTGCTTTCTTGTGCACAAATTCCAGATGTGGTAAAAGTGTAGAGACCATAATTTGATTATGAGTTCTTTAGGGGGTGGCAGAGATTAGGGAAAATGGACCGCTAATAATAGCATGTATGTGAATAAATAAACTACTCAAAAATTGATTGTGTAGATGAATGCAAAAATCTTTAATATGTTGAAACAATTAAATTATATATGTGAAATATGTTAGCATGATTCTTAAAATTTAAAAAGAAAAAATGATAAAATCATGGAGCAAATAGGTACACACACATAAACACCAAAATATGTTCATGTTAAATTTCAGTTATTTTCTACTAATTGTTATTTGAAGACAACTATAATGCATTTGTTTTTCTCCACACATGTCTTTTGTTTTTGACTGCCTTATTTGAATTGATACTCTCCTTGTTTCAGGCAAAGTCAGACACTACACTGGAGAAAGATGAAAATGTTGGCTCGCTATAGGTCCCCTATAATTTGGAATAGACACAGTGGCAGTGGGGTTGACTTTAGTTTTATTCCATTAAATTTGTGACATACTATTTTTCTTCACTTTAAAGAACTTCTTTGAACATTTCTTGGTTGGGTCTACTGGCTATGATTTCTCTCAGCTTTTTTTATGTCAGCATTTTATTTTCTTTGCTACACCTCCTCCTTTTTTCGGTGCTTCGGTGCTTTACATGACCAGAGAAACGTCTCTCGTAACGAACTGTAGAAATGAGCCCTGGAAGTATAGTCTTTAAGCAATTCTTTATTCTTCTTCATTTGAAGGATAATCTAATGGTGATCTAATTCTTGTTTAGAGTTTTCTTGCCCCCCGCCCCGAGTACATTGAATCGTTTGATGTACTCTCTTGATTGCATGATTTCTGAAGAGAAGACCCACAATTTTTATCCTTATTTCTTCTTTGTTTTTTTGGGCCACAATTTTTATCCTTACTTCTTCTTCTTTGTTTTGTTTTTGGGCATCATTGTCCTCTGGTAGTCCTGGGAGCTACCCAGCGCTGCTCCTGAGAGCCACCGCTGGATTTGAACCACCAAGCCCGCAGGCCGCAGTCCTGCACTCAACCACTTACGCCACCAGGGCTCAGCCCCATCCTTGCTTCTTCTTTATAGCTAAGAAGACTTCTAACTACCCTCATGTTTGAAAATGCAATTTAATTTTTTGTTTATTTTCTCCAATTTGAATATTACATGATAACTTTATTTTGTATTTATCTGATTTGGTGTTTGCTCAGTTTTCTGAAATTGAAAAATCCTCAGATACTATTAAGTCCAATAAATTGTATTTTTGCTCTGTTCACTATTTCTTCTACTTCTGGTAGCTGAGCGTGTGTGCTACAACTTTTAATATTGGATGATCTCCCCTGTTTTCTTTCTTATGCTTTTATATGTAAGTTTGAAAAGTTTCTTTTGTCAAAACTTCAAAATTCTCCAAAAAGTTTTTATCTTTAAGTTTACAAGTATGCCTTTCTTGGTCATGTACACTTTACTGATGAACCCACCAAATACATTCTTTTTGGCTGTTTATGAAATCTTAGCTTCTAGCATTATCTTTGCATCACAGTTTCTAGCTCTCTCTCTCTCTCTCTCTCTCTCTCTCTCTCTCTCTCTTCTTGCACTGCCTGTACTGACTTCAGTAGCACTTTAAATGAATTCATAATAGTGTTTAATTTTTTCCTAATAGATTCAATATCTGTACAATGCCTGCAGGTGGCTTTAATGCTTTCCTTTCCCCCACGATTGTTTATATGTATGTGTATATATATATATATATATATATATAATATTTAGCACATCAGAGTTTTCTGTTGAAAGACATATTGGTACAAGCCATCCATGTGAGATTTTATGTCAACCTGCTGAGGAAACCCTCAATGACACAAGTGGTTAAGCATTCAACTACTAACTGAAAGCTTTGCAGTTACAACATATCAAGACCAAGGGAAAGCATATCAATTTTCTTCTGAGAATTCAGTCAGTAAAACTCCTATATAACACGATTGTCCTCTGACAACACATGGGCTGAACATGATGCTGAATCAACTGTAGAACAACTGGTTTGATTTTGTTTGTGTTCATATTTGCTAAAGCTATTGATGCCAGGGACTGGAAAGCACCTCCTGTTTAAATCTCTCTTACCACCTTCAAGATTTTCTAGAAATTCTGCATGGCATCACATCTGTGTTTTCTTTCTCTTTCATATGCACTTTATTACTATTGTACTAGAGATTTGTATTTTTGGTGGTGTCAGAGAAGGAAAAGAATTTAATGAACTTACGATTAAATCTATATTCTATAGTGTGCTTGCATCCCTAGTCTTGACCTTCACAAGTATTTCTTAGCTGTATATACTGTCCTCAAAGGAAACACTGAAACAAATTACCTAGGGAAGAAACTGATTAAAGTGTTATCATTTGAAGTGGGATAAAATTTTGATAAAGTCTTTTCCTCTGGAAAGTAGGTCATGTCTTATGGAGAAACCTCTGAACAGATTTTTAATGGTTAAAGATTCCCCTTCTCTCGATGGAATCATGAGAGGACATTTTTTGTCTCTTCACCATGAGGAGCCAGTAGATAAGTACACAAAACTGTGTTAACCTCCCTAATACTATGTACTCTTAGAATCTATTGTCTTTAAGACTAATCTAACCTCAAGATGCAGAAATTTGTCAAAATATTTTTAAAAATTAATAACAGTGTGCTATTAGAGACTTTTATTTCAGGCTATCAGATCTAAGCTGGGACAGTCTGTCATCACATACCTTTCCAACTTTTAGGGTATTTGCTCTGTAAGTCATCTCATGAACAGGAGAGTTGTGGGTTTCAATTTTATTCAAACTTTTTATTCTTTTTTTTTTTTTTTGATGAGTGAAGTTTTTTTTTTTTTGGCGGGGGTGAGGGCATCACTGCCCCCTGGTGATGGTAGTAGGAGGCTCAGCCTTGCTCCTGGAGAGCTGCTGCCGGATTTGAACCTCCAACCCAGTGGCCTGGAGTCCCGCGCACAGCCACTACACCACCGGGGCTCAGCTCAAACTTTTTATTCTTTTAAGGAAGTGAGTGAAAGCCTTCAAGAGCTTCCATATCAGAATTCATACTGGGATTTCAAGTAATCAATATTTTTACTGAATTTTATTATGTAAATGTCCACGAAAATTAAAATATGAAGAGAAAACAACAAAATTTGCTGTTACCCCCAGTCAGTATAAGAAGTCATATGTGAAAAATCAGAAACCCATCATACAGGTTACAGTAGACCATCAGAGCCAGGTTGTGAAATGTATAAAGTATGTGCAATAAAAATGTCTTCCCCACACCCAATCCTCCATGGGCAGCTGTCATATGCTCATATGAAATATACTGGTAGGAATTTAGTTTTTGTTATAAATAAGATGAATCATTCTCCAGCCATTTTTCTTCCTTAAGATCTGGCTAATAAAAAACAAACAAGACAATAAACAAACAACCCCAAATAAAGAACAAAAGGTAGAATAAATTTTTATTGTTTCTCTTTTAAGTCCTAGACCATGAATCACACAGAAAGATCAAAGATGTAGGGGAGGAGGGAGATGAGTAGAGCGGGCACGAAGGAAGAGATCAAGTTGAAGATATGGGGGAACATTCCTGTCCTTGGTAGGTCTTCACACACTCCTATGTCAAATCCATGATGACCCCACCAATGGCAGCTGTTCTCGTTCTCTCCATCTTAATCCTTGAACTTGCAAACATAGGGTAACCTCTGGTTGCAGTCATAGTTTCTCCATTTGAGAAATCCTAAAGAAGGAGCAGAGAAATGGCTGAAGCTATTGAAGGCTGTGATCCCACGAGGGCAGCGCCACAGATTCTAGTCAGAATTCAAACCCCTGTCCTTACATGTATCTCACTGCAGGCTGAGACACAAAGAGGGCAGTGAAGTGTGATGACAAAAAGAAAACCCACAGCTTTGGATTTACTGGATTAGAATATTTTCTGAAGCTTAAATCCAGGTAGGAGTGAAAATGGGACACAGAAGACTAGTTGCAAAGAAAGGCATCTATATTTATTACCTGTGGTTCGGGTCACTGTCCCACAGTG